>VYZM01004604.1:965312-1147759 GCA_013398915.1 Dromas ardeola | reverse complement strand
AGGGGGGGGGGGGGGAGTCCCCAACGGAGTATCCAGCTCACATACCACCCCACTGGTTAGTGGGTAAACCATCCTCCTTGTACTGTTGGTTCTCCTGAAATTTAGGTACTTTTTTTTCCCTTAAAGAAGCTATGTATAATTAATCGATACATGAACATAGATGGCATAGTCAGCAGCCTGGTGATGCTGCTCCCTCAGGAATCCTGCTCTCCCAACTCAACCTGAGCACACTGTAACTGGGTTTCTGCCTTTCTCCAGAATGTGCATTTTAGAAGCTGTTCCTGCTCTCTTTCTTTGACCTCAATGCTCAGCCTAGCTTCATTTTAGGGAACATTAGGTTTTATTTGGGGTATTTGCTTCTTGAGTAGGTTTCTTCTTGACCTTTTCTCAACCTTTTTTTCTTGGTAAGTGTTACAAAGGGAGAAATTGCCATTCCTCTTTTCCCAATCTCAATCTATAAACACAGTAAATGGCAACAAGGTCTCAGTTGTTCTCTTTATAAGCCCTCGAGTACTAAAGTGAGCCCGTGGATAACAGATTGAAAAGGCAACAATTAGGAGAGAAGAGAAAGGGAAACAAAGGGAATGTAAGCAACTCATCGCAAAAGCACCCAGTAAATAGATTAGGCAGATAGGCACAGTAAATGCTAGGGCAATAGAGGCTGGGGATTTTCTAATGGCTTTTGGAATATAAGCTTAATAAACATCAGAAATTATCTTTAGCTACAAAGCCATAAGCCAGGTTTCTCCACTCTCAATGTTTTTTTTTTTTTTTTGGCATTGGAGCTTGATCGGCACCCTTCATTCAAAGCCAGACGACTCTCCCAATCCTTGCTTATAGTGTAGGAAATAGTACTTGGTAGTATTTATATTTGTGGGGGATTACTTATTTTGGTCTACATGCTTTCAAATACTGTTCTTTGTTCATTGTAGATAGCCAGAGATGATTACCGCAATGAGAATGTTCACGGTGGCTAATTCCAATGGCCTTGCATTTACCACTGGTTAACTCTCATATGGCCAAGTAAAAATCTTTCTAGTAGAACATAGTGTTTTACAGCTCCATGCAGTGGAAAAAAGCTCTAGGCAGCTGAAGCTACAGAAGACTTTTAAACAGAAATGTTAATTTTCTTAGGGTAGTGCCCCAACAGCATCTGCTGACACCTGCAAGTGTTCCTTGGGACTTACTGCTTGTTGTAGGTCTCCCTGAACAGCAGCTGTCTCTAGCAGCAGTGCCTGGGCGTTACGCTTGCCCTGTTTCACATACTGCTGCAGAAACTTCCACTTGCTTATCTTGTGAAGTTGTTGCTGCCCCATCCCTGGAGGGGTTCAAGGCCAGGTTGGACGGGGCTTGGAGCAACCTGGGCTGGTGGGAGGTGTCCCTGCCCAGGGCAGGGGGTGGAATGAGATGAGCTTTAAGGTCCCTTCCAACTCTAACCATTCTATGATCTAGGCAATATCCATATACCATAAACAAATTTTGGAAAAATATTGTACTTGTGAACAAGGGGTGGCAGGGAGTGTGGGGACCCAGGGCTACCTGACTGATCTGATCTTCCCCTCAGTGGATGTAAAGCTCTGCTTGCGCTACTGAAACTCAACATACAGATATTGCAAAATAATTACGTGGGTGTGGAAACAAAGGGAAACAGTGTCTGTTCTTAGAGCTCCCTTTTCACTGGCAAAGTGTTAGAGTTCATGAAATCAGACAACTAGATCAGAACAGACCTGGAGAAGGAAGGGACAGAGTCTGATTTATTATGGCAAAAATATGCTTTTTTCAGAGGTAAAATACTGCACCACTGAAGTTCTTGGAAGTCTGTTTTTGCCATGTGTATTGGAAGAGGCTTTGGGCATTTCAAAGGCTTTCTTGGGCAGCTTTCCAGAGGGTGGAAAACCAGTAGTATTGCAGAACGTCACACACAGTTCTGGATACAGGCATTGTAAACCCAGCATTTTGTTCAGAAGGCTTTGAGATACTAACTGGAACTGCTGCCCTAAGCAGGGAAGCAAAGAATTAGTTGCTCAAGAGTTTCGTTAATTTTGTAGCACTAATGTTCAGGGGTCAGCTTCTGGGGCTGGGGCATGGAGTCCCAGACCTGCATGGTGAGCGTAACCTGCTCTATGGGGTAGGAACAAGCGGTGGCATCGCACAGCTCCAGCTGGTGGCATGAAATTACATATGAACAGGGAGCAGAGGGTAAGTGGTAAGGCATGAACAGCTGATGGCTTGGAGTTCGGAAACTTCTAAGTTAGTGAAATGTGTCTTCAGTGAAACTCAGGCAGCATGGGTGAATCTTGCACTGCAAAAGAGCTGTGATTTGTCTCGACCATTTAAGTTAAACACTAAAAATTCGTTAAATTTTAATCTGTTCTGTCTCCTCTCCCCCACAATGTGCTTTCTGTTCTACAATCAACAGATTGTAAGATATGCTTGGAGCCAATACTGATTAACATCTTGATTACTGACCTGGATGATAAGGCAGAGCATCCCCTCAGCGACTGGGGGAGTAGCTGGTAGATGAGGTGGCTGTGCTGCTCTGAGGCAGGCTGGAGAAATGGGAAAACAGGGACTACGGTTCATCAAAGTGAAATGCTGAGTTCTGCACCAGTACATGCTGGGGGCTGACCAGCTGGAAGGCAGTTTTACAGGAAGACCTGGGCTTCCTGGTGGACACGAAGTTGGACATGAGCTAGCAACGCGCTTTTGCTGCGAAAGGTCAACAGCATCCTTGGGGCTGCATGAGGACTAGTGCTGCCAGCTGGTCTAGGGTAGTGGTTATTCTGTCTGAAAATAAGAAAGACCTGTTTTTACAGTGAGGGTGGTCAAACACTTGAATGGGTTACACAGAGAAGTTGTGGAGTTTCCATCCTTGGAGAGAAACTCAAAACACAACTAACTGGACACAGTCCTGAGCAGCCTGCTGTAGCTGACCATGTTTGAGTGAAGGGGTTGGACTAGATGGTCTCCAGAGCTCCTTGCCAACCTTGTCCATTCTCTGGCTCCCGTGAGCTGCTGCTGCTGTTGGTGATCAACAAAGCAGAGGAGTACGTGGCTTGAATTCCTCCACATTGAGCTCAGTGGTTCAGGGACACCTTTAGCGTGCGGGCAGTGGCAGTGCGCTTGCTGTGACTCCACATGTGAAGAGCGCTGAACCCAACAAAGCATAACTCGGAATGGATATGGAAAAAGTGAAAGGAAATACTGTTGTCTTATCCTTGGTTAACCAGTCTGTTGTGTCATCCAGCTGAAAGCAAAGATTGAGCCAAGTGTCCAGCGGAAATCCTTTTATGCAAGGGCTGTGCTTTTGTATTTGTTTTGTAAAGTACCAGCTAATGTATGAATAATGGGTGTGTGATTATTCTAAAAAGAGCCAGACGGTTCTGCCAGGAAGACTGGGATTCATAACAGCCTTGAGATTTTTCTCATTTTGTTCACAATATAAATGATACTTGAATTAATATTCATGCTGAAATAAAATCTGAGGGGGCCTTGGTAGTAAAACAGTAAACAATACAAGAAAAAAAGGCTTTTTATGGTAGCATAAAGATGCAAAATAAAGGGGAGACTGGGAGCTTGTTTTCTTCTGTTACATCTTTCAAAAAAACCCAGAACTAGTATTATGCGTTTGTGTTCTATTTTGCCTTTGGCCAGGGATGTTAATTATCCTCAAGCAGCACACCTGAGTGACAGAGCAGTGAGTTACTATGTGGAACGCGGGACAGTTAAGGCATCGTAATGAAACCTATTAAAGTGAAAGGCATTTATAAAGTGATCAAAAGCACTGGTTAGGCTGTGTGAACGCCTTACCAGGTACCAGAGCATTGTTAGTCATTTACCGTGTGGGACTAATGGAGCACAGGCTGTGTAATGTTGGAATGTGTTCAGATAATCCATTTACCGAAATGGGGAATATACACTGTACTGTCTGGGGATGTTTTATGCTGCAGAATAATGACACGGCCTTTGTTTTCACATGTTTGATGTCGTCTTCTCTCTGTTTTCCTCCTGAATTAGCAATATCACACCAGGAAGCAAAGCTTTCTTGTGCAGTTACCGTTGCTGTTTTATTTGAGCAACCTTGAGAATTACTGTGAAGTTACACCAACTGGCAAGCACTCCATGCTGGTGAACTGTTGGTGGGCACTACCCCTCCCATTCCTTTGTGTGAAAATAAGGGATGTGCACAGATTAATTATGATCGAGCTCTGTTTGTACAGAGCAAACACAGCTCTCAGTAGTTCTGCGTATGTGTTGAAGCAGTGATGGTTAACAAGGAATGCATTTTACAGCAATTAATACAAACTGAACAAGGATTATCCTTCCAACTGGTGAGTAACTATCACAAAATACTGCATGAAAGGTCATTATCACTATTAGGAACCTGGATTTTGCAGATAAGCACTTGCGTATTGTATCGTCTTTGCTTAGACTTTAATGGCCAGTGCACCAACTAATGGTTGTTGCAGCAGCCATGCTGCAACATCTGTTTCCCCTATTTTCTTTGGGTTGTTATGATGCAATCCTTCCCGTGATAGCTGACCACCTTCTGGATGTGCAATAAGTGAGCAACTGGTCCACGGCCATCCTTTCCTTCAGCTGCCCAGAGAATAAACTAACTCATAAATTTAAGTATTACTGCTTGTGTTCTGAGATTATATGAAAGCAAGGACAGGAGAAAAAAAAATGTAGTGGAGAAGGCTTGTCCTGCAGGAGATTATCTTATTTATCTTACATACTTTTTTGGCTTAGCAAAGATGACCTTAGATTGGGAAAGATGATCTGGAGGGCCTTGTGATTCCCTGTTTTACCATCCCTACCTGGTTAACCCCTAAGGACACCCTTATGATGGGGGACTGGAGTAGGAACAAGCGTCCCAGGTCATGAAGCCTGTGCTCAGCGCTCATGGGGATGCAGGTTACTTTGCTTATTCACAAAGGTAAGAGCCACCCTAAAACTGACTTGCTTCTGCATTGAGATATCACCCCAGTGCCTTGTTCTTTCTTTCATCCATTTGTGAGCCAATTAACACACCCCCAGGAAAAAAAAAGAAAATAAAAATTGCGGTCTAGATGAATCCACCCATACAGCTAATAAAAGATTTCACTGCTGCTTTTTAACTTGATTTTAAAAAATGAAGAAGAAATGGATAGGCACTAAAAGAGTTTCAGCCATGTGGCCACATAGAAATCTACTGAGCCCTTATGTAGGGGAAGCAAGAACAAAGCCAATGAAGATGCTGGTCCTTGTGCTAAGCACTAATGGTACTTGACTGGGGGCAAGGCTTAGGACAGTACAATTTCTGCTCTACAGAAAGAGGACTATAGGTTTCATGGGTATGCTAAGCAGGCTTTGCCAAAAACCACACTTGCCATTAATTCCAGCTCATAAACTCCATCATTGCAGAAGATTGTGCTAGAGACAAGTAGCAATGAAACAAAATGACTGTTGGAGTTTTCAAGAAAAGTAGCAATGGCAAGAAAAGCGGAAAACAGTTGTGAGTGCCAGGAAATGATAAAGCGTCAACATCAAGATGCATCACAGCACAAAAGTCAGTTACTCAATAACTTTTTTGGCACACGCAGCAAGTGGCTAAATAGCTGGAGAAGTGCCACTCAAACACCATTCATGTGAATGACTGCTGGCAGTTCAGTGAACATCAATTTGTTCATTTATTTAAATTTAAAATGCTTAGCGCACTTCTGGGTCCTACTGGAACGGCAGTTATTTGATGCCATGGTTTTGGGCTGAAGCAGGGATTCTCTGCGCCGGTGCTGTGCCGGGGCAGAGCGGCTGGGGGGGGACACACACCCTGCCCTGCCTGGGTGGGGGCTGCAGGCTGGTCTCAGGCTGCTCTGAAGGGCAACGGGGTGCCAAGCTCTGGTGGTGGCGAGGGCACCCCGGGGCTGGAGGTGCCCTGGAGGGGGGCAGGCACATCGGTTGCGATGCTGCCTGTGCCTCTGTTGTTATAACACTTGGTGCCTGAGCACATTTGGTCTCTGCACCATCAATTTGGTCTTCAACTGCACTGTAGGCAAGTGGGGCAGGTCAGTTTCTAACCATGTTCTTACTGAAATTAAGACACCTGCCACTAGCTTTTATGCCAAATGTCTCTGGCTTAAAAGTTCATGAGTTTTATGGCTATTCCTGGGCATGTTCTACTGCAATATCTTGGTTGGCGAGTCAACATGACTGGGATTAACCCAAGTGCCGGAAGAACCGTGGTGTGCTAGGATGGCTCTTGTGTAGGCACATACATGCCCAAAGCAGGTCCTTCAGCACTGTGGAGTCCGGCACGAGTCTTGTGCTGTCCCATGTAGGCATAACCCGTAACCCATGTTTTGGTTCCCAGGCCTTGGCTTCCAGACCAGGAGGCAAAAGCTCTGTGCCTCGGAAAAGATACAGCCCTTTCCTTACCCTGTTAAGCTGCCAAACAAAACTGTGCCATAACGGGCAGTAAATGCTTCTCTGGAATATGAACGCCTCGACTCGGTGGACTCTGGCTTTGGCCATTGGCTTTAGCAGCGACTCCTTTGTGTGATCGTGGCAGAATGTTCTCACTGTTACTGGAGGGGCAGGGAGCACAATGCCCTTTGAAGCCTGCTGCCCTCTAATGCCTTGGTGTCATTTTATTGCAGCTTAACAGGGTAAGGAAAGGGCTGCTTCAGGAATCTCTGCTTTCCTTCTAGGAAGGGTAACTTCACGAGAGAGCTGTTTGTCCTTTATTCGCTTACAATACTGCTATTGATCATGGATTAAGTAAATATGACCAGTGAGAACCTTTGCTTTCTGTTGATTAACCTTCTTGCTAAGAGCTATAATTTTTCTAATGTTTAACATTATTCCCTTTTTGCATCAATCATAGTGTTATTTATTCCTTGTGCCTTTCTTTACCTCTGAGTTAATGGGGAGATGTGATTTAGTTATGCCTCATAGGAATCAAAGAATACCTCGGGTTGGAAGGGACCCATAAGGATCGTTGAGAAGAACACGAAGGTGTGTGGATGAGCTGTTAGAAGTTCCTGTCAATGGGAGAATGAGAGCTCTGGACTTTGGTTCAATTCTCCTTACAGCTAATAATATAAGAGGCAGATGGAAACAAACTTGACTTTCCTGCCCAAATTGAAGGGGGGGAAAAATAATCCCTGGGTTTTGGGGCAGGGGCAGCCAAAGCCAATATTTCCTTCATGGCAGATGTCCAAATAACTGCCTGAAATCTAATTAATTTTAATCTTATGGGATTTCCAATTTCAGAATTGATTCCCCAGTGTGCCTTCTTGATTGTCAGAATTTGGGATAGAAGAAAAAAAAAGATAGGAGATCTGATAGGGGAAAAAAAAAACCTGAAAACCGATTCTGCCAGCGGTGTCTAGTTTGCTCACAGTTAATATTTTTTTTCACCTTATTTCCTTAGAAATATGACTGCTATTTTTTCCCCCCTGGTTTCATGAAACCAATTTGCATCTGAGATGCATTTTCTGGGATCTAGGCAGTGATGAGACTGGCATTGCTTCTCTAAACAGAGCAGCATATGCTTCCTTTTGTGCGTGTTTGCTGCCTCCAAAGCACTCCCAGTTAATCTCACTGGCTGAGTACATGACAAAGTACCAGAGAGGTGTTAGTACACAAATGCTGACACTCTTACAAAGAGGAAAAAGTGATAAATGCTTTACTCCTATAAAGAAAAAGATAAGGATGTATTTTGGGAACTAAATTGACAGTTGCAGTACCTGTTAGCATTTTTATCTTAAGATCAAGAATGTAAGGAAAGGTAGATAGACTCTATCATTAAATCTGCATGGGTTTTGTTTAAAAAACAAACGCTGTATCTGACTTTCAAAGTGTCTCTTATCAGAGATGCAAAGGAATTGCAGTGGGGTTTTCAAAAGCATCTGAAAATTAGGTACCTTATTTCCTTACACATAAAGTTAGCAAGAGTCGGTCCCAGTTCAGGTATGCAAAACCTGGTGCTTTTCTCTGTAGAAATGAGTATTTTTGTTTTTCAGTCAAGCAAATAACAATAAAAATTCTAGAGAATAGACATTAATCTGCCATGCTGGGAAAAAACCAAAACACATCTGAGAAATGGTTTAGTAAGAATAATGTTGTTTTTCAGAAAACCTACCCTGGGCTGTGTTTTTCCTAACTTCTCCTGCATTTTTTAGGACTACCTGCGTTGTGGGGGGTGGGGGGCAGAGCTTGGCTCAGTTCTGCTGTGTGAATTTGGTGATGTTTGCCTGGACTTCCTGCCTGCTGACATCAGCTGGAAACATGATTTAAAGAAACGTTTTGACCAGCTTTGGTTGAAATTGAACAGACAGTGTGGTACCACCTTTTCCCGCAGTACCTGGCCGCTCTGTGCTCAGGCCAGGCCAGAGACAACTTCTCCATCGGACACTGAGGACCCTGGTGTTGGTCTGCTGACTCGGGCGCGTTTTCCCCAGACTTCTGGGATGAGTCTGTGGTAGATACACATGCAGGTGTGCAAACAGCGTGCTTGAAGAGTGATCTTGCAGTTGCATGGCCCATCTCCTGCATCTCACAGCTTCCTCTGCCTCCTGCTACCCAGGAAGGTTTGAGGGACCACTGAGCAATAGGAATATTGCTCAATGCATCAACATTACAGGAGCAAATTATGATAAATTACCTTTTGCGCACCCACTGGGAAGGTTTCACAATGATCATTAGCCCTCGGAAAGTCTTCTGCTTCCTGTGGTGGTCTAATGATTGCACTCTGAGCTCCCAGATAAATCACGGGTTGAACAACAGGAGGGCCCTGTCACAGGCAGCGTGCAGAAAGATCCCTCACAGGTATTGTTGTTGTTTTGTTAAATCCTGCAAAAGGAGTGGGTATCATCTGAATCATGAAGAACTACTGTAGAAAGTACTCTTTGGCGTTAGTCACCATTGACAGCAGGTAGGACTTCTGGCGTGGTGTTGCGTTTCTCCTAAATGGTCAGTCCTTCGCTAATTATCAAAGCTCGGAGATTTACCTCCTTCTTCATTTCATTCTGTTCAGCTTCTCCACATCAGTATCATTTATCTCTTACAGGGTCACTCTCTGCACCTGCTAAGAGCAAGTACCGTAGTTTTACATTTGTAATCTGTGGGCTATCTCTTCCAGTTTGCCTCCTGCTGCAATTCATTACTGCAGGTTGTGTGTTTATGAGTAATGCAAGGTAAAAGCTGCCCTCCAGCTCTTCCCTTGGAGCCCATCAGCCTCTTACTCCTAATGACCTGTTTCTGTACTGCCCATTGTCCTCCCTCTTCCCAGCTGCCCTTTGTTCTGCTTCTGACCACCTGTCAGCGTCTGTGGACGCGGGGGTCTGGAGGATGCTGACGGGCCAGCCCTGCAGCTCTGCGCGGGGGTCCGGAGGATGGTGTCCGTCCCTGCGTGCGTGTGGCCGCTGATGGGCCGCAGCGCTGCCCGCCCGGGGCGCGAGAGCAGCGTCACACTCGGCACAAAGCTGCCTCCAGCCTGGCAGAGAAAATCGCCAGAAAGGCAAAGGCGTGAGCTGCACACAATGTTCTGGTGGGCGGAGGAAAAAGCTATCCATGTAAAAACCGCAAACAAAACCCGCGGAACATGTCATTTGAAAACGCTCCTATGACTCCTCTGGCTTGACAGCAGCGTGTTTCATCTCGTGCTCCTGCCAGCAGCCCTGGGCAGGCGGCGCTTCCCGGCAGCTGTTATCCCTGGCTCTTTGCAAATCTGCTCGTAGCAACAAGGACATTAGCGGGTTTTTGTATTTCTGTAACAAGAAAATCATAGCTGTGGGTAGAGAAACAGCGATGTACAAATAATCACATTCTTAGGAGGAGACAATTATTTTGGAGCCTCCTGTTTTTCATAAGATAGCCTCAATTTAGCCAGGAGCTTTAAAACTTCTTGAGTTTAGACGTTTGCTTCATTAAAGAAAATCCCTGAAAAGAAAGTAATATTGACGGCAGATGAAGCATTCAATTAACTTGAATTTGTTTCATTTTGTAATGAATTCTATTGTAATTTTGTAGGGGTCAAGATTCATAGAGTTATCAACGCACAATTGATTTCCTCAAAACCAAATATTTCAGTATTCTGGAAAGCTTAAACAGGGGTTTTCGCATGCCTTCAAAACAACCCCTTTGTCTGTGAGCACCAAGAATACCGATGAGCCAAAAATTCCCTGAAATGATTGCTCAGTCTGGCTATTAACTTTCAAAGTCTGAGATGTGGAGCGTGTTCCGCTCTGTGTGTGGCTGGTGCTGCAGGGGAACCCCGGGCTGTCCCGGGCGGGTCTGGTGCTGACACATCTCCTGTGAAGTTTTCCACTCAAAGTTAACAACCTGTTTGCCTTGTGTGCAGCTGGTTACTGGTAAAGACAACGAATAGTTCCCCTTGCAACTGTGTTGTGGTGTTTCACTTGCTGAAGTGTTTAAACCAACTCCACTTGCTCAGATCTCTTTTTTGTTGACTTTCACTTCTGTAGTTGTTAAACCTTTTTTCTTGAAACAAGGATATGAGTATTTTGCTATCTGACTATAGCAATGGAATGAGTGAAACAGTGCTGGTGATACCAACTGACTCTCAGGCAAACCCATTTGACCCTCTCTAGTTGTGTTTCCTCTTCGTTCCAGGTTCTCCAGTTATAAGATGGGTGCTCATTACCTCCGGTTACCTTTATGAAGCATGACAAATGCTCTCTTTGCATAAGTGCCCGTTCTAGATAAATATAGATATATATACACATAGATATATTTTAAGGTACATAAATCTGTGGTAGTGTGTGTGTGTATATAAAAACCTGTATCCTTTGGAAGGAGGCAGCTTGTTTTGATCTCTCTGCTTCTTCACCAGTGGCTAATGGTGAAGGATCACGGCTCGTTGTCCGATCAGAGCACACTGAAGTACTTGGACTCCATCACGCTCTTCCTTTCTGACCCTTCTCAGGGCCAGAACGGGGTGCAGGGATTTTGGATGCGAGTTTCAGTACTTTTGTTACATATTAAGCCTCCAGAAACTGAAAAGCTGGCAAGGGAAAAGGGTTTGCCTGCTGGCCTTAAACCTTTGCAGAGTTTTTTTTTCCCCTTACTTATGTGCCACACAGTGATGGTGAGTCAATAGCCCTGCAAAGCCGCCAGTGGTGTCTAATGCACTGGCTGCAAAATGGGCTGAGTGCTCCCTCCAGAGTGCTGTCCCCCCACCGGGCACCTGGTGAAGGGGTCCGTGTCTGTGCTGCATGTTAATGGCTCTGCGCTGCCTTCACAAGGGCTGTCAGCGAGCACAGGCTGCGTGCTCAGCCCTGCCTTGTGCCCAGATCCTCGTCAAGGTGGGAATGCACAGCCCATGGACTGCAGACAGCCGCGAGGCCACCTGAAGTATTTGTATCCGTGGGTTGTGGTAGGGAAATGTTCTGTACGTCATTCTGCTATAAATGGGCATCAGAATAAATCATGACATGGGATCCCACCAGTTTCCGTGCTGGTAAAAATCTGTTTATTTGTCCTCTCTAGCTGCTTGCTCTGCTGACTCGGTCTGTGCTGAGCTGCAGAGTTCTCCTCTTTCATCAGTCGATGTCCTCAGTTACATCCATGTGATGTGCAGGTGAAGAACTGTAAAATTCCTCTGTTTTCAACCTACTCCCTGTAATGGACTTGTGCAGCCCTTCTGTCTTTGGGGGCTGGTGAGGCGTAACCTTTTGTGACTGAGCAATTAATCGTTTTGCAGCTGGAGGTCTACTCCTCAGCGTGTCCTCTCAGAAGGTCCAACAGGAACAAAAGTGGTGGTGATGGGCTGCTGAAGTCGGTGGATCTGGGTTTGAATGACTGGGGAAGGATATTGCTGATGAGATGCTGCTGGCGTCGTTTGGCCACCGTTGTCTTGCAGAGCTCAGTCTTGCTCTGTTCTGAGAAGCTTCTTACTGCAGCGGTTTCCCATCTCGGCTACAGCTAAATGGAGCAGTGTCTGGGTGTGACAAGTACAACTGTGACTCAACCCTGAACGTACCTCTCTGTATCTGCCAAAAGAGGTTTCAGCTTGTATTTGGCTAGTGGAGGAGAGCCATACATTATTGAGAGACCACCCAGAGTCTCTACAGAGCAATGCAATTATTCCTTTACTGCACCGTGTCCAAGTGTCCTGTTGAGCAGCGTGCTAAGATGGGATAGCATCTCATAGCTTTTTCAGGCATCTTTTTAAAGGGAGATAACCTGAAGAGAGAAGTGTGACTTCAGTATTTGTAATTCAAGTTTCTATAACTTCCAAATTCCAGTGTTTTATTCCTATGAGGTCTGTATTGTGGGGCGAGTGCTATCGTGTGTAGCTCAATGGCAACCTCCTTTCTCCTGCTGAGCTCCCAGGTGCGAGGGGACAGGCTGCGGGAGGGCTGCTGCCGGGTCTCAGCTGGAGCACTGCTAGAGGCAGGGAGACTTATTTTAGAAGATATAACTAGCAATTTGCAGAGTTCATAAAAAAAAAAAAAAAAAAAAGATGGAGAACTGTGGAAGGAAAATATGTTAAAGTGCAGAATGAGCTTTGTTTCTGCCATCAGCATGGCTCCCACAGTGTATTTTGTCTCTGCCTTCTGACACGCTCTATCTTATGCGATGTGTCTGGGGGAGGCAGAACTGCTCGAGAGAAGCTGATCTCATGGGCTCCTAGAACTTTGCTTCCACCAAGCTGTTTACTGGGGGTGGAAGAAGAGTTTTGTTTCAGCCCTCAATAGCTATGAGGACTTGTGAAATGTTTGCCAACAGAGGATGGTATTTAGCTGGTACGGTATGTCGTAACTCCTCAGATTTTCATGAAGCTGTGGCAATTTACATGAGCCAAGGACCAGCCCCCATATGTTGGCAAACACTTTGTATACTGCAGGTTGAAATGATGCTCTTCCCCTACCCCTACCCATGTCATATTTTTTTATTAATTTCTGGGTTTTCAGCTGTTCTGAAATGGGGAAGGTGAAGGTGCCACCCTGAAGAAAGGTCTTGGTTCCCTCTGGCCGGCTCTGCGCTGGCTCACCGCTCAGCTCAGTGTGTTTCACCACTCACGATCTCACAATCTCCTCGGCGCTCTCACTCAGATGCTAAGGCCAGGGTGAAACACTCTGGCACATCACGGTATTAAACCACTTCAATTTTGCTTTCCCGCACCCATTTAAAAGATGGTAAAAAGAGAGACATGAGATTTGCAGCCAGGAGATCTTTGAAATACAGATGAGTCTGAGTGTTTCAGGATGGACCATTAATTGTTAGCAAAAACATAGATACATTTTTCAATAGGATCATAGTATTACTATATCCCATTAATTTATCATTCGAGTCCTTTCCCCCCGCCCTGCACTGGTGGTAATACGTGCAGTTCTGTTAGAAATCTATTTTTAGAAGTGTGGCGTGGTTTGCGTTTCAGCAGTGTGCTGCCGGAGGAGTGGCTGGATGCGGTTGCAGGATCAGGGCGCTGGGAGGGGTGACCTGCCCAACGGCGTCCCCTCAGCCACAGTCACCCCCGTCCTCTCCCTTCCCCGGCTCCGGTGCACCCTCTCTTTGCGATCAGTTTGCCGCTGCTGCAGCTGCAAAGTGAGCTGACTTTAATGGTGGGATTTATGTGAATCATTATCTAGGTGTCATTTTCAGTCCTACTTAAAAATTGTTTATCCGTCAGCTGCTTTCTGGCCCAAATTAAGTGTCCGCTGCCTTCATATGAAAGAATGTATGGGTATCAGTGAAAGGCCTTGCTTCAACTCGCGGAGTTTAATCTGTCACCTTAAACTTCTGGAAACCAACTCTTTTCCTCTAACACGTCTTTCCTGGGCAGGGCTGGAAAGGCTCTCTCCAGCTGAGATGTTCTTTTCCACTTGAAGCTCATTTTCTTTTGCTTTTTCTTTTCCATTTTTCACTCCTGCTACCTTTCTGCTACACGTTAGTCTTACAAATTCCAGTTCCTTCGCACAGCTTGTCGTCTTGGTCAGGAAATAGTGACTGTGTTGGAGAGTCCATCTTTATTTTTGGACTGCATTTCAGCTTATATGCCTTTCTGTAGTCCCGAATTTCTAAGGTATTTTTAGGTTATTTTTTCCTATATCAATAGTCACTTTCCTAAAAGGTTTACGTTTCTTTGTACATCTTGTATGAGGCTCCCCAATTAATGCCTAGCAGGTTCATAAATAGCAATTACTTTCTACCCAGTTCAGTTTGTCTCAAAATGTATGTTTATATCTTAGCATGTTTTAGACCTCCGTACAGAAACTAAGCAGGATACAGGAATACGAATAAGTGCATAAAAACCAATGCAAAATAGGTTAAAAGACATAATTTTCCTCCGGTGTGGCAGAGTTTTAGCACCTGCTCTCCAAGCTGGGACACTGGTGGCTGCTGGGCAGCAGCATCGCGCGCTCCTCCCCCTGTGCCGGGTGGGTGCCAGGTCCTCGGGATGCCGACGTGTCCTGCTCATTAACCCCCCCCAGGTATGGGGGCGGGTGGTAAGCAGTGAGGTGGGGTATAACGATGGTGGTTTCTGTCCTAATTTTGAGAGAGTTACAGCTGCTGTTCGACTCTTCCCTAAAATCTGACCTCCCCACTCCAGCCTCCCCCACTCTCCTTCCCCGCGAGGTTTCCCTGACTGAGCCGTTACTGACCAACGCCAGCAGGATGAAACTGTTTCAAGCACTTCAGCGTTTCGCCTGCTTGAAACTCTTGAAAATACAGTTGAGTACATCCATTTTTTTATGATATTTACTTCAAACAAAAGGGTTGTTTTTTCCAGGGATGTGTTTTGCTCAGCGTCCTCAATTCGACTAATGAATGAAGTGGTTTTGCTCGGTGGTTGTGCTGCTCTGGGGACACTGTCGGCGGCGCGGGACTCGCCGTCGGGAGCCCGGGGCTGTGCTTGGAGTGGGGGGTCAGACAGCACCGGGCGCAGGCTCTGCGCGTTGTGCCCCGTGGAGCAGCTCATCCAAGGACAGACACGAGTCGCGGTCGCTTCCTCTTGGCACAAGGACATCCGAGAAGATAATAGGTGGGAAAAATAACAGTTGATCCTGAGGCTGAAACTGGAAGCCGTTTCTGAATATAAATGAACATGTGACCTCAAACTGTCCTGTTTCTGTCTGCTCGTCAGCATCTCTCCTTGCCCGAGTCTAGCCTTTGTTTTCCCGTTGTCCCTCTTCCACTTTCATATTGGTACCCTTTTGTTTGTCCTGATACCCCCACAAACCTGTGCTGACAAGCAGAAGACAATGCAGCTTGTCTGAAAATGGGTGCTCTCCATTCTGCTCTGCAGTGATATAAAAATCCCACATTAATTCTGCACGGGCCGGTTCCAGGCTTCCCTCAGCCTTCACTGAGCAGGGACAGTCTGCTTTCTTCAAACTGATCCCATGCTCTGAGCGGGGTGACGCCTCGCAGGTTGCGGCAGAGGCAGGCTGTCAAACCCACTGCTTGTATTAATCTCACAAATTGCTCTCCCTGGAATTCTTCAAGGCCCGTAGTCCCCGCTCTCCAGAGAGACACAAGGGCTCGACCCACCCGTGGGGGTGTGAAACCTGGTCCCTGCATCAGGGGACCAGTGTTCATCCCCCTTCCTTACAGCTCCCCCAGAGCTGCCTGTCAGCGCTCTCGGAGCACGTCACCTCTCCCTTAAACACCGAGAGACCAGCGGAGAGGTCTGACAGCTCCAAAGAAAACAATTGTTTCATCAGTTTTGTGACTAGCTTTAAATTACTTTGGTTTCTGATTTTAAAAACGTAGTAGCCACACTTACTGGTCCAACTGCAATAAGTTACAGAAGGAATCTGGGGGGGAAACAGGACTGGTTAAACATCGGTCGGCCGCTGATTTGCCCCCTCAAGACGGGAAATCGCCATCTCCGCGTCAGACTGGCACGTAGGCGTCAGCGAAAAGCTGTAGCACTTTGGCTGCTCAGTGTCAGAGGATTTGATACAACACAAATTTAATAAGTACTTTCTTGGTTCCTGTGGATTTTTTCTTACTTAAGCAAGCAAATAATACAGTAATTTTTGTCCTTTCTGCTCCACTAAAGGCAAAATAAAATAATAATCTGTTGTGTGCTATTGCATGCTATGGACGTCAAGAAACAGAAGAAAAATTTAAGTAAAATATTCTCTGTAAAATTAATTTTAGTTTTCTTCTCAGCTAGAACAACCGTATCTATTTTCTGGTGCTGTTCTAAAGCTAGATTTAGTTTCCTGCCCTGTGAATATCAATGTTTTACTGACCCACGACTTGCCACAGCCATGGCTTGGGGCTGCTGGGATCCCTGGGGCTGCTGGGCTGCTCTGCCCTTGGCTCAGCAGCCCCTGGACAACGTGTCACCGCTGGGGTGACCGCCGCTGCGACTGACGGGGCTCGGGTCACTTAAACCTGTCACTTCAACCTGTTCACCACCCTGGGTCTCTGAGCTGGGGCTGGGGGAAGGTTTCTCTGGGGTGACCCAAGCCACCAGCAGCTGTGACCTCCAGTGACGTGCACCTTCCCGAGCATCACTGCTCCTGCAGATGGGCGCTGGATCTTCTCCCCCCTCCAGCTGGGTGGAAGCTGTCTGCTCAGGGTCTGCTCGCAAAGAGACGGACACGCGCCCAGGTAACACAACAAATGAAAAGGAGGAATGCTTATCCTCTTCTGCTTGCTAGTGAATAACTGGAAGAAGCCAGGATCAGCTGAAGACCTTCTGGAATTCATGACCAATAGTTTAAATGCCTGTCTGGATAAGAAAGGAAAAAAGCTTTGAGAAAAAGCTGTGTGAAAAAGGCTGCTTATTCTGTAGCTAAGGCATGCCTTGTGGCTTTTAATATATAAATATAAATATATATAAAAATTTATATACATTCTGTTCCTGCAACCAGCTTGGGATGACTTCACGAGTGGTAAGAACCCCACCAGCAAATGTCATGCTTCAGTCTCATTGTGAAGGTGTTTTCTTAGGCTGTTTTGTTTCCTTAATCTTATGCTGATGGCAACATCTAACAATCATAAATTATATTGTTGTGGACTGTATGAGCAGAGGCACAAAAGCTATTCAGATTTCTCACTCTGAGAACTTTAAAGCATTCAGGAAAATCCCTGGAAACCAACCTGCACATAAATATTTAGCTGCTTGTTACTCTGCTTTTACTTGACCTGCACTGACTCTTCAAGCACAGTAAACTGGCAGATCTCAAAGATGTCATTTCTTTTCCAGTGCTGCTGTTTGGGTCTGAAAAATTAATTGGGCAAATTCCCCGGTACCAGTTGCAAAAAGCTTATTTTCGGCCCGGCGGTGAGAGCTGCAGAGTGCTTATTGTCTTTGGGATGGCCCAGTTATGAGGTCTAGGAAGCTGGGGATCAGAATTGTTTTGGGTCAGTCCTGCAGCAGGTAAAGCTGAAGGATAGTAAGAGCGGGCAGAGCAGGCGTTAAATATCTCACTGCCATCTACTAACTCATTTCAGGAAAGTACTCTGTTTCTTTAGCTGTTGCGTGCTTGTATTTCAATTCAGAGGTTCCCAATGAGCATTCTGATTATTCCATTTCTATTAATGGGCTTTTACACTGTGTTGTAGAGCTATGGTAAGAACATTTTATCTTATAAAGACAGGATGGTTCTAACTAGTCCTCCTAAAGGGAGAGAACCTCCCTCCGAATCCGCATGTGAGCTGTGTGTTGTGGACTCACCTGTACTGGGATGTGACTCTATCTCCAGATAATGAATTTAATAAAACCAGTAACTGCATCTGTGTGCTGCACAGGCCTGTCTCCATTCTCACTGGACCAAATGCATTTGAGTGTTTGGCTTTACTTATTTCTCTCTGTGTGTTTTTTTTTTTTTTTAAAGCTCTTTTATCTTGTTACTGCAGAGCCTTTTGACTGAATGTGACATCTCCATTAATTTCACTGTTTTCCTGGCTGATCCAGATTCCTCTAGATACAACCGTACGAAGACCACTTCAGCCAAGACATTTTTTTTTTCTAATACATTTAATAGGCTGACGCGCCTTGTTTGTGCCGGGCTCCTTCCTGGTGTTCCCACAGCACACCAGGCCTCTATCCTGGCTGGATGAGAGGAGTTATTTCATCCCGACCTTGCCGAGAGCCGCCGCAGCACCCAGCAGACGCCGTTCGTGCCTCCATGCTCTGGGCACCCCCCCAACCCCTCGCAGCACGGACCGAGCACGTCGGGGCCGCGTTGGCTGCAGCAAACTCAACCCTGGGCTGAAAAGCCTTGGTGGGATGTGCGGGAAGGGGCTGTGCGGGGCTTGCAGTCGCCGGCTGCTTGTGCTGCACGCAAATGGGAAGTTTTTGGTTTAGATAAACAAATCACTTGGGAAGGAACTGTAAAATTAAAGGAAAAAATGCATGACTGTCTAATGATATTTGACAAGGTATGGTGTTTTCTAAGCTTGCAGGAATGCAGCTGAGGGGTTGGTTTAGAAAGCAGCATCGCTGCAAAAGGACCTGGGCGTTTGTTGTCAATTCGTAGCGTCGGTGACTGTTTATCAGCGGGAGCCCAGCTCCCCCCGCTCCTGTCACTGGGCATCAGCAGGAATTCCTATGGAGCCGTTGCAGTGATGCGGTACAAGCGTAGTGTCAGAGCAATCAAACAGTCACAATGGCTCCACTTAATAAGAGTGTACAGTTTATTTTTTACATAGTAAATTTGTTATGATCTAGGTCAGTGCTTGTGACACCAAATTCTCCTTCCAGTTGTTTAGTGAGCTTAAAAAAATCCCCCACAAAATCAGAACTTGCAAGGGTTTTCAAACTTCCAGGTTGTAGAATGTCCCTATCCAGGTTGTGGTGCTCAGCTTTCCAGGGAAAAAGGTTTGGATTTATTTTTCTGGCTTAAGCTCACTGCCCTTTGCTTTGCAAAGTTGAGAGTAATGAATTATGCTTTTTTTTTTTCTTCTCAAACGTCATTATTTGTGAACTGCATTTTGCAAATAAGAAAACTCCAAGGATAGCTGTGGTCAGTAGCACAGGCCAAAGGAGTAACCAGGAATATTGATTTTGAATGAAAGCTCGATATAACCAACTTGCTCTCTGGAAGGAAGGCTAAATACATGGCGCGGTGTGTGTGTGTGTGTGTCCTTTTCTGTTATTCTAGCACGTTTTCAAAGCTGAGTAGGAAATAATATTTTCCCTTTTTTTTTTTTTCATCAAATCAGTTTGTGGTAATAAATCAACAAATCTTCTAGCATTGCAGTGCTCCAGCCTCTAAAAGTAGGACTTTGCATTTCTTTTTCTGCCCTCAGTCTTGGTTCAGAGCATCGCTCTGGTGTGCTCACGCGCCAGCGTGTGTCCTCGCCGATTTTCAAATTAATTTGATGTGACGTGATAAAACTGGGGCGACTAAATAGTTTCGGTACTTGGCAAACTATATTTAATGGTGGTGGGTGAGGAAAGCAAATAGTAAAACTTGCTTTCTCCAGCAAGGCTAACTGTGGCCACTAGTTTTTCAGGTTGCATTTCTCAGTGCTGTGTCACATTAAGGTGTGCTGCGGGCTGATGCTGAGTTGCAACCGCACAACGTTGCAGCAGAGCCTCCAACCAGAGCCCCGCCAGCTATTTTTAACAAAACTCAAAGTACGGCAGAAAGCCTTTGTGGTTACGCAGGTGCATTTGCTGTGAGACTGGTGTTTGCTATGACTTTAAATCCAGATTTAGGTTTCCTCTGCAACCCGCTCCTGCTATCTCTGATGACTCGTGGGTCAGTCCTGGCCGAGGTGGCTCCAAAGGCCTTTGATGGCAGCAGATGGAGCTGGTGGTGCAGCTCCTGGCGGGTGCACCCAAGTGCTCTGCTATGGCAAATAGGTACTGGAAAAGTCAGTTTCTTGCTTTTATGACCAAAATGTTAAACCCAAGCTGTGTTGATGTGAAGAATCACAGAATGGTTTGGGTGGGAAGGGACCTCAAAGCCCACCCAGTGCCACCCCCTGCCCTGGGCAGGGACACCTCCCACCAGCCCAGGTTGCTCCAAGCCCCGTCCAACCTGGCCTTGAACCCCTCCAGGGATGGGGCAGCCACAGCTTCTCTGGGCAACCTGGGCCAGGGGCTCACCGCCCTCACAGCAAAGAATTTCTTTCCCAGATCTCATCTCAGTCTCCCCTCTTGCAGTTTAAACCCATTCCCCTCGTCCCGTGGCTCCCCTCCCTGACCCAGAGTCCCTCCCCAGCTTTCCTGGAGCCCTTTTAGGGACTGGAAGGGGCTGGAAGGTCTCCCCCGAGCCTTCTCTTCTCCAGGCTGAACCCCCCCAGCGCTCTCAGCCTGAAAAACCAGAACGCTTCCCCCGGGAGCCTTGTCTCCCAGTGCTGGCCAGAATCACGTCTCGCCCTCGGGACGGGGGACTTCTCCAGGGCTGGGGCAGGAGCAGGGAGGGACTGAGCGGCAGCATCCCCCCAGTGCCCTAACCGGGCCCTGGGGTCCTTCTCCAGTTTTAAATTATTATTACTATTTATTAGTATGCATATTTTCTCCATGTTTCCAAAAAGGTTTAGTGACAGTGAGATACTGTCTCTAATTTCTAAGACTTCTCTGTTTTTCTGCAAAAACCGTATTGCACCTTATTTGCTAATAAGTGTTATGAATAATTAAAACTAAATTACAACTCTCAAAAGAAGGGACCGTAGCAGAGGTAGCGCTGTTTTTACCTTGCTTTCTTTAAATGAGGGTGCTGAAGCTTCGCTATCTATCTTATCGCTCTTCTGCAGGGAGAGATTTTAAAGAATCACACACAGAGTTTTAGGAGGCACCGGAGCCAGGGCACTGAGTGCCTCCGCTGCTATTGTGTTTTCACAGCTGATCTATCATTACAGCGGCTTGCACTTTGTGCAAACCAATTAAAATGAATAAGTGCACTCTGATCTAATATTCAAGTCATTTTTTGGCATGCAATCATTCATCATAAATGCACATAAAACTGGAATTCAATTAATCAGCTCATACAATGAGCCTGTCTCTTGCTGTTTTTTCCTAATACATTTTTTGTTTGAATAAAAATGTAATTGTCAGTGCAAAATATCAAACCAGAGCCACATAACAAATAGTTATGGATTTGTAATTAAACCCAATAAAGCTTAAGATGAAGTATAAAAGGCAGAGAGCTAAAATCCAATTAAAACTTATTATGAGAAATACAATGCCAGTTGTTTGATTTTTTTTTTTCAGGCAAAGCGCAACATATTCTGGTTTGTAACAAAACACAGTTATTGGTTTTGATAATGAAATCCAAGTTATGATTCAATGAGTGTGGAGTAAATAGCTAATGGCAAGAAGAGACAGAGACGGATGAGGACGGCACGGGAACAGCCCCATTATCTGCCGCTGTAATCAGAGGCAGGTTACAGCCATTTCCCCTCCCGTCTGTGGGATGCACTTGACTCTGAAGAAACAAGTTATTAATTCTGGTTACCCAAGATGGCATCTGATATTACTCGCATTTATTTTTAGGAGAGGAGAGAGATTTGTTTTAGAAGAGCTTTGGCTCCTAGTGCAGGGCACCAAGTGTGATGAGCGCGAGCAGCGGCTCCATCGCTCCCCGGGAGCGGGCGAGGGAGGAGCGGCAGAGCCAGGTTTGCAGAAGCCACAGTGGGAGGGAGGAGGCGGTGGCTCCAGTTTTTAGTGCAATAAACACTCACCCGACAAGAAAGAGGGAGGAAAAGAGTTCTTCCTGGTGGTTAGAGCCAAGCGGAGAGGGGAAAGCCCCATGTTTTGGGTGGTACCTCAGAGTATTGTATGTCTTTGTAAAAGACCTGAAGCCTCCACCCAGAGCCTTTGTCTCTCCTCACCCAGCGGATCAATTCTCCGATGTTTTTCTTGGTGTTCGTACTTGCCTTCTCCCGAGCCTAAGGAATATTTCAAAGACCAAATCTGTGTGACTGGCCACGGGCGGGCATGAGCTAGCAGATGGGACATGCCCAAGCGCTTGCTGGGGCTGGCCCATCCCTGTGGGTGATGCCAAAGTGCCTTCCGGGAGCACGCCATGCCATATACGTATGTGTGGGTCAATCTTTGGTGCTATTTGCCTCTTGAGGTTATTTATGGGGCCTGGAAACCTCACAGGGGTTTGATCTTCCAGCCCTCGTTTCCAGCACGCTCCATCCTCCCAGTGCCTGGCCAGGGAAGTGGGTGCCGTGGTGGGACCAGCACCCTCTGCCACGGGGAACCTCAACCTGCAGGGGAATCCGAGTGGCTGCTGTTCCTGGGAAAATAAGAAAGCTTCAGCCTTGTTTGAGATTAACTTCATGCACTAGTCTGACTGCTTGTAATAGTTATTTCTCAAATAGAAATGGCTTACAAATATAAATTTTTTCCTTTTTTTTTTTTCTTTCACTTTGTTCCCAGTCAGAAAGCTCCTTAGACGTGGAAAATAAATGTTTGATGTTAACCGAGACTGAAAACAACTGGACTTTTTGCTGGAAATGGAGAAAAAAGTTAGATTTCTCTTCTCAGGTTTCTCATTGTTCCAAAATAACTGTAATTACTCCCCCCCTTTTTTTTTTGTTACTGAGTTCTTCCATTGTGTAACATGCAATTCTCTTAACTAGCAGAGAATCAAATGTGTCTGGCCTTTCATTTCATCATCTTTTTTAAAAATTTGATTATAGGCATGAATCCCTAGTGCCTATTTTGTGTCTTTGTAGCATTAATGGTCTATTGAATAATACCCAACTGCTTTGTTTATCCTTTTTTATTTTTGCTAATGGCTGTCACTAGTTTTGCAGCTCCGTGTTTCTTCACCTCCATGTAAAACTGGCGTCGACCAGCCCGAGCAAAGCTGAGGACAGGATGGAGCAGAGGGTGGGTGCGGTCCCGGCGAAGATCTTCCCGCTGTGTTATTGACATTTGTCTTACCACTTCCATGTCTGAGCATTCTTATTCCCATCTTTTTATGTTTTGGCTCCCTTGACTACCGAACTCCTGACCACCAAGGGGTTTATCTGGAAACCCAGCCACCCGCCATGGCCCCGAGCAGATGGTGCCGGGGGGTGCCCGCAGGACGTTCAGCTCCTGAACCTTCAACACGCTCTGGCTGTGCCCAACCTGCTCCTGGTTTCACTCCGAGGGCCGCCGCTGGGTGGAGGGTCCCCGCAGTCGAGCGGGCTGGCCTGACACAATTTTGACCCAGAAATCCCTGTTGCCAAGCCTGGGGAAAGCTGAGTGGTTTTAGAGGAAAAAAAAAAACCTCACCCTTATTTTTAGTAAACTTATTTTCAGAAATGTCCAAAACCTGGTGACTAAAATTTTTGAGACAAACAAGTAAGAGCACAGAATGTGACATTTCTGTCCCCCTGGCCTCTTTTAGACCGAGCTCGAAGCAGCTGGGAAGTTCAGGATGGTGGGAATCAGGAAGGAAAACGCAAACTCCATCCTTCTGTGTTTTTCTTTCAGCTGTTTTTGGCTGAAAAAGTCAGGTGAACTGCAGAAACCGATTTCCTTAAGGAACCAGCATCTCCCAGACCTCCCCCCTCGCTGCTGGCTCCTCGTGGTGGCGGGTGGCCCACGGGCCTCGGAGGGGAGAAGCCTCGGTCTGTGCGCCTCGCGGGGAACTTGCATAACGGCAAAAGGCATTTATGGGTTAAATACTGAAGTCTTCTGCAGCCAAAATTGGAGCTGTGTTTTCAAACCAGCTCTTCTGGGCGCGTAAGTGTCTGAAGTGGTTTTGAGCTCTTCAGGAAATGCAGCCACTTACGGTGTAACCTTCAAGCAGGCATGAAAGAATGAACAGTCACGGACACTACAGACGGCTCCAGCTGGTCCCAGTTACGAGTAGTAAGCTCTTAGGAAAACCTTGATTAAAATTCAGATATAATATAATATCATAAAATCATAGAAGCTGTTGGGTTGGAAGGGACCTCTAAAGGTCATCTAGTCCAACCCCCATATCTCCTTTTTTTTTTTTTTTTCCAGCTGTTCTTGGCAGCAACAGCTGTATCGAAGCAGTAGGAAAATGCGATGACTAGTCTCACCAGCCAGAGGGTGAGAGACAAACAGCACCTGAAATCAGAGAGGGAACAAGCTCCCACTTTGCGTGGCTGGATTTGGGATGGAAAGAATACCCTCCCTTTGGGTAATTTCCTATTTATTGTACTGAAACAAAATACTGAGCACTCAGCCCGGTGACTGTCAAACATAGTTATTTAACAGAAATTAAATAGTAAATAACGAGTATTAAAGTTGTCTGGTGTAAACACAGCCACAAAGATTAATACATTTTGGGTAGAGACCGAATCACAGCATTCAGTTATTTGTGTATTACAGCCATGGCCACCCCTCAGACATCTTCTGCCATGTATGAATTCACTTGCTACACAATTGCTGTCTCAAAAACCTGACCCTAATTCCGTAGCTTTAACCTCAGACCGTTTGCCCCATAGTTATTAACGCTCCTGCAGAGGTGCTCATGGCGTGCGATTCATTCTTGCTTTGCAGGCTCTTCTTTAACAATTAACAGCACTAACAATGCTCTTAATGCTATGTCAGGTGCACAGCCATTACTCAGATCGGGTGCCGGGGCTGTAATTGAAACCATCTGTTTGCAGCTTTCTTTTCTGCCCCAGCTTCTGGTGGAGCTGCCATCTCCTGCTCCTCGCTGTCGAGCAGAGCCCCCAGGTACGAAAATGCAGCGCGGGAGGTGGCCACGTCCCCGTACTGCTTCCAGACATGAAACAAGGATGCACGACTGATGATGAATTAATATATTTATTGATATACTATTGACCATAACGACCGCGTGTGGTTTCTGTGGAGCTGTGCTGGCTGCTCTCTTGGGCATGGTGACGGGGTGTATTCCCTCGGCTCCCCAGCTGCCGGGGAGCGGGCCCGGGGGCTTGGGCAGCTCGGGCTGCTGCAGGGGCACGCGGGGAAGGGCTGGTCGCCCCAGTGGTCTGACCAGCCCCTGGACACCATGCAGCGACGTGCAGGGCTGGGGCCCGCATCGCCCCACTGGCTGCCTGCTGCGGTGCCCCTCACCTACCTCAAGGGAAGGGGCTACGTAAGGGCTTAAGGTCTTAGTTTTGTGAGCTTTGGCGTTTTATACTGAGACCGCTGGGACAAAGGAGTTTTATTTACTACTTCAGCCTGTAATAAAGTCCAGATTAGGTCTCCAGAGTCACTGCAGGGCAAGGTATTTTGCTGTTGCCTGTTTGTACCAGTTGATAAAACACGACTGTTTCAGTGCCAGGACACAAAATACTGAACTGTCACTGGATGAATCCAGCCAAAACCAAACTGTGCAGCAGAGTGTCTTCATCCTCTGCAGTTCCTGATGCGCAAGAAGATTCATGCCCCGTGCTGGGTTTGGAAACAGCCTCTGGCCTTTGTGATGGCCACACTGAGCCCGGTTGTTCCACTGGCCCCATGGCTGGGAACTATAACTAAGGATTTAACGTAAGTGTTAAACTTGTGGGTGCTGAAGGGCATGTCTATATTGTAACTCGAGCAGACGGACCCGAGCCGGTGTTAAGCCAGACGGGTCCCGCAGGGACAGCAGCGTTCCTGCACCAGCGAGGGCTCTCCATGGTCGTGCAAGACCAGCCCATGGACACAGGCACGGCTCCGAGAGGAGCCCGAACGGAGCTGGGGCTTGTCTCATCCACAAAGCCAGCTAAATCTGGGCGAGATAACTGAATGCCGCTCAGTACCTCGATAGAAGACACAGTTGAGCCTTTGAAGCTATACCATAAAATCCTGCTTTGATTTCATATTCTGAGTCATTAAAATACCGTTGTCACTTTTCTATTTATATATTTGTGTGTGTTATATGTTTACACATATTTAAAATTTTATATTTAAAAAAAAAGAAGTGTTTTGCCATTTAGAGCCACCCTACACATTTGAATCAAGCTTTAAAAAAATTGATGTTTCTGTAACAGGCAATAGATGAACTCTTCTGTATTCCTTGTCCTGAAGCAGAGTATTATAAACTCTGCTGTCAAGATATAGAGCCTCAAGAATGCTGCTCAATCAATCACACCCATTAGTAAGTGCACTGTCAGTTTTTCCTTGACTTTTGGACTATTTTAAACGCCTGTTCAATTATTCTTTGCTGTGCTTGAGCAGGTGCCGTGGCTTTGAGGGGATGGTGAGGCCGGCAGTCGGACCCCCCAGCCCGCACTGCTGCTGCCTCCCCGTCGCCCCCCGTGTCTCCCACGTCCCAGCCGAGCTGACGGCCCTGACGCGCTCCGGGGGGTCCCGACTGCTGCCCCGGCTGGTGGGGGGCTCGGACCACACGGACACAGCGGACACAGCCCAATTCATTGGCCCCGTGTTGGGGAGCAGCCGCATCTTCCAAAAGCAAAAATACTGGGAAAAAAATAAACATTCTGTATTTAAAGATGAGTTAAAATGAGAAATAGGTGCTCACGTACAGGCAGAGATAGGCAACAAGTGGATTCACGTGGCAGAGAAAATGCACATATTTAGCAGACTCCATCTTGCTGAATGCCTATGACTTGGGCCGTGGAGAGCACGAATTCTGCACAGCCGCGCCGAGGCGGCAGCCAGCAGGTACCTGTCTGAGGGGGTCCTGTCTGCACGGTACTGAATGCACATTTATGACTTTTTCCTTGAATTGGTGGCACCACTGGAAAATAAAAATTTGTTTTAGGCAGAATAAATGTCTTGGATTTCTTCAGGATGGAGGGGAGCGCTCCCCTCCCTTGCTCATCCCTGGGACAGGCTGCCGTGGGCATGGGGGTGCCCGCGGGGGTTGAGGTTCGCAGGCAGCAGCCTCCCTGCCCGTGGGCACCTTGCCGTGCAGGACACGCGGCGGGGGGGGATGCCCTGCCCTCCCTCAGTGGGACTCGTGTTGGCTCCAAACCTGGCGGGGAACCCAGCGCCGCGGGGCTCGTCACGCTGCGCAGCGCGGGTGCCCGGAATGGGGCAGAATTATGCATGCAAGTTGCTTTCCGAAATTAGCTGCACATGTTTATATTAACATGCAAATAAAGCAACTTCAGATAAAACAAAAATATGAAAATGTCTATTCATTAAGTTCAGTTTTATGGCATAATTGATTTGTGTGGGGTGTGCGTGTCTGGCGCTTACTCTGATTACCTTCCTGACGCTGAAGAAATCCACAACAATCATACTGATAACAAACCATTTAAACATATTCAATTAAATTACTGGTAATTCTGCAATGGCTCAATATTGCACATGGGTTAGTTTAATTTTTATGTAAATTCTACCCCGATTTGGTGAAGTCTTAATTGTTTAACAGCAGATTAGGCTAAATTATTTTAATTGAATTTTATGTGAATTTTTTACTTCTGCCTTTAAGGAACCCATTCATAAAGATTTTTCTTTCGGATGTTGTGCACAGAGAGAATTGGATGCTGTTGCCTGTTTTTCCAACTTCACTTTAGGTCACCATATATTTTAAATCCAACTAAGATCAAAATGTTGCTCATTTCCCATGGGATGTTCAAGTCAGAAAGAGAAATACTGAATTTGGCAATGGAACTAGAGGAGAGCAAATGAGGGATCAAAGTCTGGGGACACTTATTCCTGAGGTTGAATACTATGAGGGTTTTGGCTGCTTTTTGTCTTCCTCAGCTGGATTTAGATTCCTCTGGACTCGTGCTGCCGTACTTCTGACGGATGCCTGGGTACCCCCACGCCATGCTGGGGCTGTTCCGGCTGCGCGCTGCAGCGGCTGGAGCCTGAGCAGCCTCAGTGAAGCGCTGCCGAGGAGCGCGGGGTCCCCGCCGAGGGGGTGCCTGGGGGGGGCCGAGCCAGCGCTGGGCAAAGGATTCCCTCGTGGGGTGCCGGGGCTGTGCCTGCGGGCCGAGCTCGGGCTCTTTATTTGCCAGATGAAAGCAAAGTGGTCTCGGGTGGCCGGTGACACAAGGAGACAGGTTTTCTCTTCTGAAGACCCATGACATGCCCCATGGTAAACCTGGCCTTCCCACTTCTCCAGAGCTCGGAGATGACAAATATCCCAATCCCCCCAGACTCCTCCTGGTATTAATGAAGAAGTGATTGTAAATTTTATTTCCTAGCACTATTACTCAGAATTCTTTTTTCAATTATTATTATTAGTTAGGTGATGTGTTGGATTTGGAACTGTTTCTTGCTGACAGCTTGCTTAGAAACAATCGACGTGGCACATAAAACGTTGGCATTACAGAATCCATTTCCATGGGCGGGATTTTATGTTGCCACGTGGCTCCCTGCGAGCCCTGGAAGGCTGGAATCAGGAGCAGACACTAAATCTGGGACGTCAGGCGGCAGCAGGGGTTGGTGCAGCCTGTTCTGGGGCAGCGGCAGGTCAGAGGGACGGTTTGCGAGAGGCCCCAGCAGGTCCCTGTGCCCCTGAGAGCAGACGGCAGCGGCTCCTCCGGGGTCCTGGAGCGGCAGGGGCCGCGGTGCCCTCACTCGCTGCAATCAGGGCAGCGCCGAGGGGAGCGAGGTGGGCTTCCCACACAAACGCTGTGCCTGCAGGTGTCCTGATTTCTGTGTTCAGAAGAGGATCTTGTACTGAAACCTGCCTGATTGTTTTCCCAGTAGATTAGAGAGGGGATTGAAGCTATGTACTTTTTTCTCTTTTCCCCCCTTTATTTTTTTCCTGGCTTTGTAATTCACCTTTAAACCCTTAGCAGTCTCTCTTTGGCTATGTAGAGGTGCTTTTTCTCGTGGAGCACGGTACGGTCACAGCAGAGGCAACAGAAGTTCACACAGCATCTGCCCACGTTCTGCCGCTTTTCTGCTCTCACTCAAAATGAGATTTGTGAAGTTCCACGTAAATGACTTATCTCAGTCGGCGCGTCACCTAGGCCACCTGAGACTTAGCTGCTCACCTCTCAGCTGTTCCTAACCCTCCAGGCTGCGACCCCATCGTCCCCCGTGGTGTCACTGCTGCCCACCTGCTGCCCCGGCGGGGGCTGAGCTGGCCCCTGCACGTCGCCCCGCTCCTCTCCCCCTGCCCTCGCCCGTCCCTCCCACGCCGCCGTCCCTGCTCCCTGCGCCTGTTCCCACATCCCATCCACATGCCTCCGCTGAGCCCTGGTGTGTGGCCAGGAATCCCCGTCCCCATGGCAGAGTTACCAAAAATTTGTAACAAAACTCTTGCTCTCCAAACCGAGTTTGTAGCTTAGAAAGCCCACCTTAGTTTATTTACGGCGCTGGGTGCATGGGGGATCTCTCCTCCTGTCATGCTCACCCATCAGGACTCTCCGCACAATTTTTATACACATTTTACATTATCGTTGTAATATTACTACCTCCTACCTATATTTGATTTACATGTGATTACACCATCAAGTTACAGCTCCCACGCATGCTCAAGGGAAAGGTCTTCACCTGGGCAAGGGTCTTCTTGACCTATGGGCAGGATTTTAATATTATAATGAAGGTAGTTCAGCTTAGGACACTAAAAATTTTCACTTTCCTGCCAAGTTGGCTAAACTTCTCAAACGTGTAGATTGGTACCATCCTCAAGGTCCTCGTGCTTGATGTGCCTCCTCGAGGATGATGCAATACTCACCTCCCTTGATGAGGAGTTCTTTTCATTAGCTCATGCTTGATAAATTCAAGGGTGGAATCCTCATTATTCATGAGAATGCACATAATGCCTTTCAACACTAGTTACTAATAGCATTTCAAGGATGTGCTTTGGTAACAGCAGGACTGTGGGGTGAAGCTCTGGGACACCCGGCCGGGCAGCGAGCTGCCGTCACAGGGCTGTGTGGCATATGGCAGCGGCGATGGGATTTGTTCTCTCCGGTTCTCTGAGCTTTGCTTTCTGTTTATTGTTTTCTCTCTTTTCCTTTAATTATTCCATTACTACAATATTTTAAATGTCTTAACAAAAATAATGTCAAAGGATTTTTACTCGGTTATGTGTGCCAACAATAATCACTGCTACGTCTTAAACAATTGTAATACAATAAATGTCTTGCTGCTAATGATACCTCATTTGTATTAAAGATGCTTTAGTAGAAGCAGTTTCTACAATTATTTCAACTAATGCTTATCTGCTATGTCGGGTTTGGAAATCAAAGTGCATGCATGGAAAATGACAAGCTGTTCTGCTTTCCTTGGCAGCGGCACAGTCGCTCCAGAAGCCCAGCAGCACTGCTTGCTTACGGGGATCGCTGCAGGAGATTAGAGCTGCCTATAGTGGAAACTCACAGTGTGAATTACACAGAGCCGAGATCCGAATCCTCTGAACGTGGCGGTGCGTAATAACCTTAACAGCAGCCTGACCCCAGAGGAGGCACCTGAACCAGTACTCCTGTCCCTAACCCAAAACACAGCACTGCACCAGCTGTAGTAAGAAAGTCAACCCCCTCCCAGCTGAAACCATGACATTTATGAAAATCTCTTTGCATTTCTCATGAATAATTTTTTGCAACAACAGTTCTTGGATATCAGTGTCAAGATCGTTTCTGATCCATAACTTTTCAGATCCATAGTAAATAAAATAACTGCAACAGCATTTAGCTGCATAAATCAATATAACATCTACATTTTTGGCACCTGTTTCCTTGGGATGGTTTAGGGTACCAAGTCATTCCTGAAGAAGCAAGGACTGCAGTGTGCTCCCCAAAGCAGAAGGACCAAGCCCGTGCAGGTCCCTAGCTCAGCACGTGCTGACCAGCGGTGGGTTTGGGGGTGTCCTTCACGTTACCCTCTCCATCAGCACCCCACATCTCAAGAGGGCACTTCTGGAGCTTGGAGATCACAGGCAGCAAATGAGCCCCCCCACGTGGAGACCCCTCGTGACCACCGCGTGTCTTCTGTGGCCACTGGCCTCCCACTGACATGGCCTGGTCCAGCCGCACAGCCCCCGCATTCCCAGCACTGCCCCCTCTTCTCCCTGGCCTCCCCTAAAATGCCATCTGTGCCGTAAACAAAGCACTGCAGAACCTGGCACCGCCGAGCACAGCGAATGCCTCCCCCCCGCCGGCATCCCACCATTCATCTTCATCACCTCAGCTCTGCCGGCGGCTGGCAGCTTGATTTTGGAAGCTTTGGAAGCTCTGACAGCTTTCAGGGGAGCTGGACCCACCCAAGTTTCAGCATTTCGAATTTCCAGCCCCATGGGCTACCTGAGCGCTGGGGGGAGCAGCCCGTGCCATGCTCCCCCCAGGCCGTGCTGGTGGCTGCCCCATCCAGGTGGGCAGGGACCCGCGAGAGGCTCAGCCCTGGCCCTTCTCCGGGCCAGCTGCTCCGTGCACAGAGCCTTGGCAAGGCCAGGCTGCCCACAAGCTTTATTTTCAATTACAGAGGGAAGGTAAATCAGGAAAAAAAGAAAAAACCAAAAAGCTCGAGCATTAGTTTTTCTTGAATGCTAATAAAACACTTGCCTGGAGTGGGTGTAGAAGGTGGTGAGACCCCTTCCTACCCTTTTGGTCCCACTCACATGTGCAGTTTACCCTTATACAGTGTTTAAATGCCTCATAATCTTAATACATGTGTTTTATAATCTCAGTAGATTTATCATTGCACTTTGTTACGAACTAGAGATGTGTGTCCCTTTTGGAAGAGGAATGAAGGCACAGGAATGATGTCTGCAGAAGGAGCTTGGTCACCAGCTCCTGCCTATTTGCCACATTAGAGTTGCAAAACAAAAATATTGATCCTGAAATCCTCCACTCAGCTGTGACCGCTACCAACCGCACTGGAGAGGTTTGTAAATCCGAACAGAAAAGGAGGGGAAACAACAGGGATTTCCATTTAGAGCTCGCCAGTGTGGCGGAGGCCTGGAAGGATGCTGGGGCACCGCCGTTAGTGAAGCATGTGTGGGTGCCCAGAGCCACCTGAGCTCGGCTCCCACCGGGACCCCCAGGGTCTGGCCGCCAGCGGGCGGTGGGACGGGAGAGACGACACAGGGGGATGGCGCGGGAGCACCTGCAGCACAAGCACCCTTCGCTCGGGGTGTGTTGAACCTGTATTGGCAGTTTTTCACCCCCACCTGCTGTGTGGGCATTTTGCGTAGATATTGTGATTTTTACAGCCACAGGCCGTGGGGGGATTGTGCTCATTGTGGGTTTCTTGCCCTGCTTCACCCCCTGTGCATCCCACCAGAGCCGTGTCACTCCTCGCTGTGTTTGTATGAATGGCGGCATCGACCATTGTCATTGAATGTCCTCTTGTCCTCTGCTAGTGACTTTGTGTGGCCAGAGAGGGAGCGCGCCAGCTCGGTCACACCACAGCGCCTTGTTATCCCAGCGTGGGTACCCAAGTACTGCCGACACCAACCCATCCCCATCGGCGCTCACTTAAATAAGAACAAATACTGCTGTTTGCCCTGAACAGTCGCTGATGGCAAATGCTTCCACAGAAGAAACAAACTGTTGGTAGCTTGATACTGATTTCTGTAGAAAAGGCAATTCTACTATTGCTTGTCTGCATTTGGGGAAATTTGGAATGGTAATTCTGAATACTCCTTATCAATCACTTTCCAAGTGAAATCAAATGTTTTTGTAGGGTTGCAACTCCAAACAGGATTTAGCCCACAATTTTGAAATGCTTTTATAAAATGCTTCAGAATTATTCAACCTAACCCCACCCCTAATTAGCCTAATTGACTAACAAACCAGCCCATTGAAAACAGCTGGCAGTAGGAGTGACCGGAGGCAGCGAGGGAGCGTGGTGCTCCCAGGAGGGTTATAAAGGGCCCACAGGGGCTGGGGGTTTCTTTTGTGGCTGGTGGTGGAGGTGTGGGTCTTTTCAAAGCTGTTGGACTGAGGAAAGCTTTGTTGCTTGAGGTTTGTTTCTTTTCAACATCTATATTTCTATTTTAAAGAGTTGTTTAGATACCAGAGCAGTTTTATTTTTAGATCCATTTAGGAGCATGTTTTTGTAAGACTCTTGTTTCCCTGATCCATTAAAGAGCTTTCTGGGGAAGCCATTGCATCTCGGGGCTCCCTGAAGATGTTCCTGAGAGCCCCTGGTAGCACATAAAGCACTGGAAATGAGCAGACGAGACTGTGATTCATGGTCACTATCTTAAATGCATTGAGAAGTAATTAGTGGTGATGCATAATTGCAATATTTCGGTGAAGAGCCTCAGGAATTTTTCTTGAACTTGAGGCTGAGTGATCTGTGAAATCCCAGGTACTAAAGTTCCTACTAATTCATTCAACCTAATAATTAACGTTTTAATTTTCTGGTTGCAAGTAACTGGCTGAAGAAAAAATACTTTGAGAAACATGTAGATAATGTTTTGAATGTGAAATGTGTCACAATAAAATTCTTAGTTTAAGAAGAAGAAAGTATGGCTTAAGAAGAAAAAAATACGGCTTTTGAAACCTGAATTTGCTTAATTAGCAAAATGCTAGAGAGAATTTTCCTTGTCTGATTAAAATTATGTCTGGATTTTTGTGTCTACTACTATTTGGCCAAATCCTCTTCCTGCAGCACTGTATTTTGAGGTCCCCATATACCTATCATGCGGCTGTTGTTGCTGTGCATCCCGTGCTGTGTGTCCCAGCGGCTCGTGCGGCATCTCCCCCTCTAGCCCATGATCTGTGACAGCTGAGCTGCCTCTTAAACCAGCACAGACACACGGGCTCAGATAAACTTGCAGATTTAGAGGCCAGAAGGGAGCACCATGAACTTCTCGCCTGACCTCCAAGGGCAGGAGAAAGCCAGAAGGCTTTATCTCTGTTGCAGAGGGAGGAATGGAAATACAGAGCTGCAGGGGCGGCTTTGCAGGGGCGGCTTTGCAGGGGCGGCTTTGCAGGGGCGGCTTTGCAGGGGCGGCTTTGCAGGGGCGGCTTTGCAGGGGCGCCTGAGCATCCTGCAGCATGGGGATGGCAGACGTGATGGTGGAGCTGCTCCAGCGCCCGGCTGTGCTGGGGTCCAGGGGAGCTTGGGCAATTAGGCAGGACAGTAGTCTTCAAAAACCCTAATTAGTTGTCTAATCTGTATAAATAATATTTACTTAGATTTTTTAATAGAAGAGGCTGAAATCTGAGGTCTCCATGTTCTATCTGTATCGTATCCCAAGTTGGAGATGTCCATGGGCAGTGGGGTGAACTGCTTTCTGATTTCATGCTTGCCCCTGACCTCACATGCTACCCTGCTGCTGTTCTTTGAAATGGTACAACAAATGTGTATGTTTTTTTTCCTTTAAATGCAAGATGCAGTGATGTGGAGGCCTTGTTAAAAGTGCGAATGGGTCATTGGAAGAATTTACTTGAGTAATTGCTGAAAGGGGACCTTAGCCCTAAGACCAAGGCTTTGAGCTTAGGTTCATAAATCAAAAGGCACCGTGTAGCTTATGTGTACCTGGATAGCTCTAAGGATCTGTCACCTTTAGAGGTTTGCCCAGTCCTAATTGCTACTTAATTTTGTTATCCATCAGTATGGGTGTATGGCTGCACCGGTGATCGGTGGCTCCGTCTGCGTTTGTCGCTGCCACCCGATAAATCCCGTCGGACTCCTTCGGCGCTGGGTTTGCACAGGGCTGAGGGGTGGGACATGCTCTGCATCTGTTTTATTTCAGCTTCACATTTTCAAGGGGAACCGTAAGCACATCTCTGGAAACCTGTTCCGAATCTCTTGCTTTGCATTGTGTAAGCTTTGGTGCGGGGCAGTAGGTTGTGTGAGGTCGTGTGTTTGCATGTGTTCGTGGAAATCTCTTCTGATATTCCTGTAGCCCCTATACATGGCCCATGATGCCTCGGTATGTTCTTTTATAGCAGCTATTGATGAGTGGAAAATGTATTAGCAGTGTTGAAATAGAGCCTTATGATAACAGATGCTAATGGATGTCGAAAACTGCATAGAATATTTCTTGGCTTGGGTATGCAGGTGACGAGGCATGTGCCAGCTTTGGTTTGGCTGCTGTGTGAGGTTCCCCGTATGGCAGGGTCAGACCCTGTGTGCTCCCAGGAAAGCTCAGCCCCTGCTGCTTTTTGGGTTTGTGTGTTGGACTGTGGTTTCCCCGTCAAGCTGCAGCCCTGTCCCCAGCCTGTGACCCGGGGGGGAGGGCTCTGCGCAGGGTGGCTGTGGCCAGTGCGTGCCCAGCACGCGGGCGGCACCAGGGGCTGACGGGGTTTGGCTGCTGGGGGTGGATGCGGAGAGGATTTTCTTCAGGTTCCTCATAAAAGTTGTAAAACACCCTCTGATATAACGTGGTTATATCGGAGTATTTGGAGTCTCCCTTGTATTGCCAGTGGGGTTGCTGAATAAACCCAACTGCCAGTGGGATGCCAGTGGGGTTACCAGAATGGATCGCAGACAGGTTGAAGGGGGGAATGGCACAGGATTCATGCAGGTTTAATTCTTTTCTTACATCAAAAAGGATAGCACTGGCTGAAATGCATTTATTCATTTATGCCCAGACTTTATCACTGAAGTGTGGAGAAGGAAAAGCCACTAACATGTAAACTTCAGGGAAGAAATTAAAATGTATGCAAACACAGATATTGCTTCAGGAGAAATTTTTGAAAGTGACTTTTTAAAAAATAAGTGTGAAAATATGTAAACCATTTGCAACTTCGCAAAACTCAACAAGCTGTGAACTTTATCCGCTGGACCATGAGAAAAATTGGTTTTCCTCAACAGTAATTAAAAAGTCAAATGTGAACACCAAGAGAAACGGGGATTTGGGAACATGATGAATGTGGAAACAAATGTGGGTTTGGTTATGTTTTCCTTTTTTTCTGTTTGAAAAGCACATCAGTGTGGAGAGCGGCTCTCTTTTAGCTTACATTTAATACTAAGTCCCTAATATCTAAGATGGACAGTAGGGGCTGAATATGCCCCCAGAAAGAAGAGCAATTATGAAGGCGTGTTGGGAGGGAGCTTTTGGTTGGTTTGAGTATGATATTAAGATGGTTCTTGCATTTGCTGGGCTTTTTGTTGTGAGCTTCTTTTGTTTTTTGGTTTTTCAGTTTTTTTTTTTAAAGCGCTAATTAGAAAATTAAGAACAGTCAACTCCCACGCATCAATTTGTCATGTTCTGCTTTGCCACAGTAATTTAAATAAAGGATTTCATAATTTCGCTGTGATGCACAGTCAGTTTAAAATACAGACATCTACCTAAAGCAGAACTGCATTATTTAATTAAAAATACACAACTGTAAATTAGAAAAACACAGCAAAGCAGTGTACAATAACTTGTTTACAAATGGATATATGCTTTCCCAGGGTGAAACAAGGTGACTTTCTTAGGAAGAATGATAGAGTTAATTTTTGTACCTTAATATTTATGTGAGGTTGGGATTAAGAGAGGAGCTCTGAGCAGTGTCCCAGCAGGCTGACGGCACGTTCCCACAAATGTAAACTGCTTTCAACAGTTCGATGTAAAGAGGACTCCACTGGCCTTTCTCAAATAAATTATACATATAGATAACAATATGCAATATAGGCTTTGGGTTAGGGGAATAGTAGTGATGTGCAGCCAAATGTAGTTCTCCATTTTCTTAGTCTTCATGTTTTATGTCAGAGCCTTTAATATAATTTAATTTTGCCATTAGTTTCTAAAATCTGCCATGTTTGAAATCCCGCATATTCAAAAAGCTTTTTTTAAGGATGAGACCCCAAATTTTATATTTTTCTTTGTGATATTAATTCTCAAAAATGAAAATCAAAAAGGAGTGATTAATGTTATTTCAGTAAATTTACTGGAAGCAATTAAACTACAAACACATTTTTTATGATTGTAGAGAATAGCCAATATTAAGAAACATCCTTTTTTTTCTCCCCTTCTACTGACTATATTTTCCCCTTCAAGAAAAAGTTAAAATTATCAACAGAAATGATGGTCGTCTTCAGCTATTTTTTTCCTCATCTAATGGAGCATTGCTTTTGTACCCGCATCTTGCACAAAGTGTTAAATCTCATCCTCTGAGCCTGAAAATCTTCTGCAGGCGTGAAGGTCATTAATTTTAATTAAATGGAACTTTTTTTTTACATTTGCTAGAAAATGAGGATTAGTCTCAATGAGTTTCATTAAATAAACAGAGAAAATTAAAATTTATAATACATCTCTGAACCCATCTGAAACCACCTCATCAAACGCTGGTTGGCTGCCATGCCGGGAGCGGCCTCGGCGGGATGGAGCAGATGATGTGCAGGAACTTTCTAGTGAGGGGCCAGCGTGTGTTGCGGTGCCGGAGGTGGGTTGGGAGGAGAGGTGCTTCCCTGTGGCCCATGTGGGTGGTTAAACAGCTCCTGGCTGCTGCCTTTTCATGTGCAGGTGGAGGCTTGGGCCAGCCCCGTGGAGGGGAAGGAGGAGAGGGCTCACATCGTAATGTCCTGGAAACCTTGCAAAAGAAAGGGTGGCATGTGGGGTCAGCACAGGCCGGAGGACAAGTCTCGCTGGACTTGAGCTCTTCTGTCTTTTTGAAACATTGAAACCCCTTTTCATTCCAGTTAAATGAAACTCTGTCTCTCTTGTGCTTGTGTTCTTGCCAGCCCAGGCTGAAGCGTGGTCCTAGGCACGTCCTCGATGCCCTGCACGTGGTTGTGGTCATGTTCTGCAGCAGCTCTGAAAGGAGCTGGATTGTATTATAAAATAATGGATGTGAAGACCGTTGGATCGTGGATTTGTTAGCTTTGGTGATGTTGTTTCCATGTGAAGTGTACCTGGCCGGCCCCTGAGCAGCCAGCATGATGGGCAGCCGCTCTGCTCTCAGCGAGTTTCAGGGCTTGGAGACTCTTGGACCTGACTGTGCTGATTTTCTGACCTGGTTTCTGATACAAGACAGTTTTTGTCTCCGCTGTGAGTATTCAGCACAGCCTTTCTTCCCTCCGCGTGCGTGTTCTCCTCCCAGACCTGCCCAGAGCTGGGGCTCTGAGCTCCGCTGGGTTCTCAGCAAAGGGGGGGCTTGGTGCTGCGCCCGCCCCTCGCCTCTGTCTCTGGGCGCCTGCACGTGCACAGCACACAGATACACTCGGGTGTCTGGAGAACACATTGGGAATGGCTGTGTTTAATGGTCCTGAAGGTATTAAAGTTTATAACTCTTTTTTTTTTAAGAAAACAAAAAACCTCAAAACCCTCCCTTCAGGTGAGCAGAGGGCTGCAGGCTGGGCTCTGCTGCCTGACAGCCAGGTGACTGTGATGCTATTTCCCAATTGCACTGAAGGGTTCCATTGCAAATTTATTCATATGGTTTGAATTGTTCCCCTTCAGACCTGCACACGCTGTTTTATTTCCAGATGCTGGGTTGCGTCTTATGGACCAGCGGCTCATTTAAAATGACACAGGTACAAATGTATTGAGGAGGCTGTCGGTGATACGCACATAGTGTTAAACTCAGTACATTGGACCCGCTCTGACAAGCCACACGTCATTCTGTTCTGCTAAGGATAAGCTAAATGGTCTTTCCAGTCCTCGAGTTGTTTTGCATCTTTTCAGTCATTCTAATGCTGCCTGAATTTCTCTGCCTAATGGATCCTCTCGCGCATCTTTTGTCCGCTGAGGTTTTTGATGGCTGTGAAAATCAAAGCATTGAAATATCTGGGATTGGATTAGCGCTACAGAAGCTGTTCTTCCAGTAAAGTCTGCATCTCAGTTGCCAACTATCCTTTTACTTCAGACTGGCAGAGGATAGTGCCTCTGAGTATTTCCTTTTCACTTTGTCTTTGGCATGTCTGGTTTATTTGATTAATAATATACTGGGCTGCATGCAAACTCATTCCCTCTGGGAATTGTTAGATATCCTTAATGTGCAAAGGTCTTTCAGCACAGTATTTTAGAAATGGTACCTCTGGCTGGTCAGCATGAAGACAGGTATCAAATGTTTTGCCAAAATGAAAAGATAAAGAGAAGAGAGCATTAACAGAGTACGTTGGTCATTTCAGACTCTTTTGCTTTGGAAAATGTCTGTAATTTAATAAGTTTCCAAGCAAAGTCTGATATTACCTCTAAAAAAACCAAGCTGGTACAACTCGAACAGCTCAATGTCATCATGGAATTTTTTAGTAATGACGTTGCTATTCCTGGAGAATAAATGGGCCCCTCAGCACCTTTGCTGTGGTGACATCGGAGGCAACATCTGTAATTCTGCACCCTCCGCTGGCATTGTTTCCCAGTCGCTGAACTAGCTACCAGCAAAAGCAGGCTTGTATCAGCAGCTTGATATTTATATCTTGGCAGGAAGCTTGTGTTTGCTGCTATCATTTGTCTCTGAAGAACAATATCTGTAGTACATGAGAATACATTTTCCACTCTTCTCCCTCGCCCCCGTTACTGATGTCATCCAGAGCCGGCCATCTCACAGCCCTCTTGCTTTTCGTAGCCCCGTCTATTTCTACACTTCTTTTTCATTAAGATGGAAAAAAAATAGTCATCGTGGGGTTTCAGCTGAGCAGAAGGTGAAATGGTCCTTCACAGCCTTGGGACAAACCTGCATGGTTCCTCCTGGCTGAGGGAGGGCTGCCCTCACCAGTGCACCGCTCAGCCCCCGGCGGGCAACGTGGGGTCTTGGGGTCAGAAACTTTCTGTTCCTCAATCACCCATAAAAGTGAACAGTATCAGCTCAGACCAGACCTGCTGTGCCTGGTCCCACCCGGTGGGAGATGCTGTCCCCTGTCCCCCCAGCGAGCTCCCCGGGGCTGGGGTGATGCCGACACCATGGGTGCGTTACCAGGATTCCTGACACTTAAAGTGTAAAAGAGCACAAAAGCCCCAGAAGTTAATTAATCAACGTGATTACTTCATTTAAACAGCCTGTGTTTAAATTAAACCTCTTACAGGGACAGTATAAAGCTGCAGTAAGTAGCGGTGCGATGGGGCTGGGACCAGGGCTAGCTTGGGAAGCAATTTTGATTTCCTTTTCTCTATTTTAAGGGTCAGTTGCACCTGTGAAAGAAGCCGTGCTGTTCTGCTGCTGTTCCCAGTCACTTTGTACAGCTGTCTAAAATCATTCCCCATGCAAACACATGCTCTGCAACTGCATTTATAAGCATTTTTTAAAATGCTTTCTTGATAATTTGCTGTTTTTCCACTATAAGAGTTTTCCTTTAGCTAAAATGAATACTTTTTAAGTTCTTCTTTCCTTTTAAAATTTTTATGCAAGACTGAAAAAATTAATTTTAGGTTAGCTTGAAAGAATTTTATTCATTTTTTTTTTCAGTACAACAAAATCTGAAAATAATTAAGCTGTGAACTTGGTGAATCAAAATTATCATCTGAAAATGCCAAAACAAACTGGCTTGAGTTTTTGAAAGATTTTTAATGTTAATTTAGTAAATGTTTTGATCAACTCACATCTGTTTGATTTGATTTATTGGTTCTGGGTTTTTCAGGGTAGAAAGGGATAGAAAGTTTCAGATCAGTTATTCACTTACAATTAGGATTTAATGTTTTAATGCCAGAGACCCATAAGCGTGTCCAAGCTTTTTTATTTGCAACAGGTAAATTTTAGAGTTTATTCTAACAGAAATAAAATATTAGGTTGACTAGGATCCACTTATATTGTGCTAATTTATTTTTTTTGTCTGTCTTTAACTTGGCTTATCAAATTGCTGATTTGCTGCATGAAGTCTTGCTTTGTCTAACGTAGAAAAAGCAATTGCTCCATAACAGAAATAGTTAATGAGCAGTAGTCAACTATCAATGATCAATAATTACCAGATTTTAGAAATGAAATAATTTTAGCTAGAGTAGCTTAAAATACGTTGTAAGGTACAAAAAGAGAAACCACAAAATGAGGAGAAAATGGGTTTTTGTAGGGTGTCACCTCCTGCATTTCCGCCCAGGCAGGCTCTGCCCCTGCACAGAGCTGCCGGGATGTCGGATTAAACAGATTCCACTTCGCTGAGAGTGACTCTCTGAGCAGCGAAATGAACGAATGCGATAAGAAATGGTGTTATCTCCTCTGTAAAAACGGAACAGTCCAAATCACAGAAAGGCAGGTGGAAGTGCGAGCTCCCGCTGAACCAACCCAGGCGAACGCGTTCGAGGTGCCTCTCCCGGCTGTGTCAGCCCGGCCCAGCTCCGGGGCTGTCGGCAGCGTCTCCCAAGTCCGGGCTGAATTCACCAGCAAACGGGCGAGGAGGAGTACATTCACTACATGCTTGTCTGCACAAACAGGGGGTGTAATTTAGCAGCAATGCCTCAATGCCTTTCAAATTGGCGTCTCACTTAGTCAGAAAAAAATGGAATAGAAAGGCAGCCAGAGGTCTGCAGCAGTGTGTCAGGATATTTTATAGAGCTGAAGGAAACTACAAAACAAAACTTGAAAACCCCTGACAGCCAGAAGAAATGGACAGCCTCAAGCAGCCTGTCTTCTGCTAACGTGATTCACTGTGCCACCTCCAAAACCACATCCTTTCTGCAATCGAAATGGGGACTGCGAGGCACAACTGAGTTTTCAGCTAGGACAGCTAAGAATTTTTTTTCTTCCTAGTTACCTGGTTTTGTTTTTTCTGGTTGGTGTTTTATTTGAGTAAGCAATGTGCAGGTGCTTCAGATGGCATTCAGATGCCTTCCCTTTAGGGCACTTCTCCCTGCGCGGAGCACAGAGCTGTTGAAAGGCTTTGGAAATCGTGTGAAGGTAAAATAATTTTACAAAGGGATCACAAGAAAGGTTAAAAAGTTGAAGGTATATAAAATGAGAGTCTCTTCATTTAAGCGTTACATCTTGTACGTAGAAAATGAGCTAACGTGCGGTCTGTGCCTGGGGAGGAAGAGGTTTCCTCGCTGGTGGGGTCTCTCTGAGGTGCGGTTTCTCTGAGGCTGAGGAGCAGCAGCTCTGTGGATACACAGGGGCAAAGGGATCCGGGGGTGAAAAGCCAATCTGGCTCGAGTCTGTAGGGTGTCATGCTGGCAAGAAGTGGGGGGGAACGATGCATCTTTTGATTTTGTTGAGATAATTAAGTCATTAATTTTTCTACAAGTTTTAGTATTTTGATATGGAGAACCGAATGTGAAACCCTTGGTACAGTCTTACCAGCGTTGTTTGAAGAGGGATTACAGGGTTTTGGCCTCTTGAAAATGCTTCTGTAAATTTGTGCAGATTCATCCTTGGCATGACTCTGTTAACTTACAAGTGTTATTATCAAGAGTACCAAAATGCCAGCAAGCTGTGTATTGCAACGAAGCCAGGGCCGTACAACAAAAATGATTAAGGAGCTTGAAGAACTTAGAAGGAAAGATTAAAAGAACAAAATGTTTCGACTGGATAAACAGTGACTAAGAGTGGCTGCGATAATCAGCTACTGGTGTGTGAAGGGTACAAGTGCCAAGAAGAGAACATTATTTTAAAATGGATTTAGCTAGAAGTAGTGGGATAAACTATAAGACACGGATGAGACTTTATTTTCTTTTAGTGCCTAGAGCTGTTGGAATAGAGTGACGTGTCCAGATGTTTGTCTCCGGAGGGGTCACCTCTCTAGGCACCAAGGTCCAATTTCCTTTCCTTGTCTTCCATGCGCGCTCCTCCTGGCTGGGTTTGGATGTGTGTTTTGAAGGGCAGCCACGTCTCTGCGCTGGGCAGGGGAGGACCCAGCCATAAGCAGTGTTTGAGGAGCCACACATCAAACAGGTGACCGTCTCTGAGAAGCCCAGGTTCAGTTGGGATTGGTGGAAAGGAGGATCCTGAAGGTCTAAGCTACCTTTGAGAAAAGAAAGCATGCAAATTAAAGCTGAATACCCTGGTGGGTGGCAATACCTGGAAAGGCATTTATGTAGCTTAGGCCAACGTCTGGGAACTGCTGTCATTCATTAGGTGCCTGTTTGGTTTTCACATAATTCTGAGGTTGTTCACCTGGGAAGTTTGCACTGGCGGGTATGTCAAAACCACCTAAAACCTGATGTTCACCAGTTGCTCAAAGTCCTGGATCAAAAGTAAGTCCCGTTGATACTCTTGCTTGGCACAACACGCTTCTCCACCTGTTGGCTGCAGATATGGGCAAAAAGGCAAAGTGCACTCAGTGGCAGTGGCTGTGCAAGGGGCTCAGATCTCCTTGGAAATGTGGATCATGTCTCTAGGGGGTTCTGAGAATCCAGCCTGGATTAGTCCAAGATCACTAGGGACGAAGATACACTACAAAAGGCAAAGTCTTCTGCAAATAGGTGCAGAAACTGCTGGATACAAGAGGACAGTACAGAAATTTTCACCTTTTGCAGGTGTGTGTAGACAAAGACAAATGCTCCAGCTCCCACCATCAGTGGTGACGGTGCTGCTGTAGGAGAATTTGCAACAGGGGGAGCGGGCACCACCTCAGGCGGTCAATCAGAGATGCTCAGCTGAGCACTGGGAAGTGGTGAGGCATGAAACTGCACCTGGTAATCTCCAACCATGTTTGTTTATGAAGAAGTCTGTAATTGACAGCAAAACTCATGTTTGTTTCACAAATTGTATTGGGAAAGTGGAAGGAGAATGTCCTAATTGCCTTCTTGTAGGTAAACGTGTTCTTCCATTTGTCAGGGTCCCACCTTCATTAACAGCATTGTTTCCTCTTGGTGTATTTCAAAATATAGGGGTGATAGGGGTGAATTTGGCTTTAACATTATTAGTCTGATAATTAAGGCTTTGTAAGGTGCTTAAATGAGAGAGGCAGAGAGAGTGCAGAGGGTGCGTGAAGGGGTCGTGCTAAAGTTTTACTAATGAAAGAATTGGAAAAGAAAGTTACGGAGAAGTCCCACAGTACTTGAGGACTGGGAAAGGGCTTATCCTGGAGAAATGCCGTAGGGTGTGTTGGAGATGAAATCTGTGGCTTCAGCCAAACTGCTTGTGCTTTAAGACAAAGATGTGCAAAAGCCTTCTCGCTGCTATTCCTGTGACAGTTGTTCTGCTTGAATCTGCCCAGACCGGCGAGTCTGGAGCCTTGCGTACAGGTTGGGGAGCAGCAGTGTTTTATTCTTCATGCAGTACCCTGCTTCTGCGACTGAAACAGTAAATATTGTGATGGCTGCTGTTGAGGAATATTCCTATACCTGATTTTTTTTTTACCAGTATGAACTCAGAGACTGCAAGTACATATGGAGAGCTGTTGAGCTGAATACAGTTTCAAGTACATGCAGATAGCTGTTGTATACTCTCACATTAAGGCATAAAAACTCCATGCCAAAATAGTATCGTGATATTCATAGGAGGGTGGTGATTCATTGAAAATTGCCAAGTTGGATAAAATATCAATTTCTACTGATCTAATATACAGTATTCACTATAAAACACCCGTGTGTAGGGTAGAGGTATACTTTAGGGCAGCTGAGAAATGACAAGAATGCTCTGGTGGAAATCTATTAAACTGTAGGGGGAAAATTGCCACAATGCCCGTAAATACTGATGGGCCTGACTTCATGGTTTACCCAATAGAATCAACACAAGATACATTCTACGCACATAACGTGGTCAGAAAATCCGTCCTGTAGATTGGGTGCAAATATTTTGCTGAACTGCAGAGGAAGTCAGGATTATCGTCAAATCCAGGGTATTAGCTGGCTGGCTTTTGCTTCTGCAGTGCCTTCTCTGGCACAGGGAGATGCTGCTGGTATTTTGACAAGGGTTTTTAATAAAAGGAGTCATTCTTAGGCTGGGGTAAGCCCGGTACCTCTGCAGAGAGTAGGGTAAAAGCTGTTTGTTTGTATGACAACAAAGCACTTCATAATTCCAGCAGCCAAAGAGGTAACACCGTTTGGCAAATAAGCTTTTATTGCTTGGTGTTTGTTCAATACACTCTTGAAAAAGGTCTTGGACGGGTCGCTAGTGAGGCAGAGAGTCTTCACAGTGCTGCTTTGGGGCAAGGTGCAGAGGGGAGAACTTGTATGGATTTCTGGCTCTTAGGGAAATCTTTTGCAAATACCTGTTGTGTAGCACAGCCTGATCTACCCCATGAGCACACGGTCTGTCTTTCAGAAATGTTTTTCAGCCACAAGAAGTCTGTCAGGAATGTTCTGGGGGCTTCAAAAAGCCTCCAAGTAGGTGATAAACTCTGCCAGAGGCAGGAAAATCCCTTAAGGCTTTGCTGGCAGCAAGGTATCAGCTGCTTTTTGGGAACCCTCTGCCATTAACCAGAACTTTGGAAGAAGATGTATTTGGAAACAGCCATTGAATTTAGTGTTTGTAGTGGTGTGGGGCAATGAAAAGGCTTTGCTTCTTGCTGTGATATTGATCTGTGGTGCTGCCTCCTGCTCCTCCTTGCGATGCTCTATCCGTGCGTCTGTCCCAGCAAGGCAATGGCGTTTCCAGTGCCTGTGTGCTCCGGGGCACTGGGATTCGGGGTTTCTGAAGCACTGCACTGAGCCACGCAAACTGTCGGGTTTGGTCGGAGTCTGTACCTTGTTGCCTGCTTCCCAGGCACACATATGCCATGTCTGGCTGCCCTGCAGCCACCCTCTGAGGTGGGGACCTGAAGAAAGAGCCTTGCACGCCTGTCCTGGCCACCAGCTGGGTTTGAGGGAAATAGATGGACTTGTTGGAGACCCTGAATGCCGCATTCGCGAGTGCTCATGGTGAGAGAGTCTTGAAGAGATCCTTTTACAAACCTGCAAGTTTCCAACTCAATTCCTTTTCCATGTTACAAGCTGGACACACGCACTAGTGCGTTGTTTCCATAGTAGGGACTTTCATGTGGATGGGAATACTGCAGCTGGCATACAGTTTGTCTGGTGAGCAGCTTTCATTGAGGGTCAGAATAATCTTACAATGGCTTCAGTACATCCTTTAAAAGAAAAATGCAATTGTGAGGAAGTAGATTTTCAATTAATTTAAGCTTTTGGTTGGTTCCTAATCACTCCAACAGCAATGCTGTGTACACTAATTGCCTCTTCTGGTCATTTGTCCCTTGTTTGTAGTAAGTTCTTGCAAAGATGAGATTCATGTGACATCTTGCACAGAAATTATTAGAAAATCTGCCCATAATCTGCTACTCACTATTTTTTGCTTTCCTTTACCACTAAATAATTGAATTCCCAGTCCACAAAAGCAGTCACCAACTTACTGAAAAATATCATGTTTTTAGTGTTCGTTCAGAGCTAAAATATGTATTTACCCATGGCTTTATGTTGCATTAGAGGGTATTACTCAAAGCTGGATTGTTTATTGCATTGTTTTTGTCTCATTTAGGAGGGCTCTGCACAGGACCGGCTCCACAGATGGTACTAGGGGTTGGCAACATGAGACCAAAGGCTGAATGAGGTTCTGAGGTCAAATTAATATGTTCATAGCTCTGATAAGGATTGTTGCAGATCATTGTTGAAGCAACCTGTTCTGTTTATAGTCACGCACATCCATACACCGCCACTGCCCATCCTTTCCCCCTCCTTTGCGTAGAGAAATGTTCCTGTAAATCCCCGAGCTGCCATTTAGTGCTGCTGTATTATGTATCCAGACCAAGTGGCCATAAGAACATGGCCAGATGGAGATGCTTCTATTTAATGTAGATTATAAACCCTCCGAGGGAATGATTGCCCCACCGAATTAATGTTCAATGCTTATGACACCTCTTTGTGGCCTTGGTAGGCTCCTCCTTACACTGACAGGCAAGAGAGGGCATAGTGCAAACCAGGTCAGATGCTGGGCAAGGGATCCTCCTGTCTGAGTTCGAAGCTCGGTTCATTCAGACGCCTTTCAAAACCATTTCCATGTGCCCTAGCTGGGTGCTGGTAGCCATCAAACTGGTGAACCAGAAGCAGCTGGTAGATGCTGACCATCCATCCCCCACAGGTTCCTGTGGCCACAGGCTCTGATTCAAAGTTTGTCCTACATCTGAAAGCTTCGAGTTGATGTAGATAGATGTGCTAAACTCTCAGACACATTAGCCTAACGAGCTACCTAAATCTGGGACAGGTTTTGGATTGAGCGCAGGCTGGAGTCACGCTCCTCTGGTACCGAAGAGGCAGTTGTTGTGAGCCAGCCAGCCTGGAGCTTTTCTCCATTCCTGGTGTCATTCGAACCTTAGCAGTAGGCCATGCACCGTATTGTTATTTTCTGTAGATATTCAATTCCCCTGACCCCGGGGGCTGTCTCTGTGCCTAAAGTGGTGATGGGTTTAAATGCTTGTGCTCATATGCACAAGCCCAATTAGGTGGCTTAGTGCTTGGGAGGTGAGCGTGGGGCGAGGGCAGGCGGCCGCGCACCCCCCGCACCGGGCCGCCTGCTCTTGCCTGGCTAATTATTGCGCCTGCCACAAAGTTTACTGAATTTTGGCCTCTGGGGGTCAGGGAGCTTAAATAAATAAAATCTTCAGACCCGGAGGGATAAGTGTGTTCTATAATGCCATAATCAGTTTGGAGAATGAGCTTTTGCTGCAGCTTCAAATTGTGTCTTCAAACGGTGGTGCGGTTAATAGGATTTTACATGTGCTGTGAAATTTCTGAACCTATCTACACTGTTGTTTGACATGCAAAGTGCGATGTTGTCTTTTTATTAGCAGGCCTGCATGTCTGACATATCTCCGTACTAGTGCTGTGGATAGACATCTTAAAAGCAAATTGTAATCGAAATTCTGAGCAGGATGAGATGAGAATTAGCTGCCTGTCTAGTGCTTTTCTGTTTATCTCCAAATGTCAGCACTCTGCGCTGAAAGTTTTGATAGGAAGGCATCTGCTGCTCCAGACTAGAGAATTAGCGAAGGAGAGAATTAGGGTGTGGGGAGGGAGGGGGCTAATTGAACTGCGCTGCAGTGACAATAGCTCTGGAATACGCTGGTGGTAGGTCAAAAGTAACAAGTGTGAGCTGGAACAGGAATGACTCACGCTGATTTGCAAAGAAGCCCCTTATAGAACGTTTTGTGTTACCAAACGCCTGAGATAAGATACAGAAATCCCTGTCCTCAGCCTCTAACTCGGAACGGGGAAGGCGTCTTGCTCCTGTAGCTGAGGATGGGAGCTCGCACGCGTCCTGTGGTCCTAAGCCCAGAGCTGCTTTCCAAAATGATCCAGCTGCAAGAGGTTGTTTGAGCCGGGACACAATGGCAAATGCATCGCTGTTAATCACTTAGATTCTTCATGTGATGCCTTATGTTGGAAATGATTCTTACGTATGTACTGTGTGAAATTTAGTAATATGATGTTATCAACCACACAAAATGTGGTCACAATTTCACGAGGCTCAGCTGTTACTCTGTATTTCTGGAAAACTTTTAGTTCAGCATATTTATTCTAAGATACGTTCACAGGTACATTTTGTGCTTGTATTTTTGTACTTTGAGCTCTACTCTCAACAGTGTTCAAACTTCAGGTGGTCTGTAGCTCCTTGCAGATATCTCCTTGGAGATAGCATGTGAGCTCTCTGTTGGTCGTCCCTTTGTTTCCAAAGCCACCAAAATCTACGGGAGCAGCTGTCTGTGTGTGTCTGTAGCTCTGCTTTCTTTGTTTTAGCTGCTTAGGGAAGGTGACAATTTCAATCCTGATGTAGCTGCCTGGTTGCTTTCAGAATACATTTGAGTTAAAAAATGGCATTGATGTAAAAAGGTACATCTTTAGAATGATAGAAGAGGCTGTGGTCAATACTGTTACACGCTTTCATGAGATTTTGGGGATCAAGCTGTGAGCGGCAGGTTAACGGCGTTCTTGATAGGATCTCTGAAACTGAACTGGACTCGCTGTAATTCCTGGGGTGACACAAATTCAGCAGGACCCTTTGCATACTTAAGACCTTCAGGTACTTCTCTGTAAAGAGCATCACAAAATACCATGTTTCTATCCTTACTTATTTTCCTTCTGTTGATGCTGAAGTCAGGAATAACACACACTTTGCCATTCAGGCCTTATTTTTCATTTCAGCAGGATGATTTGCTCTCTTTTGAGCTATCTTTCAGCTCTACGTGCCAGTTAATAGATTTGCAGTAACTTCTATGTTCTTTGATTAAAGGACTTGACCCCTATGACATCAGCTGCTGTTACATAGGTGCTAAGGAAGGGATTGAGTTGCTTTAGAACTTTGTACCTTCTCAGTCAGAAATGTGTGTATCTATAGAACTGCAGAGTTTGGGCTCTCCTCTTGGGCTCTCCTTGTCCCTTGCCCGTCTGCCGCAGTGCGAACAGCTTTTGTTTTGGGACTGAGATGTTCTGGCAGAATCAGGATGGACAGTTTGCGTTGTGTGTTCCTGGTAGGTGTCCCATCGGAAGTGGGCATTGGACCTCCGGTCTTCTAACCCTGAGCCAGGAACTGGTGTTGAACAGTCTAATACAGTCATTAGATGTGCTGTAGCAAGCTGTGGGCCATAAAATCATACTGTGGAGCCACCGGTACCCCATTGCGTGGCTGGATCCACTGCAGCGGCTGTTGTCGCTCTGCTGGTGAAGCCAGAGCAGGATGTGAAGCTCCAGAGCCACTCGTCGAGCGCTTTTCACAGCATTTTGTCACTGTTCTCACATGCGCAAACCTCACTCCTGTCCCCATGGCTTTTCAATCCATACTCCCAGCGGGATGTTTTATTTTTAATACCTGTTCAACACTGGAACTTTCTCACAGGTTTTTGCCGTCCCTGGTAACCACACCAGTGGTGCTATTTTTACCGGGAGCTGCGAAATGCCAGCACAGCACTGAAAATTTTAACATTCCAACTGTGCAGCTGTATCTGCTCAAATCTTCATTGCGTCACTGAGCTTCACTCGGTCTGTTCTTTTCTGCCTTTATATCTCATTATTTACAACACACATTTTCTGACCCAAACCCATCACCTGTCTCAGTTCACTCAAGTTTCAAAACCATGCTCTGAGCCTCGCTGCATCACGTTGGATGCTGCCCGGACTGGGGGAGGTCTCTCACACCTCTGCTGTCCCTGTGCTGGTGAAGTCTGCAGTAAATGGGACATCTCCTGAGTGCTTATGTTTCTGTGCTGAGCAGCACATGTAAAACCTCCCCAGCATCACCTCTAGTGTGTTATTTGCACGTTCTTCTGTACCTCAAGTATCTTTGACCTGTCGTTATAGCAGGGAGTGACTCTTGCTGTTGCCCCGTGGCCGTGCTGATGGCTGCACGGTGCAGCAGAGAGAGCGGTGCTCGCTGCTGTCTCCATCTCCCACCATCTGCTAGAGAATTGTCTGTTCTTTTTGCTTGTTTTCATGCAAAGATCATGCTGCTGGTGTGTAGCGTGGTGATCAGCACTCTCTAGGGAGCATTCACTGCTGCTTCCACCTTCCTCTCACCTTCTTCACTACCAATGTTTCCACCTTGGCAGCAAAAATGGAAAGACCAAATATAGAAAACAACCTTTTTCTCTACAATCCCTTCAGCATCTTGTGGCACGAGATGAAAATCTCACAGTGAAAACGCATTTTATCATGTAATTGGGTAAGGGCTGTATGGTCAAACGATAAGGAGAAAGGGCTATACTGGAGCTGCTTGGGAGGTGAAACCTGGCTTTTGGGAAAATTTGAATTAATTTGGGAATTTGATAATGCTTTTTTCAATTCACCTTCAGGAGTACCTTTCAAACAAAAATCCTTAAAGGTATATTAGAGACTTGAAATCTCAAAATGACACCTGAGGTTTTCTGTCCTGCAGGACAAAAAGTTATTTTTACCATCATTTTTGAGGCTATTTGTATGAAAGTTATTTTTACCACTCTTTTTTAGTTCGTTTATTTGTATTTTGTTCCCACTATAAGCACCATACAGGCTAAAACCTCAGAGAGCCCTTGCATCTCAGAGCCTGCAGTTTAAATGGAGAAGAAATATTAGGACTTCCTTCCACAAAGGGATTTGTAAAATGATTATAATACCATAAATATACTTTTTAGAAAACAGCTGCCTATGAAATGAGTATCAAACTGTTCTCTTGCCAGTACAGCTATTTGTAACTTTTCCAGATTCAGCTCATCGAAACCTTAAACAGCAGTGAAGAAGGGAGAGGGAACCATGGAAATTTTTGATAGTATTTGTTCCATTATTCATCTGTTTATTCCTTATGCGTCATCCTGTGGCAGAGCTTCTTTTCAGGAGCGTGTTGCCTGAGATGTTGAGCAAGTGCTGGCGGAAGGGGGGGTCTCTCTTTCCCGGGGCTCCGGCGTATGCGGGAGCTGCTGCCAAGCTTTTGGGAGAAGCACTCACTCCCCAAAGCGAGAGGGAGACACCCGGCCTTATTTCAGCAGGTGATCGAATGTAAATACCATGATGAAAAAGTTGGTGATGAATTAAATTCTGGTGTATGTGTTTAACCTGCAAAATGCACTTTTCGTAAGACTGATTTATTACAAAACTCTCTCATGCAAATGAGTTATAAAGACAAGTGATGAAGTGCTGCCGGGTTCTCTTCATGTGTATCACGGATTAGGATCGATGTACAACGACTAATTAATGTTACTAAGAAACTGCAGGGGAGGGTAATATAGGCAGAAGAAGTTTTTCTTTTTTTTTAAAGAGGTGAGACTAAAAGCTATCTTTGCCAAACTTAAGGGGAGTAAAATAAAAGTTTGATATTAAAAGCTACATTTTGGAAATGTTTATAGCAGGAATTTCTCACCCAAGGTGTAAAAAAAAAAACAAAAAAAAACAACCCAACAAAAAAAAAAAAACAAAACCAAAACAACAAAAAAAAACCCCCAACAAAAAAAAAAAACCCATAGACACCAAAAAACCCAACCAAAACCAACCAAACTCCCAGAAGCCTAGTGTTGTTCTCATCTCTCACTGCAACGAATGGGAGAGTCATGATCTCACCCAGTGTGAGTGAAAGAGCCACTCAGGCAGGTACTGGTAGTTGTAAAAGCAGAGGAACCTTTGCATGGAAGTTCTGTGAAATGCCGGAGGTTTTGGGCCCATTTTAGTCTGTGGCATTTGGGTTCAGTCCCTCAGCTCATGCAGTGGGAGCTGGGGGGACCTTTCCCTGTCCGTCTGTTGTCCTCTGTGTGCGACTCCATCCTCCCTCATGCGGATCCTGCTCCTGGTGCAATGGGGGAGAGCTTTGATATCAACTGCAATTTAGCATTTGCTTCCTTAGGCTTTTTTTTTATCATCTTGAGGTTTGAATTACAGGGTTTTGATCTCGCTCTGTGGGGACCGACCTCCTTGTGAACTAAACATCTGGTATACAATACAGATTGGTAAAAGAATTAATTTTAGCTCTGCAAGGAATATGCAGCTCTCGGGAGCAGTGGGGAGGAGCAGCAGTCTCACGTCTACTGGGAGTATCAGCTCCTTGCTGTTTCACAAGTTCGTAGCTCTTTTTTTTCCCCTGGCAGCAGCATGAAAGGATGGGAGAAAAGAAAAAAACCCGATGCTAATTTCGTCCCCCCGCCTGCCTTTAGATACGTGTTTCAGAAATGATTTGTTTCTGTACAAATCCTGTTTTTTATACCTTTTTATTAACAAAGCCACCAAATAAATTTTAGCTGCTTTCCTGTCTGCCTAATCCTCATGTTTTCGTACAGATAAATCTTGTATAATTAGCTGTAGCTGGGGAAGCCTGCAGTGCCTGAGGAGAACGAAATGAAACATCTCATCGAGCTGCGGCGGGCACGAGCCCGGGGTCGGTGCAGACCCTGGGTGGTGCGGCTCCCACCAGCTTCTGTTAATTGCTTCAACCAATACCAGAATCTTTGTTTCTGCCTTCCTAGGGTTGCCGAAACGCATGTTGAAGCTGGTGGGATTTGAGAACAGCTGAAACCTTAAATTTCCATGTGGGTAGAAAAGTATTCGCTGTCCCAATCTCTCTCCGCTCGCCCCCCACTCCCTCGGTGCTCACTGGGAAAATACAGACACAGGAAAAAACAGTTCCTCTGGCCTGTCTGTGGAGATGTCTACCTGCTGAAAAACCAGACGTTTTAGCTCATGAGTGTTAAAATACAATTCTTTTGTTCTCTGTAAACTTTCTTTTAAAGCAATATTTGAAATAAGTTAATTGGGTGTTTTATCCATCGGGCACCTCTGTAAAAATAAGAAATCTTGCTAAAATACACTTTAATCAGCTTTGGTCTTGTATGACAAGGATGCAGAGAGCTGTGGGCAGTTCCATTCACTGATTTTCATGGGCATTGGCTCGGCCTCTATGTGCATGATATATTTTGAACAGACTTTTTATGCCAACAGTGTATTTAGCCATTTTCTGTGTTGTATTCTCTCCCTTTTCTTCTAAATGGTTGTGGTTAAACTGATATTTTATCTTTAAAATTAATACTTAGCCCACAATTTATGGCTTTTCATTTCAAATCACAGAGGTAACACGTCAGTCATTTATAAATTCATTCGACTGTGGATCATATGGAACAATTACAGGGACTTTGCGTAGCACAGGAAAAGCTTGCCTTCCCGGATTTTTGTGTTTCACGTGGGCAGGGACTTGTTTTACTTTTGGTAAATAGGTGCATTGTTTTTGAAGTGTTTCGCAGATTTTTTTTCCATGCTATTTGAGAGCGGGGAGAGGAGGGCTTCCTCGCTGTGTAAGTGGCTGAACTGATGGTATTAACAGCGATAGAACTGACAAGATGATTTTTTTTTTAAGGGTGAACTTTATGTTGAATTATGTCACACCGTAAAGCTGGATGCCAAGTTAACCTGTTTCAGCTCGTAGCGTTGCCCTGTCTTCTTGTCTCTGCGGATCCGTCCATTAGCACAAGGGCAGGAGCACTGCAGGATACGTGAGCAGGGAGTATTATCCATCAGACTGACCACTCGGGTGTTTCACGTGCTAGCACCAAGTATTGGTTCTGGTACAAGAGTTTAAAATGAGCAGCCTTATGTTCTTTCCGTATCCCAAGCTCTATGCAGTTGTTTCTGTCTCGCCAATCCACACAGCTGAATTATCCCATCATTTGGGTAGTTCTTCATGGGAAGTTCTGTAATGGTAATTGGCATCTAAATGTTAATTTCTCTTGCTGGTTTCTTCCATGATCAGCCAGTCCTCCTCCCCTTCTTCAAAGCGGGGAGACAGGTAGGCGTATATAAAGGAAGCAAAAGAAAAGAGAAATCGGTAGAACTGGTTTTAAACTGCAGAGCTACCCTGATCCAAACACACATCAAAGCATTTGGGCATCAAACCAGCCTGGTCCAGAGTTTGCGAGAACATTTCCACTTCAAACTACATGATATTTTTCAAGGAAATTTTTCTTCTCTGTCATCTCTCTCTCATATATACACACATATATAAAAGACAAAAGGAAAGGAGGACTTGAGAATCAAACATGTCATTTCTTGTTTATTGAGCAGGAAAGATCATGTCAGGCTCTCTTCTTTATTCAGGCAGCTTTCTGTAACCCCGAAGTCTGCTTCTGTAAGGAACATCTCCCTCCTCTCCCCAGGCTTGTGGCTGGCACCCCCCGGCATCTCGCCTCAGTGACCTGCCCAGAGAGAGCTTGGCCTCCCAAGGTACCGGGCACCCAGCTCTCGTGGAAGTGGGAGAGAAGAGGCAAGAAGGAAGAATGCAGGTTCATCCTGGGAGCTTGGGACAAAGGTCAAAACAGGGACCAGTTTTCTGGACCTTTTCTCAAACAGCAGCTGCTGAAACAAACATTCCTGTAATTCTGCATTAACGTTGTCTGCGCATAGCATGGCTTCTATCTCCTTTCCATCCAAGATGGGTTAAAAACATTCTGCGCCTTTGCTTCAACTCTGGTTGAGTTGAAAATGAAAAGTCCCAGGAAAAAAATGAATTTCTGGGAAAGGAAAGGGACTGTGGAACTGAACCAACTGAGCTCAGCTGATATTTAATTCTGTTGTTCAGTTGTGCTGGGTATGATACCTCAGACTTCACAGAAGTACAGAGAAAAAGGAAATTCTATTATATTAAGAACATGGCAGACTGATAAAATTATTGGAGAAATGAAACTTTTGCAAATGCTATTTAGACCTTGCCTTGCTTTCCCCAAATATGAAAATGAACGATGAGGAGGACAAAGCTTATAACCTCTCAGACTCCTTCCTTTGGGTTTGATTTTGTTTCTCTGCCATGATGGCCATGGCTTTTGCCTGACTAAGAGCTCAGGGAATAAACTTGTAAGTACCTAAAGTATGAGTGAAAACTAGGGTATTTCAGCATTCTTCACCTGTAGCTGGCTCCGTGGTTCAGAGCGGTCTAGCAAATCGCTCCGTCGGCGCAATCTTCTCCTTCCTTTCCCTTTGTGCAGCCTCTTTGAAGCTCTGTGTTTCCAGAGGTCTGTACCGGGGCATTTTTAGGAGAATAGAAACTAGAAGAAACTATGTTGAACAATGTGGGATGTTCTTGTTTAGTGCATGTAAGCAGATGGACCTATGTGTTCTTAGGTGTTTAAGTAAGGATTTCTGTGTGCCAATGCTCAAAAGAAAATGCCCACCATTTTTTTCTTTACCAACTTGATCCCTTCTGATTTTTCCGCTATGGTGTTTTTTAAGCAATCTAGGAACAGCAGTGGAAAGAAGGGGCTGCTAAATCTTTAAAATGAAGCTGAACAAAAAATGAATGCATTCTAGCAATAATTGGTTTCTGTACACAGAGATAAGCTGCCAAAATAACAAGACTGTGATTTGAAATGCTGGCTACCCTCCTATGAGAAACTGCTGGTCTAATCCTTCGCTGGAGTGAAAAATAATGAAATTCCGTAAGAGTAATGGTGCTATGACAGCTTACATCAGCTGAGCATGTGACCCCATCCTGTTCAGGGCATAAAGAAATACATTGGTGCAGACTTCTGGAAAGCCCAGAACCTGTCATTTTGAAATAACTCTCTGAAAGCTTTTGCATGAAGACATGGTAATTTATGCAATCACCACAGTGGGACCTTGTTGATTTTCCAAAAAAGGCAAGGAAAAAAAGTGCTAGCATGCTCCACCGCCTCGAAGTTGTAAGGCTGTAGAATGAAGTTGGCTGAGCAACAGATTATTGGGAAAACAAATCAGGAATGTAATAAGCTGTGCACCTTCCAGCGTTCCCACACAACTGGAGCACTTGTCCTGCGAGGAGAGGCTGAGGAACTGGACTTTTTTAGCCTGGAGAGGAGAGGGCTTAAGGGGGATCTAACAGAAGCCTTCCGGTGACTGAGAAGAAGTCAAAGTAGACGAAGCCAGCGGCTCTGCTCAGCTGCACAGAGGGAGGAGGAGACACGACAGTGATGAAGTGAAGGAAGGGAGGTTCTAGAGGATCAGATTTTGACTATGAGGATAACTGAACACTGGCCTGGGGGAGTTCTGGAGTCTCTGCTCTTAGTGGCTTTCAAGACCCAACTGCCCTCAGCAACCTGCCAGAACTCAGCGTTGACCCTTCCTTGAGCAGAAGGTTGGACTAGAGACTCACTGAGGTCCCTGGCAGCCCAAAGGGCTCTGTAACTGTCGTGCCCACCAGAGGAAAGGGAAAGGTTTCTTCTGACTTCCATCAACCCAGGGTCAAGCTCACAGTGTGTTCTTCTGCTTTCTGATTTTGTGTCCATGGAAGTTCTCTATATTCACTTTCATGTGGAGTAGGAGCAGGAGCTTGGCATGAGAGGTTAAAATATGACATTGAGCACAAGTGTGAAACTCTTCAAGGTCCAAGGCTGCCCAAGAGTTTTCACATACAAAAGCTGATATTCAGTCAGTGTAAATATAACTCAATTCTGTGTGGATTCAAGAGGATAGCACATCATCTCCCTGAGGCACAATTTCTTCATTGAGATAGGGGCTCCACTGGCTTCTGTGCTGAAACAGGCTCAGTGGCTGATTTCAATGTTATTCTGAACACCAGGAACTTTAAAGATGGGCTATTATGTTTTGATAATCATTTAGCTGCTCTTAGATCAGGCACTAAACTCCCAAGGATCCTCATTTGTGCAAATTATGCCCTGATGCTTTGAAACATATTTGCGCATGACCTGGCGTGATGCATGATCTGAATGCTTCATCTCTGCGCAGGCCTCCCTGCGATAACAGATGTCCGAGGAATAGGCTGGCATCACTCACTGGGTCGTTACAGACAGAAACATTCCAGCATAATTTAAATTATTTTTTAAAATGCACAGTGTAATGCATAGGATGGGAGCGAATCGCTTTTTTTAATACAAAAACCTCTGCATAAAAATGAGTTGAAAATACTCAGCAACGTGTGGAGCAGAAATAAAGAGAATTTGTGTTTTGCTCCCTGACTGACTTACATCTGCTGGCAGTAATTGAATATATCTTTCCCAGGAGGAAAGAGAAGCAACTCACCTGCTAGAATTCATGCATTAATTGGCGTGAATATTAAGAGTCTCTTGAGAAAACATATTCAGGGTGGGGTTGGGTTGCTTTTTGGTCAGAAATAGGTGAATGAAGAGTTGCAAATACACAGTGGCTAAAACGTTTGAAATTCTACAGTCAAAGGCCGTGACTGTCCCAGTAGATTTATGGCAGATGTTCACCTTAAGGGATATACAGTGCCGATGTATATTGATGTATGTGCCTGCTGTTCACTGTGCTAGGAAACGGAAAAAGGCATGGAGGAATTTATAATCTATGCAGCTGAGATTTCTCTTGGTTCATCGTCTCCTCTTTCCTCAGCTATAAGAATACTGCTGAACTTCATAAACTTGCTATGCAATCTCTTATGTTGTTTGAATGTTTCCGCTTTGAGGAAAGTGGAATTTCCCAGTATTTTCATTCTCTGCCAACTAGTCCTAGAAAATGTTCTTTGATCTGTTCTTTTGACGTAGTTTTTGTGAGAGTGAATCTCCAGCCTTGGTCTATAGGAGTGAGAGGCCAACAAACCTAAAAACTGTTGTTATTTTTATATGGGATGAAAACTTTTCATTTGGATTGTGAGCGTTTGGTCTGTCTCTCAAGCCAAGGAGGCCCGGGCCATGCTCCCTGCTCTGTGTCACAGCCAGAATGTCCACGCAGAGAAATGGGCATCACATCCGCAAGGGGTGTTTAGTGTGCGACCGGTGGTACGACTGTGTGCTTGTGGCAACTGAGATAATTATGGAGAATCAACAAAGATAAATGATTTCACGAAGCTGAAATTGTGATCAAACTGCTGTGTTTATCCCTCTGTTTAGAGTAAAGCCTTATCCGTGGCTCCAGGGGGTTACACACCGTGACGGTGGTTCAGAGCTGTGTTTTGGGTGACTGACGGGGTGATTCGGTGCCTGGTTTTACAGCGTTGCCATCCCCACAAGTGCCATCTTCAATTTGAATGCTCTGTGGTACCTTTCAAGGCTGCTAGGTACCTGATTGCTCTGCTGTAACCTATTAATATTCTTTATGAATATTATGTTAATATCCATTTTTTAGAAATAGTAAAAACTACAGGAGTGCAATCAAAAGGCAATTATGAAACTTGCAGGTACACAGATTTCCCCCCCGCCCCCGGAATATCATTGTAGTGGTGGTTTGCAGCCATGTAGCTGTGATTGTAATCAGAACATAAAATACAGAACATAAAATAAATCTAATCCAGAATGCTTAACCGCAGTTACTGAGGCAGGAATTTGTGTTGAGGAATTTATGCAGATTGCACGGCAAAATCTTTAGCATGGTTACTTTAGCCAGTTTTTATGTTGCTTATTAGTATTAGGGTAATTCAGTTAGTCTTCCAGGAGCTTTAACCACATAGGCAGTGGTGATTCCAGGAATACCTGTGATCTTTTGATCAGCTATTCAGTTTTATATACTGAATATTCAATTCAGTATGTAGCAGAGACTTGTGGTAAAATTACAGTGGGACTTTTTTCCTGTACAAAGCTGTGTCTGGAACTTTAAGCTTTCAACGTAGTCGTTGCCAAAATACCATTCTGTGCTAGTTTTATAGATACCAGCTCATTCAGCTGTTAAAATACTAATACTTCTTGCTCCTTGTAATGCAAGAAATGCACTGCTTTTAGTTTCTCTGGCAAAGCAATTTTAAATTGGATTTTCCTCGCCCTTCTCAATGAAGTCATAGAAAGTTTGGTGGTTTTATTGTGCAGATATTATAATACTCTAATCCTGTAAAATAGGGTTTATTCAAAATTATTTTCATTTGTAGAATTTTGGATGCTGCTTAATTGTAAAATTATAAAATGTTTTTTGACTTAATTAACGTTTATGGAGTATCTGCACATAATATGTTACAACTGAAAACAGGTTTTTGCAATGCATGAAAAAAAAATGCAGAACTTAGTATTTCACTTAATTTTAGGGCTTTTACAAAACAACACAGTTTGACATCCCGCAGCTGAGGATCTGGAACATTATCTTTACTACATGGATTTATAACTTCTTCAACGTTTAGATCTTTTCTTGTAGCTGTACTTCAACAGTTTTTAGTGGAGTAATCAATGAAAGGGATAAATTAAGTGCAGAAAAATGGAGCATTGATTTTGCGATAGACTTTATTCTTCCAACAGATTATGTCTGCTTGCGGACAGAGCAGGTAAGAACTCTGTGGCAAAATTGATTTCACTGGAACATGCCAGTTAACAGAAACGGAAAGATGTCGTGAAAATATGGCCATCCTGCAAAATTTTCTGGCATTTCACCCTGGTGAGCGGCTCATGAGGGTCCATCCCACCAGGTGCGCGGTGCACAGGGGAACCTCGGAGGCCGCTGAGAGCTGGGAAAGGCAACAGGATGCGTTTAACTTCATCTGCTGGCTCCACGGGGCATATCTCGTTTAGGAAATACCACAGCGTTGCTTCCAGCATGACCTTTCTATTTCTATTTAGTGGGAAATAAAAATGATTCTGAACTGAATTGGGACAAAAATGGATCTCCAAGTATTAAAAAGTTGCTTAAAGCAGAGACTGAGATAATGTTTATCGTCTTGTTTATGGTGTAAGCCTACAGAGGCTGAAGGCAAATGGAGCAGAAGGAGGGCTGCTTTCAGGAGGGCTGGCCGTGAACCGCTGCAGCAGTAGCAGTTGGAGCTGGACAAAAAATTATAATTTTGGAGAGTTCTAAATATTAGGAACTGGAGTTTGTTACCTCTGAGGGTGCTGAGGGCTGAACTCCATCTGTTTGGACAGCAAGCACTGAGCATTGTCTGACAGGATTTTGGTGGTGCCCATCCTTGGTAGCCCCATCCTTGTCCTCTGCAAGGGACGTGGCCAAACCACATGGGACGTGGCCAAGTGGTCACAGCCAAATCACCCCCAGCACCGCAGAGGCCCCTGCATCTGTCTGAGTTTCATCTCTGCACCTGAGGGCTGCCATCCGTAAGGCGTCGTGCTGCAGCAAAGGGATTCTTGTGCAGAACTCTTCCATGGACCACTTCTCATCTCCAGCATAACTCGCTTTTCATGGCATTCTCCTTGCATCCCACATGGGACTTGGGGTGTAGAAGGAAAGGCGAGCTGGCCCTCTGAACTGCTGGGTTATTTCACTCTATGTAAGAGGTTGTCCTAATTATATATTTGCAGACAGTGAGCTGAGAGTGGCTGTCACTTATTTACTGGTTTAAAGATACATTTTGGAGACCCTGAGAGAAAAATGCTTGCTTTCGCTAGCTGGAGCCCCATGCTCAGTAATAGGATTTGAAAGTCATCTGTCTAATAATGAGCACTCTACATGCCACTGGCCCCTTCCCCCAGCTCCAGCTTCCTGTATGTGCTATCAGCATGAATAAATGATGGTGTAAGAGATTAAATATCTCTTTGATGAAGTCGGGGGGCAGGAGCTTTGAAATAAACAAGGCAATCTGAACGCGCTCTCACCCCTTCAGAAGTGAATTAGGGACTATTTTCTGGCTGTCTTTGATCCTTAATAATGCTTAGTCAAATATTAAGTGGACTGTTAACTGGGGAAAAGCATAACAAGAAGTTTAATCTTCTTTGTCAAATCATTTCTGGAGAGAGCTAAATATTTGTGGACCTTATGGTTCCTGCATATTTTATTATAAAGTCATATTTTATGTATTTGTCTCTTACACAGGTTCATCCCTAATAGAACCAATTGTAGGGGGTAAAAGGACAGAGTTAGACCTCAGACAGAGAAGTCAGGTGTGCCTCCTGGAAGACCAGGTTTGTGCTTTATTTGCCATTGCAGAGCAAGGCTGCTTTCAGAGCTGCCCGGGAAGAGATCAGTCAGCTTTGCATGTTTGAGTGTTAGAGCTGGCACTTGTTCTAGGCCAATAAACTCTCCTTCAACCTGAACGTTCAGATCCCTATACATGTGCAGGTCTTCAAAGTCTGAAACTGATGCATAGATAAATAGTCTTTTCCCTTTTTCATTTCCATTATCACTGGAATGAAAAGGTGAGAATGACAACAGCAGGAAAAAATGGAGGAGGAGGAGGAAAACTAACTCAGATCCATAAAGGAAAAAAAGTAATCACTATTATGGCTTAGTTTGTTCCAAATGTTATGCCAGAGTTTTTGAGTTTTTTGAAAGGAAATTCTTGCTTTTACGTATTTCTGCAGGGTAGGGTCTCTGGAGAAGACAAAGACACAGAGCTGGTGCTGTGGAATAGTTTGGAGGGGGAGAGATGGGATGCAGAAGACTGGAAAAACACTGTCTAAATTATGGGCTCAGGTTATCACCGCAGGCAGAATAGAAAGGATGGCTTTCCAAAGACGGGGAGTGGAACGTATGCCATTTGTCACTTCTGGTAAGTACTTTAACATCTCATACCTAGCATAAGTAGATACCCCCAAAGAGTATCTGCCTTCTCCTTCTCTCCTCACCCCTCCACATGCACTTCTGCTTTCAACACCACAAGCAATTCTCAATAAGGAGAGGCACAGAAGAGTACAGGTCATCTTGCAGCCTCTCTTGCCGTGGTTATCTGCTCTCAGAATGGGAGATGCTGCTCTGATTAAAGTGCCAAATGATTCCCCCTCACATTACAATGAAATGTGACCACTGTTCGCCATGGAATGGGACATTTTTGTCACCTCTCCCCTCTCTTTTCTAATAGCAATATCTATCTGCAGCATGCTAGATAATGTGAATGTCTATTCACGTTTCAGTTACAGTGCGATGACTTGTGCTTGACAGATCTCATTATGTCATAGATCATCCAGTCTAAAATTTACATAGGCTTGGATTAAAAGCCATTAGGCAGAAGTCTTCCACTCCACGTGGTTTCAGGTAGTCAAACCCCTCTCCTTATGTGTCTCTATTTTTTAAAAATAGAATCTAATACCAGAAAATTGCAGAAATGTAACAAAATCCAATCAACGTAATCAGCGTTGTCAAGGACTGAGATTGGAAGTCATAACCTGGATTTCCACAAAGCGGATGAGTCACAGCTGGTCTGAAAACAGTGTCTCAGTGTTTTCAGACCTTTAAAGCCAATATTCTTTCTCCCCATGAGATGTCATTACCCTTGAAGTGATGCTCTCCTCTTTTTAAAGCCTGCATTGGTAATTGAATACTGGCACAGACCTTGACACAACGAACATACACCTAATGAAAATCCATAACAGATATTCACATAGTTAAATTTCTTCTCAATTGTCACCTCACAAAGTTGTTACTCTCCTCCTGGATGGAGAGACTTCATGCCAGAGATTTGCAAAGTCCTCTGGGCATGGCCTCCAGAGGGTACATTTGAAGAGCAGCGGCGTCTGTGCCCAATGAGCAAGCTAGGTGTATGTTTGTCCTTGCAAAACTGAAACATATGGTAAATAATGGGTGCCTAATTAGAGCCACTCAGGGAAACTTTCATTATGTGACCGAGGTATCTGAGCACGGTAATCCAACAGATAACAAAAAGCTATTCTCCATCACCTGCTGCTGCTTCTAGCGTTACCCAACTTAAATGACCTTGGCATGAGAAGATGACCCATCCCTTGCAAGTTCTGCATCTTTTTTGGACTGCATTCTCCTTCAGATTGGGGCTCGCCTTCTGCCTGCATGCTCCCCCCAAACGGGTTTTGTCCCCTCACGCCATTGTGATTAGACTGTCAAAAAACAAAAGTGTGCTTTTTTTTTTTTTCCCCTGCCTTTAAAAACATAAATACTTAGAGCTTGGTCTGTTACTCATCAAAGAAATATTCCTATTAGCTTAAAATCCAACTTCTCACTTCCATTGCGTGCTTATCGGAAAGAGCTGGAGACTCTGCAGGGAAAGAAAACATTAATCCACTGCTGTCTGCCAGCTAGCCTTTGTCTGAAAGGGGGGACTATGGATTTAGTTTTCTTTTCCAAAACTATATTTTATGGGACCACCTACAAATTCTGCAAAATTAAGCTTATCTTAAATATGTAACCAGCATCCTAATTCCATATAGGTTCCTATAATAAGATCTGTCTGGTGGGATTTCCATTAACTGTATTTGCAATGCTTTTTCCTTAATACTTGAAACTAAACTCTGCCTGAGTGCCGGTCCATCACTGAGGCAGACCAGAAAGAGGATTATTATGTAGGAATTATTATGATGTACAAAAAGTCTCAGAGGTTGTATATGTAAACGCTCTTTGGATGTATTTGCAGGGATATTGCGGAAAACTGGATGGAGAGAGACTGCAAAACTGAGACTGGTTTTAACCACAGTGAACAAATGGCTTAAGACAGGTCTGTAGATCAACTCATTTAGATGGCAAAACCAGACAAGTGTTCTGGCACAAAAGCCTGCCTTCAGGGATGAAACTGAAACAAACGTCAAGGTAAGTAAAGGCTTGGAATAGTTACCCTGAATCACTCATTTTCCGAGGTAATATGAGATAAAAGCAAGGCTGACACCTGAGGAGCAGAGGAGGGTGTCAGGAAAATGAGAGGTGGTAAGGTTGTCCCCCTGCGGGACAGAGGATGGACAGGTAGTCATCACAGAGACGGTGAGTTGCTGGCGGTGGGTTCTGTAGAAAGCCATATGGGATTGACTCTGTAATTTTTAGTATCCAGTGTGGTTATGAATTTTTGTTCTTCAAAGGTATTTTTTTGTCTCCTGAGAATGACAAGTGAGAAGTGGGCAACGGAGTGGCTGTTATTTGGGAAAGATGTGCCCATAGGTGAGCAGGAGCTTCTGCCCTTCACTGGCTGTATGAACTCCTTCAGATCCATGGTGGTTGATGGCTCTGATGAAGTTTTGATTGAGACTTGGATGGTAGATGCTACATGCTGAGACTGGGTAAGTGTTGGACCCAGGGATTTGCTGTCAGTGGGGCTCACCGTGACGGCTGCAAGCGTATGTCAAGGCATGGCCTAGATTCGTTCAGTGTGTGTTGGTCAGCAGTGTCCTGACCTCACCCACAGATAGCACGTGCTGATGATCACTCTCGCAGATGCACAGTTTTCCCCGGGTTCAAAGGAAGGTGAATTCACCTCTGATACACAACAACTTTTAAAATTCTTATTGAGAAAGGTGTTTCAGCCTTTTTTCATTCCATTGTTCATAATCCGTTGTGATGTATTCTACAAATTTAATGGGATTCTGTTGTCCCCCAGGAGCTGTGGGAGTGAAGTTGGCTGCTCCCAGCAATAACAGCCAATACATGGCCAAGCTTTTCTTGGTTTCACCTGTGTCCAGATGTGTTGATGTGAAAATATTCATTGAACTGATATGCCTCCTTTTAAGGTCTTCAGTACCTTAGTGTCATGGTATGTGCATTAATGACACCAGACTAAAGAAGTACCAAAACAAGAATTTGTGACGTTGATGGTTAATTGTTCTCCGCGTGCAGCAGTCTTTTAGTCATCTTTATTTGTGTCAGCATAGCCATGTATTTCTTCTCTTTCTAGGGAACCAACAGAACTGCTTAATTATTCCATTGTTGTACAGATAATAAAGGGATGAAGCTAGGCAGATATCTTGTACTTTTGGAAATCTGCACACTAATGAGATTTTCTGCATGGGCAATTTTGGAAAAGTTCTGTTTCTGTACTCGGTTTTACAAGCAAGGCAAAACCTTCTCTTGATGTTGCACCAGAGAATTGATTAAAATGCCTTGATTTGAAAGACTTCCAAGGAAAATGTAAATATACAGAAACGTAAGTGTTTATCAAGGGTGTCTTCAAGTCCATGGTATGCAGCATACAGGTAGAAATCTTGAGGGATGGAGCCATTTTCTTCTGCAAGAGATGTTTTTGTGGTAGCCACCACTGGGCAGTGAACGTCCCTGGCTGCCAGCCACTGGAGCCACCAGGGCTGTTCTGAAGATCAGTGCTGACCCACACGTGGCAAAAACCTGCCCCCTCATTTCTGGTGCCTGAATAGACCTTTCAAATAGAAAATTGTAAGGTGTCTTCAACAAATGAGCTGAAATAATAGAGGAAGGGGTTTTGGAGTTCTATTTAATTTTTGGCTCCAGTGTTCCTTGAATCTGTGCGTTAGCAGAAGTACCTGGTACTGTACAAAGGTTGGCCAGAAAAGGGGAAGGAGAGATAAAGTGTCTCTGCACGAGGCTCATCAGCTGCAGTCCGTCTGCTCAGAGGCACGCTCAGATTAAGTACCTTGGTGCCACTTCTTCCTCCTACATCTCTCAACCAGGGTTTGTCCCTTCCAGGCAAATACAGCCCATGATGTTTCTGCTGTCAGAGAACAATTTTAGACCCATCTGTTCAAGCAGCAAGAGACCTTTCCTATAACTTTGGAAGTCAGCAAGAATGACTTCAGGTTTTGCTCTTCTTCCCTTTCTCTCCTTGCCCGTTCTGGGGTTTAGGCTTATATTTTGTTTAAATTTTTAGTTTTTTTTTCTGACCTACCCTCTAGATTGCTCTCTTGTGCTCATCCATCTCATACTCTGGTGAACACCGCTTATTACTGTTTTTTTCTTTTCTTTTTGCAGGAGGATTTAGTTTCATATTTTTTTCTGAAGTTTTTTTTAGTCTGCTTTCAGTAATATCTCTCTTGTCTTTTTGCATGATTTTTGTCTGAGCTTTCCAACAGCTCTTCATGAAATAGCATTAATCTGGACTGGATTCTTTGGCTGCTTTACCTAATCATTCCATGATGGGATTGTATGAAACACATTCATTGAGGGGATTATGGTGGGAAGAACTTTTGTTATTGTTTATAGTTTACCTGTTCTTTGGAGAAAACACTTTCATCTCCAGCACCATCAGACTTTTATAAACACTGGCTGTGTTAATGAGAGCGAGAAAAGAAATTGCGTTTGTGCCAACAGTGGGAACAAAATACGTAATTTCTCCGTTAGACTATCAGGTTCGCTCATGTAAACAACATGATTAAATTTGCCTGGGTGCATCGTGCGATATAAATAATAATGATAATTAAAAAACCATGCAAGGCCCAAAGATAACAAGATTATGTTAGGGAAGAGTCAGGAGGGGGGTGGCAATATTGAAACAGAGAAAGATCGGCTTAATTCATCGTGCTAGGGACAGCCTGGACACCAGAGACTGGCGGTGCCATTTAGGGGCTGGAAAACAAATGCCGACCCACAGCTGAATTTCCCACCAACCTCTGTCCCTGTAGTGGTCTGTGTCCGGGGAACATGGTGTCACAGAAAGGAGTAAAAGCTTTATCTGTATGGACACTTGTCATGCTGGAAATCAATTTTAAAGAAGTGAAAGGGTTTGAACAAGAGGCAGGTTTCAATTTCAACACATCACTAAATGCTCTTCTGAGCTAGTGCTTTCAATATCGTGGGCAAAAGAAGTGGCAGGTTAATTCATTGCCTTAACCCTTTAAATAAGAGTGTGGAAGGGAGTTTGTGGTTATGAGATTCCTATGTGGAACAAAGATCTTGGCTGCTGTTTAGGAGTTTCCATAAGATGTGCTATATGAAGTCTGAGTAGCTCTGATAACGTGTCAGTGGTGATGTAGACTCCTGTCAAATGGTTGTCAAATATTCCTGTGATCCCTGCTAAAGGCAGAATTCTCCAGTTATTGCCCGAGACCTTGCAAGACGAGTGTAATATTCCCTTGCTCTCCCAGGCAGGGTTGAGCAGAGGCTGGACACGCACAAGCCCGGTGCAAGGTGAGCAGGAGCAGCCCTCGAGCTTCCTGAAATAAAGGGTTCTTGGCTGCCATATGGAGTTTTCCCTGGGCTCTGATAGTTCTGCTGAGTGCATGCAGAAATTGGAAATAAATTGAAAATGCACAGAATGAAATAATTCACAGGCTACACTAAATTACAGAAATGGTCAGTGCTTTGGCACATGCAGACAAGCAGCTGGTAGATGAGTTCCGCAAAGCTGCCTCGATTTTGGATTCAAAGATAAAGCCGCTGGATCGCAGGAAACTCGAAGGTGGCTTTTTTTCACCTCCTCTCTGTGTTTGCTGATGTCTCCAGCATGCTCAATCACGGGCTCTGAGCTCTTGCCTGAGAGAAATGGCGTTAAATAAAGAGGAAAGAGGAGTGTATGAAATTATGGAAATGCAGCATTGAAGCATTATGGAAATTGGTGGATATTTGCAATAGTATCGTTTATTTGATGTTGTGTTGATCTGAAAAATAGCTATATTTCCATTATGGGAAAAAGAAAAAAAGACACATAACTTGACGCTGCTTTATCCTTAGGTATCCCCATGAGACCACCTAGACTGTCAGAAAGCTCAACATGCAAATGTAAATGTCTATGATTTAAGGGCGCAATGGACCATGAGAAACCCATGAGAGTCTCATGATCTGCTGTAACACCATCTGTGTTTGCTCAGTGCTGTTGCCTGTGGAATAGGAATAAGGCTGTCCCAGGGCTGCAGACTATAGAGCATTGTGGGGAACTGTGACTTTAAAGTTTTAATGTATACCTACTTTGCCGTGGCACTCATGGTCACTCTCGCAGTATCTAGTGCACCTGCCAAAAAAAGTTCTATTCACACACTTTGGAGGCTTCAACAGTGAAGACCACTTTTCTTCTAGGAAGGAAATTCCCACGCAGAGGTTGCCTGATGGTTTCTTAAGGATGTTTGCATGAATAATATTATTTATGTAGAAATACAAAAAATCCATGGATGCTTGAGGGTTTGCTGTACTGTTCACTATTGAGATTTTTCTATCAGAATTCTTCTAAAGCTCAGTAACAAAAAATGGGAGAAGTACCAGATGGACTCTGAAATGCTGCAGATTTGGGACTTCACTGGAAGCCCCTAGAAGGTTTAAAAGGTCAGTGTGCTGCTGTGCTGTGGTGAAGCATCTTCCGATTAGGAACTGCAACACACTTAAATCCAAATCTTCAAAGACAATTATAAATCCTATTGAGCAAGTATTAAACACACAAATATTGTTAAAGGTCGGGACCTCACTCTTTATTGTGAATGTAAGAAGATTATTGTGATGGTGTAGATTAACAGCACTACGTCTAGAGTAATTAATTTCAAACTTTAAACCCAGTCTGCCTCTTATGCCTAGGGAGGATGTAAGGCACCATTTTCCTTTTTTTGTAGAAAATGTAGAAAACACACACGCAGGGTTGTTTCAGTCTCTTCTGGTCTCATTTCCAGAGGTGGCCAAGGGTGGCTGTGCTCAGCCTCTGACCCCACTGGCATCGGAGGAGCGAAAAGATTTTCCTGGAGATGCAGCACTGGCACCGATACCCCAGCTCCTGACTCAAAACACGGCGTTTCTCCCATGTGTCTGTGGTACTTTGCATCCTCTATCCAACAATCATGGAAACTAACCCTCTCTCTCTGGAGGCACGTCTGTCCCGGCCCTGGGTCTGAGGCAGTCGCTGGCACTCGAAGGAGGGGACGACGCAGAGAGGTTTGCGGTGAGTGTACCGCTGTCAAACGGCTCGCTTTCCTACACTTTGATTCACAGTTTGGTAGGCAGCTTAGCAAATCTCCACGGCAACCCCATGTGTACCATAAAATTGTGAATTATCTTGTTTAGAAGAGGTTCATTAGGAAGATTAATGAGATATTATTTTTCTCGCGTTCAATGCCCTGATACAGAGGGGGCACAGCAATTTTCCCAGCTGTGCGCTGCAGCAATTGGTCCTCTCCAGGGCCCCCAGCATCGCTGCATTGTCATCAGTTAAACTGCTCAATCTGTGGAAGCGTTATTTGTCAGCTTAATTAGCCCTAAAGGAAGCACTTTTTTAAAAATAGGACAACAGTTTTGTTTTTCCCAGAGAAGGACATAATGTTACTAGCAGTGGCAACTTGTTTAAATAAAAGAGCTTTTAAGCTGAGTTTTAGATGAACCCATAAGAACCATTTAGGTTTTTTCCCTTGCCCCTGATGTCACCTGCTGGTCTGTACCCTGTCTCCTGGGAGCCACCAGCCCCATCAGTGTCAGATTAGTGCAATTACGTGGTTCTGCAATGGGTCAGGCACCATCACGCAGCAAGGGAAGATAAGTAAGATATCTTCATCAAGAAGATGGGCTAAGCTATGAAATAGTCCTGCTGTCTAGCTCTCATTTTCAGCTGGGACATTTCTTTCTTTGGTTTATAGCAGAATTCAGAATTTCTTATTGCACTGTTCTTCCAGGGTAAAAAGGTGAGAACAAGTCTTGGAAAAAAACACAGGAAGTCATAACTGTGGGTGAGCCTGCTGTTACGTGTTTGCCACAGACAGATATGACTACAAAATTCAGTTCAGGCTAAAAATAGCTGGTGAAGGTTTTAGGTAGAATTAAAATATGCAGAAGGAGTGGAAGGGATAGAACTTGATGAGCGTCAACAACCAGATCTGTAGCCTATTCCCAACCCAAGGATGACTTCAATAGACTTCCTTCTTCAGAGAAAATTAGATGCTCTTTTTTATTTTTAAAATAAAGAACTATGTTTAAAAAAAAATATTACCTGAACTTTCTGTTTTAGTCAAGAAAAATGTCTCCTCAGTTTCAGGAGCTGTTCTGTAAGTATGATCAGTTACATGTTTTTTTCTTATTTATTATTATTCGTACTACGTGTAACAATTGAGTTTGATTTAGGTTTTTTTTTTTATGCTGTGCTTAAAAATACCGAGCTTTCAAATGTGTTTTCTTGTCTGTATTTTCTGTCCTAAGCAATTATTTGCAAAGCTAGAACTCTTGTAAATTAATATGCCATTTTCAAATCACACAAGTTGAGGCTGCTTTTGGTGTGCGTAGGAGGGAGAAGGGCTAACTCTGCACTGGTTCAGCAAGGATGCTCCTCTTCAAATGTGAATGATGAGCAAGGGAAAAGTTGAATTCCTGGGTTTCAGTGCTGTATGAATGGCAATTGCTTGTTCTGAGCTGGAAGGGGGGCCGGGGCGATGGGAGCGCAGCACACGCAGTGCCCCGCTGGGCTGCGTCTGGGGCTCGGGCCGGTCTGGCTTCTCCGGTGTGGGACGGGCTTTGGAAGCTGAACAGCCCCAGGGCGATGGGTCCTTGGGACCGCCAGGACACGGTTCATCCACGCAGTTATGTGTGGGTCCATCCACCCAGAGCTCTGGACCACGGCTTTAGTCGAGCGGTCTGGCCCTTAGACAGCACGCTTGGATTTGTTTCTTTCTTTTCTTTGGTGTGGTTTTTTTTCTTTTCTTTGGTGTGGTTTTTTTTCTTTTTCTTTTTCGTTTTCCCTCCCCCCCCCCCTCCTCCCTCTCCCCCCTCTCCCCCATCTCTCTTTTCCTTTAGTTTTTTTTTCTTTTGTTGTTGTTTAGTGATTGCATTTTTACTAATTCCCAGAATGGCTGTAACCACAGCAGCAGGGGGCCCGTGGCCGTGGGGGCAGCAGGCCCCCCACTGCCCAGTTCCCCGTGCCGGACCCTCCGCTGTGTCGGTCCCCGCAGCATCGTCAGAGACGAGCACAACATCACCGCAGAGGCTGCTGGTCTGCGGCCAGGGTGTCACGGGAGGACCATGTGCCACTGATTAATTGCAATTTCAGACAGTTCTTGTTATCGCCATGCTATTAATTACTTTAATGATGCATTCATTTAGATTGAAAATATGATACCAGTAAAGTTTAATTAAAAAAATCAATAACTCATTAACACATTATTGTTACACCTACATGCGTCACCATATTAATCTCCTGTGTTGAAGAAGGAGCTGCATTTCAGCTCTGCGTCCATAGATCTTCTTGTTAGAAGCAATTTGTTGGTAGGACAATCACAAGAGTTATTCAGTCACCACTTTCTTTCTTTAGAGACTGCGAACTGCAAGTCAGATCGATTCTCCTCTTTGGGCTGGGCAAAGCTGACAAGTACCCCAGGTAATATTAGTTCTTCCTACTTTTATTCAGAGAAAATACCATTTGGGGGTTTGTGTGGATGGCTGAAATTCCATCTTTTCACAGTGCGTGGGAAGGAATAAGCCACCGAAGTCTGAATTAGTGGCCACAGGTTTGGGACATAGCCCAGGAACTTTATCAGTAACAGCACACCTTGACAGGGGTCAGGTGTCTCCTCTCCTGCTCTTGTACCCCGATACCCGGCATCGGCTTCGGTCCGACGTCTGCCCAGCTCTGCCCTGGCACAGATGTACCAGCTGCTGCTTTCACGTGCCTGAGACGTGTCAGATGGCATGGCTGAGGGTTTATCATCGTTTTGGGTTTATATATGAATGTATATGTGTGTGCGTGTATGCACACATATATACACGAACAGAACAATGTTTTGTATTTCTCAGTGGGACAGATGGGAGAAGGAGCAACAGCGAGCTACTGGAAACCACCCAAATGTTTAAATGAGAAGTGAGCTGAAGAAAGAACGTTTCTGAGAATGTATTTGTTCCTTAGTGGATAAAATACACTCATTACTGGTGTGTTCCCATGCATCAGTTAGCATAGTCTTTAATTAAATTATCCCAACTGATACAAAGTCATAGTCTCAGGCAGCATCAGACTCACGCTGCCCCACAGAAATCTCGACAAGCTGTGGGGACCGTTACTGTGCTCTGCGGACCAGTAGGTCCAGTCTCTGACGGATCAGCAGCAGAACTGGACTCGGCAGTTTCTGCGTCCTGGTCGCCAACCGAGACACCGCTTCCCGCTGCTCGGGGCTGAGGGGTGCATCCCGGCTGATCTCAGAAACACAGCCCAAACTGTGCGTCCAATTTCACCTTTATGCCAGGAAGAGCAGTGTGTAACTCTGGATTTCCACCAGTGAAACACAAAACTTGTTTTCAAACACCGCAAAGACTCCTGTGACATGGGTCTCTGTTGGCCTGCATCAGTGCTTTTCAGGTTCCTCCTCTTTGGAGGCTGCATTATTGACTTCAGGCTCTTGCCAAATACTATGTTTTTTTAAAATTATTATTTTTCTTTCAATTTTTTTACAGCATAGAAAGTAACAGCAAGCTTGGTCCCATGCTGCTCTCCATACCCTGAGGGTACCTGACCAGCCCCACCTGGGACCCCCATGTCCTCGCGGTCCCATTTCAGTCGGGGGCCATCAGTCGCTGCCCCAGCAATACCGCGGGATGCCGATCTCCGTGTGTTAAGGAGAACAAGAGCAGTCAGCTGAGTGGGGAACCACATGCCTGCAGGCTTCTCTTCCTTGAATCAAACATTGGTTCCACCTCTGGTCTGGTACATGGCCATGAAGCATTTGATATGAAAACTGGACATTACCCGTCACCGCGGGGCTCCAGGACTGCGCGGGGATGAGGTGTCAGCTGGTGCCCGGGCAGCGCTGCTGGCATCGCCATGTGTCTTCCAGAGGGTGTTGGGATCTTCCCTATCCATTGCGAATTGCTGCCTGGAGAAGGTATGGGAAAATTTGCATAAAAACTTTAGAAAAGATTATCTTTACCAACATACAAGGTTTCTATTTCTTCTTCTTTTTCCCTTGATATCTGAGACTGTGAATTAGCTCTGGACTCACGGTAGTTATTGAACTTAGTTTAATCAGTAACTGCACAAGCAGCTTTGCTTCTAATGCTAATTAAAGCAGTGTGTTAAACCAAGTGGTCCTCCAATAACCTGGTCAATGCCTGTGACCACAGGCAGTGTCACAAACCTTTTTTGCAAAGGCTGCCTGAAAGGTCATCATCCTGACATAGGAGTTTCTCAGATTTGATGGAATCCCTGTGGTAAAACAAAAAAATTGCAGGTTTCAGTTCACTTCAGTGTAAGTGGGAAGGAGACGGGCAGGCAGCAACGGGAGACAGGGCTGGGTGTTAACGGAGCCTTCTACCAGTCAAACAACCCATCAGCTCTGTCTCCAGGCCGTTATTAGTAATTCTGCCAGTAACTGACCCTTGAACCTCTGCCCTTTGCCCTTCGCTCCTGTTCGCTCAGCTGCAGCGGGACACGTTTCTGCTGGTGAGTGACCAGCTCCCGTCCCACCGTTGCCAGCGAGGCGGGTCACCCCTCCAGACATCTCCTCTGGCCCCATAGAGCTTTCTTCTAAAGAACCAGAACATCATGGACAAGGCGTGACACAAGGCATTTGCTCATGTACAATGGGTCTAGGAAGGAAGAGTTTAAGAAGATTTTTTTTCCAGATAATTGATTTTTCTTTTAGGAGAGGTTTGGGTTGTTTTTGCTAATTCATTGGTGTTTTTTACACTTAAGAAAAAGGTACATTCATATCTGCAACGATTAAAACTGGCTTTTTCATTTCACTAGACCCCATTTTCTAGATTCTCCATCTCACTGCATAAGCTTAAGATCCGAGGTTCCCAAGAGAAACCCTTATGGGTGCACCCTATTGCTGGCCATCAAATCACGCACCAAGTTTTTGAAGCTATAACCATGCAAACAGTGCTAACAACGATTCATTATTAATAATTATGCTCTAGCCGACATGCAGTGCTTTTCATTTTCATTGTACTGTACGTACATTAACTAATAAATCTCCACGATATCCCAGTGAGAGTGGTAAGTGCTGTTATTCTCATTTTATGGATGGCAAAATGAGATACAGAGAGGTTAATAGCAAGTCTAATTGGACAATAATTACCCACTTACCACACTGAAAATTAAGAAATAATCCTCCCATTGTCATTACATCAGCAGAACAAGGCGAGAGCAGTGTTCACGTCCTCCCTATCCCACCATTTATCCGAACAGCTTACATGCAAATGAAAGCAAAGGGAGTGTGAGAGCAGATAAATAAATTGTTCTTTTTTTGTTTAACATTTATTTTCCATCACTGAGTCACTTCAGAATAGAAGAAAATTAAGTATCCTCTGAAATCAATTAAGAGATGATTTAAAACAAAGTCAAGCTTCATTTGTAAAACATATCTTTTGGAAAAGAAATGGAAGAAATAGGATTTAATTATTTGTATGGACCAGTTTAACTTAATTTTTCTGAAGAGGAAAAAAAACGTAGCAAAAAATTTTCCGCCTTAGGAAAGCCAGTGGGAAAGCCAGGAAATCCAGAATTCTTCTGTGATAGGTATGCTCCCTGCTGTGTGTCCTTCTCAGGGCTATCCTCATCCTCCTCATCCTCCCTAGCCCCGTGCTCCCGGTATTTTAACACAGCTTTTGAACCAGACACCTAACACCTGCACTGGGATTCGCAGCCCTCTGGTTGGCAGCTGAGACGTGTGGTGATGTCTGGTTCCAGCATTCCGCTGCCGTGCACGCCACGGGTGCGCGGTGACCTCTTACTGCTCATCCCTTTCCAAGGGTAAAACTCAGCATCACCGCTTTAAACCACGGAGAGGTGACACGAGCCTTTGGGCTTATCCCCTACCTGGGTGACAGTAACATCCGAAACCACAACACAAATCATGACTGTCATATTAATGATGAATCTTCCCACCCCAGAGAAAAGGCTGCTGGGCTGGGCTTTACAATACCATCTCCAGCAGGGCATGTCCTCAGCGTCTATTGCTTTGGTGCTACATGGATAAGGAGATAAATGCACCTCTGGACATCACCCTTCCTCTGTAAATATTTATCCCCTATTAAATTGGGGAGGGAAAGAAAACTCTTGCATTAATTGAATTGATTTTCCTATGTGTTAATCTCAGGATTTACAGATTTCCTTTCCTATACGTCAAAATTCTCCCAGCAGACATCACTACCAAAGAATAGACTCACAGCCCACTTAAAGGAAAGAAAAACGTCGAACAAAGATCCAGGACCCAGCTCCTCCCTCACGCCGGCTGTGGTAGCTGCAGGTTATTTAAAGAGAAAGTGCTAAAGCAGGTATTGTACCCTTCAAGCACATTTACAGCTGACACATTATGTGGGTTTCCATTGAATCAAGACACAAAATAACTGCTCAGAGTCAAAAGACGCCGAGTGAGGGCTCAGCAAATACAACTGCCGCATGGTGAACTGTCAGTCCTGGGTGCAGCTGGAATTATAAATTTCCAAGATTTTGATGGTACTGAATTTTGCCAGTAGAATGAGTCGTTAAGATTTTGATAGCACTGAACTTTATCAATAATAATTCTAAATGGTAATAGGGCACAATAATCTATGGTTTTATATTTGCATAGTCCCAACTCATTTTACTGGAGGACGTGATATTTTGTCCCAAAAGCGATGGTGAGTTGGTGATGAGACTATGAGATTAGGAAAAGCAACTGATGCTATAAGGGTGAAAATGACAGGCTAGAAGCTTACTTCTGTAATAGGGTTTCAGAATAAATTACCAGAAAATGTAAATGCTTTGTCTCCTTTCCAAAGGAGATCCATTTTTACCTGTAATGACTAGGTTTTGTATTAAGACATCTTAAATTACTTTTTAATTGAAAAAAAAATGTTGGAAAGGATACTACTTTTCTTAAATTCACTGCTGTGAGAGCCAGACCCTGCTCTGTGGGGAAGGGGCTGAGGTGGCCCCATGACAGGGTGGGTGACAGGAGCCTGGGGGTGGCTGTAGGGAACAGAAAAGGCCGGTTTGTTCGTGGGCTTAAAACAGGAGAGGTCCCCGTCTGTGCCCAAGGGAGCTCGTGAGGGAACCGGGGCGCTCGATCCAGAGCTGGGTAATCTCTGCCGGCTCACTGGGATGTGGCTGGAATTCGCCTTGAAAAACTGTAAAATTGCAACTTTGGATTCTCCCCTGGCTTTGCATCACGTCCTGTGATTTCGGAGTACATGTGACAGTTCTGTGCCGATTCCCCTCGTCGGTGCGAGCTGCAGAGGAGGGGAGGATGGAAGCCCCTCGCGGAGGTCAGGGCTGGCGCCTTCGCGCTGCTCCGGGCGCAGCGGGGCTGCGGCCGTACCCTCGGGGCTCTGCTGTGACACCCGCCTTAAATGTAACAGCAAAAGCACCTGTGAGATGGGACACTGCTTCAAATGCCGTCCCAGTCACCCTGTATGTAACTGCACTTCATCATTCTCACATGTGCAGCTTTTTTTAGCTTTTATTTCCCCTTCTGCTCCCATCAGCGTGTCTGCCAAATGTCCCCTTCATGGAGATTTTATGAAGTTTAAAATCCACAACACTTGGTTGTCATTAGTCCATTGTGAAAAGTAATAACTCGTGATTTTTGCAAAAAGCTTCGTGCTGATCTTGGGTTTAATATCCTGGGTATTAGTGGGGTGAAGCGAGTTTTCCACAAAGCCAGTTCCTCAGCAGGGGTCAGTGCCAGGACGATGGGGGCAGGTGCCACTGTCAGTAATATTGCTCCGTTTGGACATACCTCAGTTTTACATGGTGCATATCCACGTGGAACTAAGCGTGTATCCTTAAAAATTGTGTTTTACATAATGAAATATTATAGTGCTTCAATGTTTGCTGGAATAGGCCCTTAAAATTGACACGCTAATGTGAGTTCTTACCCAAAGAGCAGCCTGCTGCCACATCTGGCGCCTCGTGGTCATCTCCGTGCGACCCGGGGAACATATTTCATTAAAGGAAGTTCCTCCTCTCTATGGTTTATAGAGAGTTTGCACTGACGGAGAAACTATATCGCTTAGTGGGTTTAGTGTGTATAGAAATAAAAAGTGGTCAACAAAAATAAATGATAGAAATGTTTTTTAAAATGGGTTAACGGATGGCCAAAGACCTGTCACTGCTGACAAAGAATGTTACTTAGGCTGGTTTCGGTAGGCACTTCCTTTTTGTGGCCATTCAGGGCATTAATTTTAAACACTGGCTTGTTTCTTGCCTGTCTTTTTTTTTTTAATTGCTTTCTGTTTGATGTGTGGGAATTTCATGGGGGCTGCCATGTTAATCTGATCCCCATTTCGCCTGCTGCCTGTTCCCATATGGCAGTACAGATACATCCAACACGCGAGTGTGCCAGTTCACACACATGGGTGTTTAACCAATAAATAGAAGGCTATATATAACGGCATTAATTATCTAGATCTGAATAATGAAATCAAATATAAATTGAATTAATTTGCTTTATTCCTTCTCTCCACACAAGAAAAGAAAGGCTGGCAAGAACATAACAGTTTGGACCATTGCACCTCTGCTTGTGTAAGAGCGTGCCTGCTCTATGGTTAGATTTCAATGGTAGTTTTTTTCTTAATGTTTGCTCTTTATTCTACCAAGTAAGAAAGACCATTATACCAATGACAGTCACTGTATAATTTAATATTCGGAATATTAGGTCTGACTTGAATCAGAACAAAAATTTTTCTTCCAAGTCAGCATTTCAAAAGCTGTTTTGATATACGGTGGAACTCACTTTTCAGTGTTATGAATGAAACAAAATCATAAGAGATATTGGAGGAAACGTTTTCTTTCATTTTGAGTTAGCGTTTGTATTTAAGACTTTTTTGTTTGTTTCCAGTTTTAAAACCAAAATACCTATTTGGAAGATGGCACTTAAAAATCAATTTGTAATGAAAAGCACTGATTTAAGATTTCCCATGGGAATGGAGAAATTCAGTTTGTAATTTGATTTCAGTGGGTGAGTGTAGGGGCTTCTCTACATAGCAATGTGAGCCAGGTCCATCCTGTGCAGAGGGGAGAGCACTCCAGTAAATCGTTTAGTCATTTGGAGGCGATGTGACAGCAAAACGGTCTTAATGATTTTCTTCAGTGACTCCACTTAATCCATAATGGAATAGATTGGAAGAACCTGAGATCGGGCACATCTGGCTGTTTAATGGACTGGAGCTGGATGCCAGGGGTTGTGTCTCCTCTCTGGTGACACCTTGTCAAAAACACGTAAGGGAAGAGTTAATAATCGGTGATTATAAAATATCAGGCACTTTTAAGTATTGTACAGTTTCTTAAAACTTTTATCTCCGACTTAATTTGAAAATGTGGGTCAAGTTCTAAACCCTCTTTTTAAACCCTAAATGCTTTCTACAAGTTTTACCTGAAGATATTGCTCTCTCAGACTCCTGGACTGGACAGTAGTAGTTGCGTACAGGCAGAAATAAATGGCTGCCTGTGCAACTTGGGTAGATTTCTGGTATAGAGCGTACAAAACTAAAGCACCAGGATAACATTGCCTAAATAGTCCTGTTTCTGTAGGTGTTTCATGATCAGTACCATATAATTTATTGTGGTATGAAACTTAAGAAACTCAAAAGAAACTTAATAGTGTTTTCCAGGTTTTTTCAAAAATCTATAATGTCCAGTATAAAATCATCATCTTTATCTGGTTGTGAATTCTGTAGCACAAAAGTAAATTTTGATTAAATTCTATAAAGACGATCAATAAATTTGCAAAAATCTATTATTTGCAATTAAATTTTGTAGAACTGTTCCATAAGTACACAAACTGTGAGTTCAGAAATGAGATCAGCCTTTTGATGCATCATTTTTTGATATGAGTGCTCCTCCTAATAAAAAATGATGGCAAAGAAAAATAGATTTTCTGTCATGGGTGGAATTGTTCTTTTTCTTACTGTACTCCAAAGATTTCTGTAAAACATCATCTGCTCTTTAAATACATATTATAGAACATCAATGAAAGTTGATACCTTTTGTCAATGAGTAAAACATCAAAACTAATGATCTGACCTGTTTCTTATTTAGCTATTGATTCTGCCTCTCTCTCCTTTTTTGTTTTCCTGAAAAAACACAAAGTTAGGGATTTGGTTTCAGAATCAGATAGAACAGCCCAGGTGGGAAGGCGCCTGGAAAGAGTGTCAGGTCCACCCTTTTGTGGGAAGGGAGCCTAGATGAGATGGTCTAGCACCTTGTCCAGTCACATCTTGAAAACCTCCAGCTGGGGTCTTCACCACGTCCCCGGGGAGGTTTTTCTCGTGACTGATTACTCTCATGGTAAAAAAATTTCTTACATCGAGGTGAAACCTCTGCCGGTACATCTTGTACCCGTTGTCCCTTGTCTTCGCCATGTTGGCCACATGGGTTTCTTTACTTAGAACAAAGTGGCAGGGGATGAAGCGCTTAAAAGCTGTTTCAGCTCTCTCCTCTTGATCCAGGTAATTATTCTGGCTGTTTTTCTGAGCCAAAAGCTAACAACAGAGTTTATTCTGGTCAGCTGTGAACAAAGCAGTGTGTTTCTACTTATCAAATTTGCTTTTATCTGGAGGCCAGGATGAAAAGCACTGACCGAGTACCTGAGATAAGTGGGAACTAAGGCCAGTGCCCCGTTCTCCCCAGTGCTCCCCAGTGCCCTGCCTACAACTCTGGCAGCTGCCCCAGCATTCCTCTGTGGACCGTCTTTCCTCTTCATGGTGCGTTAGAAGACACACTTTTTGTTCAAACTGGATTTCTGATGAGTATGTTTAATTCAGGAAAAGGTTACCTAGCAGTAGTTTTATATCTGTTCCTGCTGCTCTGCTGAGGCTGCGTGGCCAGGGAACGCTGCTGTGCTCCATGCAGGGCTGGCTCTGGTGGCCCCAGGCTGAGACTCATTGTCTGTCCTCTTGTGCTGGCGTTAGGACACCTCACACACACCCATGCCAGGGGATGAGGCTGGAGTCGGTGGATGGGAGCATTGCACGAGCCTTAAGGTAGCCGGTGTGGGAGCGGGATGGGCGCGGGGAGCGCAGGGAACACCACCGCGCCGTGTCAGCCCATGGCCATGGTGGGCACTGCCCCGTATGGCGGCTGCTGCGCTACCGCTCTGCCGTCAGAGGGGTTTAGTCAATGACTGTTCCTATTCTGAGGGGTGAATTAAATTATTCTTAAATTGGCTTCTGTGAATCAATCCGTTCAATATGGTGCTGGAAAGGTAGGGCTTCTACTTATTTTATTTCCATTGATGTTTCTTTTAGTAGGAAAATGGTGGTTTTGGTGTATAGAATTTAATTAAGACTAAAAATAGCCTCAAAGATATAACTAAGATTGTATGGAAAAATTTATTTCTGTATGAGTCTGAAATGCCTGTTTCAGTAATTCAGATGATTAAAAATTGAACCGGAGATTGCAGATACTAGATTAAATAAACAATAGAATATTTTAAGTCATATTTAGTGCTGTTGTGAGCAGTTTAAATAAGTGGCTGGCAGAGGAGTGAAAGGAAGAGAAGCAATGTTGTATCTTTCCAGTCCTGCTTTCTGAAGGCTGACCTGTACGTTTCAACATGAAATGGCTTAACCCGACACACTGTTTGAAATGTTTCTGAGTTATCCTCAGTGCTGCTCAGGGAACCTGCGTTCCCGTGGTAATGAGCTGTTACTTGTTGCCCTCAATTATTCTCAGATTACCGCATACAGTTCAATGGTCTGAAAATGTAGTCAGCTGCGAAGAGGGAGGGGAAAAAAACCAGAGTCCAGGAAAGGCAAAAAGAAGTTTAAAAGGTTTAAACGGGCTGAGTAACACCACGGGCGATGTGTCTCCGGTCACCGCTGCTGCTGCCCCGGGACACACAGGACGTTCTCAGTGGAGGAACGGGGATGGCAATCCCCTACGATGCCGATAGAGACAGCTTTGCAAAGGAATGTCCTCTGTGCCTCGGGGAAGGTGCGTGAGCAGTGCTGGGAAAAACAGGCTTGCAAATACCTGACAAAAACGTGCCTTTCTAATAAATATTGAAATACACCCTTCCCAGAATTTGGGAGTATTAGTTCTGGCACCGCTTCAAGCCTGTCTCTCGTTGAGTGATTGATTTCTTTATTTCTGTTCTCTCCTGCCAGCCCCTGGGAACGCGATTGAGTTAAATCTGGAGAACCTTAAAAGCGCAGTGAATTTATCAGGGAACTGAACAGGGGGGTTGGGTGGAGGAGGGCAGGGTCTCTGGCTGTGCCCAAGACCTGCAGAACACAAAGTAATCTTGAAAGTCTAACTTCATCTGCTTATTTGAAAGAGGCTGGTTTGGGGAGGTCTGGGTATGAGAGGTGGGATCATTGACACAAGCAGGATGTATGCGGGGGTGTCCCTGTGCTAGAAAACGTCAGTGCTTTGTGGCTGGTCATCACCTGCGTCTCCATTGGCATCAGTCAGCTCCTGCCATTGAACTTCAGAAAGCTATGCTCTGTTTTTGTGAAAGAAGGTGGTGTAGAGCGAGTCTGCTGAGTCTGGCAGGGTAGTTTCATGCCCTTGAAGGGGACTATATCATATATAAGTGTGTGCATTTCTTGTTTGTTTTGTTCTTGTTCTTTTTCGTTTTTTCCTTCTTAGGGCACCACGCTCAGGGTGAGCAGCAGAAGCTGCCCCTGCTGAAAGCTGGGGCAGAAAAGATGAAGATAAACAGAGATCAAGATACGCAGGTGACACAGTTACTGGTCAATCGGCATTTACCGCATAGTTTCTGTATTTCGGTTACAGAATTTAAAATTTAAATCGCTTTTGTAATAAGCGCGGTATCACAATAGAAGGAAGCGAGGAGAAGTGACAAAAGGCAGCGTTTCTTCCCTTGTGCCAAGAATCTGAATGTAAGGAGCAGGTGCCGCAGCGGCTGTGCGAGGAGGGTGAGCTGCAGTTGGCAAAGCACAGAATTCCTCAGAAGAAGAAAAGAATCACAAGCATCCAAAATGCCACTGGGGAAAGCTGAAAAAACACCATTTTCTTTCAGATCAAGACAATTTTACTAGCATTTGTCAAATAGCTCACACCTTGGATTTTTGTTCATCCTTGTTTCTCTCCGAAAAGGACAAGCTGCCACCCAGCACTATCTGCTCTGGCGCAGGGAGCATTATCTTGCTTTGCAGCCTGCACTGCATTTTCCTGGAGCAGATAAATTAAAGAGGGTTAGTGACTCTCTGTTGTTTACATATGTAATGTTTTTGTTTCCTCTGCGTGTTCTTTGTCACAAGATTTAACCATCTCGGTAATTGCAGATGGCGGCTGTTGGCTGATGTGGGTGTCCAGAGCCGTAGCTGACTGCTGGGAAGTGCACGGGATAACTAAATGGTCAGTAATTCATCACAAAAGCATTTCCCCATGGGCAATCTGCAAATAAGTTCTTAAGCTTAAGGCATTTAGAAAAAGTGCACTAAACTCAGTTAAAATGATGGTTATCTCACCAAAAAGTTCTTGGCAATCATTTTTGTTGTTTATTTTGCCAAAAGCTTTATTCTTTTATAAACTGGGGTTGTTTTTATACCTCACAAGAATTATAAAACTCAATGGGTTTTGGTGAGTTTTCATTATTATTTGGGTCAAGTCTTTTCATCAAGCAAAACTGCTGTGAAGCACAGGATGTGATTTTTGATTAACCGTTTTCTCGCCGGGGCAGTGGGTGCCTGGGACGGCGTCCGCCCGGCAGCGTTCGTCCCTCCTGGGCTCTATCCAGAAGCCTGGGAGCAAGCTCAGGCAGACATTACTGAGGAGCGGTCCAGAAATATCCTGTGGACAGGCGGGATAAGGGCAAGGTTACTCTTCGGGGAGTTTGGACTCCTTCCCATCTGCTGTCAAGGTAAACCGTCTCCTAACCCTGCAGAACTGCTTACAGCTCCAGCAGAAAGAGTGTGGGAAGTGAAGGAGTTACATACAGTTTAGCAGGAAACCGCATGGTGCATAGAGAAAAAATAGCTTTTAATTTTCTACTTAGCTTTAATTGACCACTTCAGCTAATAGCTTTTATTTGATATCTACCTGATGACTGTTTTAACCTGTGTTTTTAATGAAGGGTTGAGCATTGGGTGGGATCATTTACAAATATGATTAAGGAAATGCACAAAATCCAGATGACTATCTAACACTGCACTGCTCAGCTGCCAGAGCAGGAGAGAGAATAAATATTAAATGCTATTTAATACACAACAAACTTTCAATATATGGCATCCCAAAACATCAAGCAATTTTGCTTGCCTCTGGCCAGGAAAATGTCCTATTCATCTTGCTTTGAAAAAAAAAAAGACACTGCTCATGCTTATTTACACATTTACAGATTGCTAGAAACAGGCTGATTTTTTAACATTCACTTCCGCAGTTCTTCGAAGAATTCCTGCTATTTCCGTATCAGCAATACTGTACCTGTTGGGGGGATACGGGGGGTCTCGTAACCATGCAAGAGCACAAGACCAAAGCATTTCACCTTCCCAGATGCATCCAGTAACCATCTATATTAATGAAAAAAAATGTATTAAACACATAAACGCTTGAACCAAGATCCTTCTCATTCTCCTCTTGCAAATGAGGTTGCAGAAGAAGGGTTTTTCCGTCTGGGCAGGGTTGGCAGCAGGTTGCTGTTCCCCAGGCTGGCGCCGTGCACCCACGCTCCCACGCTCCCTCCATCTGCCAGCACTGCCCGCAGGGAGGGCTGGGAACTGCCCTGGAACCTGCCCTGGCAGCGTGGGATCCTCTCCGAGCCCAGCAGCATCGCTTCTCCTCTGGGAACGCAGCGCCTCATCTGCGCTCTGCCGTCAGGGTTAAACGAGCTGAGGACCTTCCTGAAAACTGCTCCCTGAGCCGTGGGCAGAATCCCGAGCAAGGTGGAAAACCCTCACGTACTGCCCTGGGAACGCTGCCCTGGAAAACATCTGAATAAGGATATGCGAATCAGAATTCATCTCTCGCCCATTCTAAAATAATTTAAGAAACCTTAAAAAATTAAACGGATGTCAATCCTGGATGAAAGCAGAGATAACAGATGAAAGTTTCTCCTGACCAGTTCATTCTCCCAAGAAAAAGCAGGAAAAGAGAAGAGTTTTTCCTGTACAAGTGGAGCTATTCTTTCTTACTTCAATGTAAAAACAAATAAAGCATCTGGAATTACAGCGAAACTTACTATAAAGAGCTCAGTTAAATCTTCCACAAAATTTCTAAACCAAGAGTTTCAAAAAAATAAAACCCATTTGCTGACTAAAGAGAACTTTTTGGGGTTTAAAAGAAGTGTATCATATGTCGGGGAAGAAAGATGATACTGTGTCATCATCCTACAGGTATAAGAATGTTTCATCTGTAAGAATATATCAATGGTCCAATAAAACCCCCACCTGTAAATGTGGGGTATGGATTCCCAAAGCAACGGCAAATAAAAGGCTGTACCGCAGTGTCTGCAGACTAGCAATAAAGAGGTAGTTATACGTTTGCATAAATTTCAACAGCTTTTATAAAGGCAGATTAGGATTGAAATAGGAAGAAGGGCCATCATGATTAATATAAAATGAGTGGGAGAGAATAGCCCCAGAATCATGAAAGCGCTGGCGTGGGACACAAAACGGGAGGTGGGGTGAGGAAATTCAAGCATCATCTCTCGCAGAAGTCAGAAGCAGAATGGGATGTGGGAATTTCCCCTTCAGTGGAAAAATGAAGAGGAAGAGCCAGGAGGAAGGAAATTCTTGGATTATGGCCTCAGAAGCGCTTAGATTTTCCATTCTCACGTGGCCTGTCTGTGTTTGATGGATTTCTAGTGAGTGTGTCCCTTTAGCTTCTGCAGCACTATTATTTTCATTTCTCTGATCTTCAGGGTTGTTTTCCAGGTGATCTGAAAGAACATGGCAATGACAACTCGTACATAGTTTATCTATAACCTTTTCCGTGTTTATCTCTCAGAGCAATTAGGAAGTTACAGGATTTCTGCAAGAAGGAGAACTGAAGCTGCTGACAGGCCAGGACCAGAGCCAGGACCCAGGCTGGGCTGCAGCCCGCTCCGGTTTCTCTGCCCTCCAAGGCGTTTCTGAGAAACGCCCTTGTAGTAAGTGCATAAATAACTCGGTGTCGACGCACCAGCTCTTCCCGTCTCCTGCTCAAGTCACGAAGAACCGTTCATCTGGTAAGTGCTGCTTAGGAGTTGATGGATCTCTTAATATTTCACAGGGATGTCCTTTCGGCACCTGATTTTATCTCCTTCATCTGGTACGTCTGGTTTGTCCTTTCTGAACCACTGGTGAGTGCAATCGCTTGTCTGCTCCTCTCACCCTGGGAGCTGCCTTGCTCACTAAAGGTGTGTATTTGTCACGGCCGCAGGGAGCGGCCACTGCAGGTGTCTCAGACCCGTGGGCACCATCCTCATCCCCGTCGCGTGTCCCCCGGTTCAGCCCGCGTCTGGGCCAGCGCTGCCGGAGCCTGTGGGCATCGGGAGGACATGCCGGCCTCTTCAAGGCCATCTCAGCACATCTGCTGCACATCTGGGCTGGGGCATGGTTATCCTTAGTGAGGGAAATAATTTTCTTTTTCATTTCAAGCAAACAGATGGCAAAGTTATTGCCATCTTAACCTGGCAGCAATTGTTGCGACTGGTGGTCACCTGGTGGGTTGGCAAATGTGTCGAGATTTCTTGCTGAAGTGAATGATTTTGTAGTTTGTGCCTTTCCACGTACCTCACTTATCTGACCTGTTTCTAACACACGTGAAACCTGTGCTCCTGAGCCTCAGCCAAAACCAGAGCCCGTCCTACACAATCTTCGGGAGAAATCTCTGCCGCAGGTGGGTTCCATTTCTGCACGACTCCGTCCGTACCAGTCAGGGGCTGTAATTAATTGCGCAGAGCCAGGCTCTGCTCAGCTTGGGAGCAGACTAAGACGAGCCTCTGTTCAGAACTCATCCCAACTCTGCTTCTGATGACGGGGGGCTTTATGGTACATGCCTTTTAACAAACATGCAATAATGTTGTGATCAACACTCTGCAGACTTTCTGAAGTTCAGTTGCTGCTGGCTGGCTGTTCTAAAACCTGTTTTCTTTTCTACCGAGGCAGGGTTCTGATGAAAGCCTTTCTTTTGGGTTTGGCAGTTATGCTCCGGCGCGTTCGGCGCTCTGTGCTGGCTGCACTGAATTTCTTCCCCTGTAAGGCTCAAATGAGCCTTTTTGGTGAACATTTAAATTTTAACAGCAGCATTAAGAATCAAAGCTTCTGCTCTAGTTATGCATTTCTAGAATGCATAATTTATTATGCATTATTTTGTTTATCATCTTTTTCACATATCTAGGAAAAAACAGCGATTTCCCATCAAAAACAAATCCTCCAGAATACAGAACAACCAAAGAAGGATTTTACCAGGTACCCGTATTGGAAGGGAATATCACTGGTGAGGGAAGGGTTGGGATAGCACATACCAAAAAGAAAACCTGTGCTCATGCATGTCCCCATGCCTCGACTTCCATACCCTGCTCCTTTTCACTGTGAAGCTCACAAAGCAGCATGTAGACGTATGTCCTTTAATGTCAGCAAGAATTCTTAAAACCTAGGTGCACCATAGGAAAGCTTGGATCAGCAGAAGGCCAACCAGCACCGGTGCGTGCAGGGCTGAGCTTATGGATTTGCTGGCACATTTCTTGTTAGTGACTTGATTAACTGAGGCCACCTGCTGAGAAGGGGGAGCTGCTGCCACAAGGCAAGGGAGATGTTCTCTTCCAACGGAAAGTCATGAAAACATTCAATATAGCTTCACAACAGCAAAGCAGTGACCCTCCTCCCCTTTTTCCCATGTTAAGTTTAATGCAGCTTTTCACTTTTCACACAAGGATATTAAGAAACAAATTAGCCTAGAAACTTCAATTAGTCGTAGTCCCAACGAGGCCCCTGGGAAGAGATAACCAAGCAAACAAACTTCGTAACACTTCCCCAGCCAGGCCAACTGGCAGGACGGCGCTCTCCACAAAATTAATCAAATCAGTTGCCAGGGAGAAAATTGCCCAAGATGACTTTATCAGCGTTTACAGGAACTTCTGCCAGGTGTTAATGCTGTTCGTGTGGTGTAGGTGAGTGGAAAACTATAAATCATACAAATAACAGCGGGTTTATATTGTCCTGCTAAAGATCTTATGTACCTTCTAGAGAAAGTGGAGCTTCAGCAGCTCTGTAGCTGTTCCAGCCAATCAGTGCTAAGGCAGGACTTTGGCATTTTGCTGCACAATTGATCTGTGTGCTCTGGAGGTTCGCAGTCTCGCTCCAAAGTTTCTTATGCGAGACTATTTAAGATCATAAGGCAACCTAATGGGCTTTGACGTACTTTATGTGGCAGTTCTCCTGTTCCAAACAGGGTGGAGCTAGACAAAATTAAAAATTATTGTGTGTATTTGCCTTTTATAGCAGAAGATCACGCATACACAGCTTAGGACAGTAATAAAACCATAATAAATAAAATATAATCCCCTCTCTGGGAATCCTTTTCCAGGCACGTCTCCTGTGCACCAAACCCTGTGGGATGAGGGCACCCGTGACTACCTTTGGCTGTGGCGGTAGTGCTCATCTTTAAAGATGTGACCCATATGGAAGTGGAGAGGAGTGCTGTGAGTGTAACGTAGCTGATAAGGTTTACTCATGTAATTTACTGTTTGTGAGTTTTCCTGGCAATTACTGGAGTGAGATAAAAGTGTTTCAGGGAGAAAGGAGGAGGAGAGAAAAATCCACCTCCAAATATGCAAAGGAGTATCTTTATTTTTGCAGATTTAGTTTTACAGATGCACATAGCATCGATCAAAATGCCACCTGCACACGTTGGCTGGTACCCTGAATTATACAGTTTCCCTGAGCTTACAGGATGCATAAAATATATGTTTAATGAAGCAGTCACCTGTTTGGGGATCCAGAGGCTTAAGAAGTGGAGTGTGGGATGTATATGCCCAATGGTTGTTCACAACAGGTTATTTGAAAGGAAAAGAGGAAAAGGGATCCATTTCATCATAATAACTATCTTTAATTTTTATGAGTTAGTAAATGGAGTCCCAAAGTGTTCAAAATAAGTTATTTTGGAGTCTTTTGGAGCCTTCTGGGGACATGCAGGTGGTCCTGCATATGTAGTGAAGCCGGGCATGCTAAGTTAAGGAACCATTCAGCAGCACAAGCCAAGGTCCGAACCCGCCCATCGAGCTGTAAGAGGAGGTGTTGGGGCCCCTCGTCCGTGCAGGGGGAGGCTGAGCCGTGGTGCAGCCAGGCAGAGGTGGCTGTGGAGGGGGATAACAGCCACCAAATGTTGCTGTAACGTGGGACCTGGTCAAGACTTTTTCCAAAAAACTTGTCTGAAGATAGCCTGGGTATGCACTCACTGGTTGACGTTCAGATGCTGAACTGAGAAGTCGTGGGCCATATCACTGTTAGGGGTGCCTGCATCTCTGCATTGACTACAGGAGGCTCAGGCAATGGCTGCACTTCTCGCTTGGGTGTCCTAGGCAGGATTAGGCCAGTCCTGAGTCTGTCTATGCAAGTCAATGGCTGGCTGGGCTCCTCATATACCAGAGGGTTTGCAGGATCTCCGTGGAGATCACGGAATCATCGAATGGTTTGGGTGGGAAGGGACCTTAAAGCCCACCCAGTGCCACCCCCTGCCCTGGGCAGGGACACCTCCCACCAGCCCAGGTTGCCCAAAGCCCCGTCCAACCTGGCCTTGAACCCCTCCAGGGATGGGGCAGCCACAGCTTCTCTGGGCAACCTGGGCCAGGGGCTCGCCGCCCTCAGAGTGAAAGATTTCTTCCTGAGATCTCATCTCAACCTCCCCTCTTCCAGTTTATAACCATTACCCCTCATCCTATCACTACATGGTGAGAATGGTGGGCAGCTCAGCTCTGTCCTCCCTCTACAGGCCTTTCCATGCAGCTCAGGATCCTAGCTCTAAGTGGGAGAAAATTTGATATAAAAGTGCATCTTTCCTGTCCAGAGCTCCTCTTGAGAGCCCCTGATGCTGTGATGCTCGGGGCAGGCAGAGGCAGGGAGAAGCAGGCGAGGATGTGTTGTCCTCCCTGCCCAGAGCTCTGCCCATCTGTCCTCCAGCACCCGCATCTGCTTGTGATGGGGATGGACTACGTAGTCACAAAACATTTTGGTTCAATTTGGATTTATTTTCTGTAATCATTAACAACAGTTTCTAAACAGAATGACATCCGCTGATTGATGATAATAGTCCCCCAGAATTGAAATGGATACTTACTGAAATCTTTAGTTCAATCCTTATTAAAATGTCAGCGACTGCCAGTTTTAAATACACATTTTTAATCGTGAAAATTGTTGTTATATATACAATCAAGTCCTAATATGCCCAACTTAGAACAAAATATATTGGAAAATGCATTTTAAGCTATTGCTTGGACTGCAGCCTAATACATCTTAACTGTAATAATTGCTTTCTCTGAATAGATTTGGTCACACAAGAAACACTTTACTGAATTTTAGGAGGGAAGAAATAGAAATAAAGGACAGGCTTTTTTCACACTAGTTTTATTTCCGTGTGCATCAAATCCTGTTTTTATAACTTATTAATGATAAATTGATCTCAGGAGATATTAACTCTGTATTTACAGAGTGTTTAGACATGCTGGGGGCTGTTTTAAATGTACCAGCTGCTCAGTGCTGATTTAAGTACACAGATGTTCTTATTAGCATAACATTCAAATTCGATGCCCTTTTTATCTGCATCCTCCAAATGCACAAAAACAACAGCACCAGCAGCATAGGAGTTCCATGCAGGAAAAGCGCCTTCTCCCCCTGGGGCCCCCCCACGGGCTGAAATTGCAGCAAAGGGCAACTTGAGCATCCCATCGTATCTTTCTGTGTCCTCTCCCATGTATGGGTCACCCCCGGGGACGGCAGCCGCGATCCCAGCATGGAAAGGGGCTCGGTGGTGGCGATGGAGAGATGGGGCTTCTTGCAGAGGATGTGGTGAAGCCGCTCGGGCTCAGGGCTGAGTAGCCCTTGGGTTACATGTAAACAACTGAAAATGAAGATGACCCTCTGCTTGGTTTTGTTTCGGTGCACTTGGCTTTGTTTGCACGGCTATTGCCGCTGTGCTTTCCTTGGCGGTGATGTTTCTCGGCTCTGCTCTTGCCCTTGCTTTGTGTTTTCGAGACATGGGCTGTAATGGGAAGTAATGTCGATGGTCTTTGAACCAAAGGAACTACAGATAATGACAGCAAATTGGTGTCTGGCTCTGTGAATTGCATGTTACAGAAATGTGTCTGAATCATAGTCCAGGACTAGAGTACTACAGAACTGAAAAGGTCAAATCCAAACCCGGAGTGACTTTTCTGGCATCTTTTAATGCCGCGGGAAGGTCTATCCAGCTCTGCGGTGACAGAGCAGCAGAAGCCTCGTTACAGCTTTTCTGAATCATCTCAGAATTCTCCCAGGCTTTCACAGTAATCTTCAAAGTTAAAAAAGTTGATTTAAGTTTTCTATCCTTATTGTGTATTTTAAAATACACTTTCTATCGCTAATCATGATGAAAATTACAGCAATTATGATGTACTTGTAAAGCAAATGTTATCGCAGGGGATATAAAGCCCTTTTACAAAGGGGCTGTTTTTTCCAGGTAGCAGAGGTGTGAGAAGAACCTTTAGCCCCTCATTTTCAGTTTTCCATTTCAAGTCCTACATTTCTTCCCAGAGAAAAAATAATAATATTTTGATTATTTTCAGTCCATCCATGATCAGGAATTTTATGAAATTTCACCAGGAAACCTCCATTTATTTCAGCTCAGCCTCCTAAATCCACCACAGTTCCATGGTATGAATAAACACCTGGACTTCTGAATATTTTAGGCCAATATTTTTTTTTTTTTTGTTTGACCTTCCACTATGCTTTACGGCTGTCAAAACAGCTTTGGTCCCCAGCCATTTTCTCACTGGGTTGTTTTATGTATATGATTTTCCACATATACATTTTTGTTCTTCATTTTTCCTTGCAGCAATTTTGAGCAATACCTCACAGCACTTGATGCCTGCATTTCAGTACCTTGTGGTTTTAGACTGTACGCTTTCAATAACTGGAAGCTTTACTCAAGAGATCAGGACCATACAAGGAACAGAGAAAGGGAGGCTCTTTGGTGGCGCCTTGCTCCCCCATTAGAAACATCCAACTACCCAGTAGAAATATAAAGTATTGACAACAACAGGACTAGAAATAACTTCAAAGTCAAACTGATATCTTGTGAAAGATGAGGAAAATGTTGCAAAGAAAATATCAAAGGCTCAAGAAGCTATCAAGGGCTATATCAAGGGCTACTAAGATGATTAGGGGACTGGAACACCTCTCTTATGAGGAAAGACTGAGGGAATTGGGTCTGTTTAGTCTGGAAAAGAGATGGCTGAGGGGTGACCTTATTAATGCTTACAAATACTTAAAGGGTGGGTGTCAGGAGGATGGGGCCAGGCTCTTTTCAATGGTGCCCGGCAACAGGACAAGAGGTAATGGGCACAAACTTGAGTATAGGAAGTTCCACTTAAACCTGAGGAGGAACTTCTTTACTTTGAGGGTGGCAGAGCCCTGGAACAGGCTGCCCAGAGAGGTGGTTGAGTCTCCCATCTCTGGAGACATTCAAAACCCACCTGGACGCGCTCCTGTGCAACCTGCTCTAAGGTGACCCTGCTCTGGCAGGGGGGTTGGACTAGATGATCTCCAGAGGTCCCTTCCAACCCTATGATGCTGTGATTCTATGATTCTATGATTCAAGAAGGATTTTCCTAGGCACTTTGTTACAGAAGTCTTTACCACCCCCTGCAGAGGCAATCAAGACTAATGGGAACATTAGTACAGCAGAGGACTACATATCAAAAGAGTCCCTGGAGCAAATAACACCCAGTAACTAGAGCACCACTGGCACCGTACTCCAAACCACCCCCCTCTGTCACAGAAATGAGTAAAAGGGTTGTAAACAGCAGAGAGAAAATTTTTGCCTTGTGACTGCAAATAAGCACCCAGCAGAGCTGTTAAAAGTTGCTTGCTGAAGAGAAAAATATGATTCTTCCAGTTTTATGGGCCATGTTCAGATAGCTCTTACTCCTATACCATAAATCCAATTTTCCCATAGATTAAACGGAAAGCCATCACAGGCTCTGCTGAATAACGCACTGGATTGTTATGCCTCTGCTGCGTGACGTGCACCGAATCAATCCTCTGCCACCCTCACGTTCAGCTTTGCAGTGTGGTGGCATCCACGGCTGCAGTGGTTGCCAGCAGCACTGCAGCACTTGCCACCTTGGGTGCTTGGCTTTACAGCCGTGCTTCCCACTCTAAGCATGAGAAGTGCCACAAGTACTGTCACAGCTGTTCATGTGGGGTCTCAGTTCTTGCATAAACTTTATTTAAAAAAAACACAAACGGTTATGACAGAGTTTAAGCTGCAAATGTACAGCCAGCGATGGCTTCAGCAGTACCTGGTTCCCCTAGAAGAACGCTCACAGAGGTAGCTGTAATGGGGTACAGTCACCTGTACTGTGTTTGCATGGCAAGGTTTTGGTAGGAGGAGGCTACAGGGGTGGCTTCTGTGAAAAGATGCCAAAAGCTTCACCCAGTAGAGCCAATGCCAGCTGGCTACAAGACAGACTTGCCACTGTCCAAGGCAGAGCCCATCAGTGATAGTGGTAGTGCCTCTGGGATAACATAGTTAAGAAGGGGGGAAATAAACCCCGTAAGACAGCAACCAGGAGAGAGTGAGAGAAACAACTATGTAGAAGGTCAGTAAAGAAGGAGGGGAGGAGGTGCTCCAGGCACCGGAGCAGAGATTCCCCTGCAGCCCACGGTGAAGACCATAGTGAGGCAGGCTGTCCCCCTGCAGCCCATGGAGGTCCACGGTGGAGCAGAGATCCCCTTGCAGCCCGTGGAGGTCCATGGTGAAGCAGAGATCCCCTTGCAGCCCGTGGAGGACCCCACGCCGGAGCAGGTGGGTGCCCAAAGGAGGCTGGGATCCCGTGGGAAGCCCATGCTGGAGCAGAATCCTGGCAGGACCTGTGGACCCATGGAGAGAGGAGCCCACACTGGAGCAGGCCCTCTCTGAAGGACTGCACCCCGTGGGAGCCACCCACCCTGGAGCAGTTCAAGGAGAATTGTCTCCAGTGGGAGGGAACCCAACGCTGGATCAGGGGGAGTGGGTGAGGGGTCCTCCCCTGAAGAGGAAAAGACAGTGTGGGATGGACTGACCACAACCCCCATTCCCATCACCCTGCACCGCTTGTGGGGAAGAAGGAGAGAAATTGGGAGTGAAGCTGGGCATGGGAAGAAGGCAGGGGTGGGGGGGAAGGTGTTTTAATATTTAGTTTTTAATTTGTCATTACCCTACTCTGATTGGATTGGTAATAAACTAAATTAATTCTCCCCAAGTTGAGCCTGGTTTGCCCGCGACAGTAATTGCTGAGTGATCTTCCTGTCCTTTTCTCCACCCACGAGCCAATAGTTCTATTTTCTCTCCCCGTCCAGCTGAGGAGGGCAGTGACAGAGGGGCTTTGGTGGGCACCTGGTGCCCAGGTGGGGTCAACCCACCACATCACCGTAGTGTTTGAGGACGTGTGAGGAGGAAAGCAGATAGATGCACCTCACAAGTGTGGCATTTCTTGTCAATGGAGACAGCGTGTCTTTGTGCGCTGGTGGCAGCAGCTCACAAAATGCTCGAGTTCAACCATTGAGGCAAAGATGGAGGTCTGCCCAGGAGCTGATGGCTACACTTAGGGGAACTCTTCCTTTGCAAAAAGTGCTTTTTCCAGGTGTAGCGTTAAACACTGGGTCCCTTCCTGAAAATCACAGTGTCCTGATTGGTCTCCCAAGTACTCTGATGTTTGCTGATATCTCCGCAAGTGTGAATAACAGAGCTTGAATCTTACTGATTTGCAAGAACTGTGGAATATTATGAATATGAAGTGTGCTGTGCAGGGGAACATGGTGCAACATGAAGATGCCGTGTGCCATGATTAGTGCTAAATGAACAGAAACGCCACTGACTGTTATGTGTTTGGAATAAACAGCCCGAGTTGGCTGATGCAGCAAGAGGTGCTCTGAGGTTGCTCCTGGCTATATTTAGATCAAAGGAAAAGATCAAGTCTCTAACCACATACTGCCCGACGGAGGTAAGATACCACGCATGGGGCAGCTCCTCAGTCACATATCGACATTTGCATATTTTTCTTAATTTTGTTTTTATCCTTCAAGTCTTCACGGGTATTTGAGGAATGTAGCGGGTTTTCCAGGTGTGCCTCCATGGATGGCCGATGTAGGACACATCTCTGGAGGCATGGTCCTGCTCGTGTTGCCATCACTGTGAATTTAATCCCCTGGTTCAAAAGCAACAGGGTTGAACTCGTTTCTCATTCTGCATTCCTGGCACTATGTGCTTCTGGTCTGCATGCTTGCATTTCTGTTAATGGTGATCATTTTGTGCTGATTTGTTCTTGCCCTGATTGCTGATCCTCTGTCATGTTTTGCTGGGTGCAAGTACACTGGGGAGTGCTTGCCTGTATGCTTGTTTCTTCATTTAAAATGCTTTAAGGGAGGGCTTAAAAAAGGCATCTCTATTTTTATTATTCACATCTATATGTTGAAATTAATATTCTCATACTTATGTGAATAATAAAATCCCAGGCAAGGTAAAATTGCTGGGTTTGGAGGGTGTCCTTGGACTTCACGTGAACCAGGGTTTCACCCAGGATCGCCGTATCCTTGTTCCTTAAGCTGTTTCTACCAGTTGGTGTCTTTGAAGGAGCGATACCTGGTTTAAACGCCTGAAAACGCAACCAGGCTGACTCAGGGCAAGGCACCTTCTGCTAGAAAGCTTTGCGGAGAGATCTGTTTAAACGCCTGCTGTTCCGTGCCCTCCGGTTCAGCGCTGAATGCTAAACATGTTTTGTTAAAACGAGAGTGAGCGTGAATGCTTTGGACTTGAATCTTATGTGAAAATGGGTGACTAAAAATAATATAGAGATTCCTGGAAGCAACACTGGGATGTGGGAGGGAGAGATGGGCAGGACATTTTTGAGATGTCAACTCTCTTCTCACTCAGTTGGGTTGAAAAATTTAAATTCTAAAAGATTTCCTGAAACAGTATTCAGCATTACCAATTTAAGTTCTCCATCAGAGCATCACATTTAGATGTTATCACACTGTAATTTCGTCTGGGTTTGTCCTTGGAACTTCTTTACACCAGAAGTGAGCAACAATTTCTAAACTGTAATGTCACTTCAAATCAGAAAATATTTTTTCCAAAAAATATTGAGAGAGAGAGAGAGGAGACATGTGAGAGGCTTGTCAAAGCTAAACCTTCCTCGCATTAGTCCCCGCTTACTGGGCTGATATTGCCCAATGATAAAATGGGGGTTTTGCAAAAGTGGTGGTGAACAGAGAGCGCAGTGGCTGCTGCTCAGTGCCCCATGTTTCCCATCATTTGCCTGATCCCAAGGGAGCCCTTGCAGCTGGGGGTCCGGCAATTCTAGCCCTCATTAGAAATTACTCCAGTATCCCTGTTCCAGGTGAGGGCCGGCTCCGCAGGAGAACATTTGCCAGACACAAATGCCCATGTCAATGGAGCAAACGCTTGATGAGTGCTTCATGCCCTTGTTTGATAGGCTGGGGGGGGCACGGGCTCTGCTCATCTCGATGATTTTATTCAGGGAACAATTTCAGCTGGGTGTTGGCAACTGGAATAAAATTTGTGCGGGGACACTCGCAAAAGGCCGTGTTTTATTGCGGTGGCATAGACGAGGCACAGTGCTTCTATAAATGTTTTATGCTGTCTAGATTGCAATTCAGTACAGAGACTAAAAAAAAAGTGCAGTAGTAAAACCTACCGTGGTCGTGCCGCAGTTCTCGCCTGCTTCTCGGCTCTCGCCATTTCTTCCCTTTCCACCCAGTCCCAGAGCTGTCACCAGCCCGCTTCCCTCCGGAGCGGGTTTAACTCTCCGTCTGGCTGTCATCTTCCCTCTCTCGCTATCAGGAGCTCAGCTGCTTCCCCGCTAATTGCACCGCCTTACATGACATACATAGGTATTTTCATAACTCCAGTAAAAGCTGCTTATTATTTTACATGGTGATTTCCAATCTGTTGTCAGATTAGTTCCTGGCAACCTGAGCGCAAGGCCCTGGCGGCTGGATACCTTCATGCAAGTTTAATGAAGCACAAGGTAAGTGGAAATACAATGCCAAGAGGAGGTCAGCAAAATCGCTTAATTAATTAAATAAGATAGAATAACTTTAATTTCGATAAGGGGGTGTTATCTTTCTGGAAATGCACCTAAATGCCAGTTCAACCGAGGAGTGACACATGAGTTTGCCTTTAGGTGCATCTCCAGACGGATAAAAGGCTCGTCGAGCATGTGACGGGGACATTTTGCTTCCAATGAGACAGTCCATGCGCTTCGGACCACACTTGGATGTGTGAATTATGGATAAAGTCAAGGCGTTCATAGTGAGCACTGAAGCCTTATATTTCTGAATGACAGCGAAAGCATCGCCTAAGGGTTGAGAATAATTAATATTTGTAGTTCCCCGCAAGACCTTTAATCTATTGCCACAAAATACACTACAAAATGGTAATGTTTAGCTTTTCTTTTTTTTGAGTGAGGACACTGAGAATGACACACAGGTGAAGGATCTGTTCCTTCCCCCTCGGAGCATCCCCGGACCCAGGCTGGGAAGTGGCAGTGCCACAGCATCCCCTCATCTCCCTGCTGTTGTCCATGTGAAATCGCTCTGCTCTGCATCGACTTTGTTGTTTGTCTTGTTCCAGCCCGGCCTGCGGAGCCCTCCCTGCCCACCGCTGCCCCAAAGCAGGGACGCACTCGGGAGCCACCACCGTGGTACCGAGGGGACCCCCCAGCCCTCCCACCTGCCTTCATCTGTGTCACTGAAGGGGTTAATTTGTTCTAAAGCATTGTTGTTCTCATGAGTTATCGGCTGACTCCTGCCAGCTGAGTGGAAAAGTGATTTAATTTTCCAGTTTAAGTATGGCAGATGTGTGTGTGGGAGGGCTGTGAGGGGAAAAGGGGGGAAGGGTGTTGTTGTTTTTAAGGTGACCAAAATCTGGTCCACCAGATTTAATCTAACCCACTTTCAGTCCTCTGGAGCGGTGAAGGCTGACACAGGGCTGCTTTTGTGGCAGGATGTGGCTGACGGGGGCTTTTAGTGGGGCAGAGGCATGGGTCCATGGTGGGGCAGAGATGTTGACCCGTGGTGGGGCAGAGATGTGGGTCCATGGTGGGGCAGAGATGTGGGTCCATGGTGGGGCAGAGATGTTGACCCGTGGTGGGGCAGAGATGTGGGTCCATGGTGGGGCAGAGAGGCAGCCGCCCGCCCGGGCTGGGGCGAGCCCACAGGGCAGAGGAGCAGGGTGGTGCGAGAGAAACTTTCTGCTGCTGAGTCCCTGCTCCAGGTCTCCCAGGAGCCCCGTCCCTGCCGGGTTTTGCTGCAGAAGTGGCAGCAGCAGGACAGGCTCGTGCGCTGCCCTCTGTAAAAACCCCTTTCTAACCTGTTCTTGCCTTTGCAATCCCCTCTCACCTCCGATGCGCAGGCTGCCACGGATTTACACGTTATTTGTTTGACTTAAAGCGTGTCTTGCTTTGGCATTCAGTCATATGTTGCGAAGGTCAGAGCCCTGCTTTGGCCTCAAAGGTGAAAAGCTGCAATAAAAAATTAAGCGTTAGTAAGCTTTTTCACTTCCCACTGTAGGGAGAGACAAGGCTTGAACGATGCCAGCAGGAGTGTTGGGCAGGAGTTGAAGAAGAGCTAAATTTTATTTTTTATCCTTTTCTTTCTGTTCTCCTTCAACAAGAACAACCGGTTGTAAGTACTTGGGATGTCGGCTTCAGTAATTGAAAGGATAATTTGGCACAGGGAATATCCAAAGACAATGTCTCATGCTAATCAAAAACCTGTGATAAAAGAACAGTACAGTCTGTTATTCATAATTAGTACTATCTTCAACTCTGGAAGCTAACAGTATCCAAAACAGCATTTTTAGCTCCGGAACAGTGAGCCACCACAATATGCAGCACAGCAGGAGGCAGAGCTGCTCACTGACTGCCAGCTCCGTCCCCGCTCTGCGTCTCCCCCGTCCCTGTCCGTATCCGTTCCTCCGGTTGACTTGCACCAACCCTCCTGTGCCAGGCGCCTCTTTGCCAAAGAGCCGGCACGGCACCTTGGCCAAAGGGGCCAAGGGGGTGCAGTGGCAACGTCCTTCTCCTCTGGGAACGGCAGGCAGCGGGGAACTCCAAGGAAAAGCAGTTCAAGGCATTTCCCTTCTAGGTTTGTAACGCTCACCCAGGAATCTAAATTTCGGTGTTACTGGTAACAGCTTATTAATAGAAAGAAGAAACCAATGATCAAGGATCTCACGGTAGAAGAAACGTGACGCACTTTGAATTATTTTGCAGAGAACACAATCTTCAAAACCATCATTTTCCTTTACACTTGAAAATTACAGTCTCTGCTTTTGAGTTATTGGATGAGGAAACAAGAAGCAGCATTTGTGTGGTGACTGAAGAATTTCTCTACAATGTACAAATGAAAATTCATTACAAACATAATGCAACGACAAAGAATGTAAATGTACAGACACGGGTAAATGGCAAATAAATTCAGCAAAGAGAAATGCTGTGTATTTAGTGGAAAATGACACAGTAAGGTGTCTCTGCACACTTCACATGAGAACCACATTAATTCGTTTCAGAGCTGGTTCATTACTATATTTTGATAACGGTGCTATTTGCATGGTAACGGTGGAATTGGTTCCGCAAGCCTGTTCCACCCGCACAGAGAACACGAGCATACGGCGGTGTGGAGCGGCAGCAGATGGCAAGAGAGGGTAACCTGGTTTGGAAATGCTGGGAAAGGTGCAGAGCTCTGGTTTGGGCTGATGGGTCAAAGTACAACTTGAAGTCAGAGATCTGGAGACCTGCAACCTGTCCCGTCTGGAGATGGCTCGGGAGCAGGACACGGGGACACGGAGCCTTCCCCTCTCCCCATCGTGTTGAGAAGGTGAGTACTCAGCTGCCGCAGATCATGTATGGGAGAGCAAAAAAAAGGGGAGATGGTGTCAAGGTTTGCTTTGTTCATAAAGCGTTTTAAAATTGCCATAGGTGAGGTAGCCTCCAAGGTTGGAGTGAGTGTGTTTCAAACCACACACTGCAAACACATGGAATCAAACACCGCACTGACCCTCGCATATCAGCACTTGCCTTGTGAACCCCCTGAGCCAGACCATGATGCTCCGCACTGGGAAGCCTTTGGGAAGTCCTTTCAACACGTCTCAGCGATGCAAGGGTTGGAAAGGTGTCGTGGTTTTGTTTGTTTTTTTTTTTTTTTAAATTAGTACAGGAGCTGCTATTGTACCATTGCTATGTCAAAAATTGACAATCAGAGGTTTGAGGAGGTTGTTTTTTCTCTGCCCCTTTTAACCTTCTCTGTTTTTGCAAATTAAGAGAAGTTTTCCCATCAGATTCAATTTCTACTTCAAATAAGTAGCATTTATGCTGGGGAAAAACTCTTCAAACCACTCAGAAATTGAGCAGTAAATCAGTGGCGGCTCCAGAACAAATTAGCGATGCTGAGAAACTGAAATGAAGTCAGGGACCGATGGGTGGGTTTTCAGAATGACACACGAGTTGAAACCGCACCTTTTCAGTTCAGATCTCCGGGTATTTGTCTCTGGGAAGCTGATCCCTCCCCGACTGGCTCAGGGAATCGACAACGCTCCGCATGAAGGCGTCTGTACGTTGGACTCCAAGACTACCCAATTCAGTAGCTATCTAAGCACACTCTGGATTTTCCAGCACCTGATAAAATCCCACTGACGGCTTTTCTCCATGCCCAGCGTGAAACATTTGCTGACCTGCAGGGTTTTAGACAGGAGCAAGCCCCTCCTTTTGCTTATTCATGAGTAATATAATTACATAGAAAGAGAGGCTGCAGAAACCAGCTTTTAGGTGCTCTGAGCAGCAGCTTCCAGCCCCAGGAAAAACAAATATTTGGGGCTGAAGTTATACAAGGTGGTACACCGTTGGTAATCGGGAGTAAATGAAGCATTGAGGAGGAACCAGCTGTTCATCGAGCAGAACTGCAGCAGCCACGAGGAGCGAGGCTGCGCCCCAGGCGGCAGAAGCTTTTCTGTTCCTCCTTTTCTTTTTTTGGCTCTACCTTGCAGCACTTGTAGGCAAATGAAAAGGGAAAAATGACAAAAAGATTTGAGACTCAGTTCTGATGGCTGTAGTATTACGTATAGGTTTCCTGGTGGAGAAAGCACTGCAATGTATCTTAAATATTTTTACGGTAAAAGGACCATTGAGCAAAGATTAACTGTTCTGGAGAACTACCACTGCGTGAAAAGGCATCATTATATTTGGCAAGTGCTTCTTTCTGTCGACAGCAACCTGTTATTTGACTTTAGTTATTTATTTTTGTTAAATGAGGGGTACATTTCCATGTGATACATTTTTAAAGTGTTAACTCGAGGAATGGGATGTATTTCAGGGGACAGGGGGGCTATTACCTGTTTTGCCTGTCTCTTTAACATGTGCTGCTCATCACTCCATCCTTTTTCATCTTGAAGCTTCTCTGGAGCAGCTAACATCCTTTTTTTGTAGGTCAGGCAGCAGCAGAAACACACTTTCCTTTAAGTACCTCACTTAGGAGCAGGATATGGAAATGATCCAATTAATCATCTGTGATTTCTCACAAGCACATTAGAATGAGATCACAGTGTTCATCCAAAGGAAATCTTTTCCACGGCCGCACTTAATTTTGCTGAATAGTCTCAGTCCTGTCACATCCTGACTCTCCAGTACCTTTTGGTTCATGCTCAGGCTTCTCTTGTTCCTAGTCCCTTCACTCAATTAATCGTTCTTCCTTACGTTAGCCCTGAAATGTCATCTTCTGCACCAGCTCAACATGTCTGTTTTCTGATTAATCTACCTCCTGCCTGAGCTCTGAGCCCATTTAAAAAGCCCCAGCAGCCTGGGACTTCCTACGAGGTTTTCCATTTCCTTTTCTTATTTACTCTAGAAAATTGCTGATGGAAGAAAAAAAAAAAAGAAGTTTCCCCTTTGCTCATGGAAAATACATCAGAAACTGAATATAGCTTCAAGGAATAGCTGAGGTCCATCTGGCTGAAACAGGAAGGCAAAAACAAAAAGGGGAAGATGAGAGTGAGAACATCTGGATTTTCGTCCCAAGATATCCATGTAATAGACTGAAGCACTGAAATACCTAAACCCACCGTGTTCTTATTCACCCTGGTGCATGTGGGTCCTTGCTGAAGAAGAGGGATAGAGAAAGGGGAGAGAGAAAAAGCAGCGATTATATAGAATATCAACAAATGTCAGGTTATCATCCAGAAACCTGTTTCCTACAGTATGTTCTTTCCTCCCTCCCTGACTTGGGCTATTCTGAAACGCTCGCCCTGGTGCCTCGTTACAAAGCTCCAGCATCTTCACCATGAAATAGGGTCCAGCAAGTCTGGGGTTCTGCTGGAGCCAGGGCATGCTGGAGCAGGTCTCTGTTCTGCTCAGCCTGTCCTGTGACCTTGGGAAGCCTCTTCGAAGGTCTCCGTTCTTCATCTGCGAGACCCGGTACCACCTCCCCGCCGCCGCTGTGGGGGCAAAAGCACTCGGGAGGTGCAGGTGCTCGGATGTGGTACAGCACAATGATGCTATGTAAGTTTTCTGCACTGATATACTTGGAGGTGACTTAAAAAGCAAATACATAGTATTTTTATGGTTGGATGTGTTTATCACTGTATCACAGTGGTATCTTATGATGTGAGTAACGGTTATAAAAGCACTTTGAGCTTATTTGACAGTGAATGTTTTGTGGCTATTCTCTATTTCTTCCTCTCGTATTTCAAACTCCTGAGCTGTGTCATCATTATTTGTTAGCATCAGAACTCCATCAGGGTGCGCAGAACTGTGCTGGGTAAGAGGGAGAAGTTGGTGCCCGACGGAGGAGCAGCTTTGGGGCCACATGGGCTGGACGCTGCTCGGACAGTCCCAGCTCATTTCACATTCTGTGGCAGAACTCAATTTGGACACCCTGGGAGAAGGAAGGTTTCAGGATCAGGTGAAATATAGTCGCTCACTTTCAAGCATGTAAGTTTTCAGGTGGGCAGAACTGAATGGATTGCCCTTTACCCAAAAATGTAATTTCTCTATTACAGAAGAGTAGCAGTTGTAAAGAGCTATAACCTGGGTAGCCTCAATGTGCAGTCTCTGACCAGTAACAAAGCAGTGTCTCACGGGGTAGCAATAAATTCTATATTGATTCTGAACAAAATTTAATACCTGCTGCATTTTCCTCTGTGTGGGAGGGTACTTACTGCAAGGTAATATGCTGGCAACTCTGAATAATTCAAGGAGCCAAAGGTACTTCTAGATACAGGCATACGTACTTAGACCTGCATCCCTTCCTGAGGTCCCCTTCTTCAGTTCTGGTACCCACCAAACCCTTCTTCTCCTCTTTGTGAGGATGTGATGCACATCTACTAAATTATGAAGCCTTACTTTCGTCAGCCTGTGATTAGATTACCTTTGCTTTTACCCTGGAGTGCCAATTAAAAAAGAATCCCATGCAATCCTACAAAAGAGCATAAAAAGTAAACATGGGAGACTTGTCACGAGCTGCTCCCTTTCTGTGTCACCACGCACACCGAGCATGACTGCTCCTGCAGGTGACAGTAATTGAAACAGGTGCTGGATTAATATTTATAAGTCCTTACTAAAGCACTATTTGATCTCCTCATGAGAAATGCTGCAGGTGGAGCACTTTCTGTGACCTGGCTCTCAAGTGCCCTCCATTCTCCTGTGTTTCTTGTGCACATTATGCACATTGCCAGTGGAATTTCATATTATTCATAACTTGCTTTTTATATCTCAAAATGTCTGAAGAGAGACGACAATGTCTCTTTTCTCCCCAGAGCTGGCCAGGGAGCACTTCTCTCTAAAAAGGAGCCTCTGCTCCAACAAGCTTAAAAATAATACTCAAACAAGCAGGTCTAAAGCTCCGGCGGGTGGCTCAGAGGATGCCCGGCCTCCAGCCCAGCCTCGGGTCTGGGGGTCCAGCACTGCCGGCTCTGCTGGTGCCGGGAGGGAGGAAACAGCGTTGTCCCCACCTATTTCTACCGTTCTTGGGTTTTTCATGAGTGACATCAGCAGGGAGCATTTCTGGCCAAAACCAGCCAGGGACAAAACCCTCCACGGTAGTCTCAGCCCTGGTTGATCCAGCAGCTCCCTGCTCCATCTTGGTATTCTGCTGGTGTAGCGGTCTGTAAGTACTCGCCAGTTCCTCTCAGCAAGTCATTACTGGGCTATTAGCTGCCTGTGAACTGTGTAATTGAGACAGAGCGGATTATGCATACACACGAGACGTCGCCTCGTGTCCTCGCCTTTCCCTGGACCTGCTGGCATGTGTTCCCTGGCCATGGCCACCTCGTCCCGCGACGTTGCTCGTTCGTTGGTGCTGGCGTCATGCGGTATTATTTCTGCAGCTGGGTTGAATGGGCATAAAGACAGGAGAATAATGAAAGGTGAATATTGTAATGACTTCTCACTTGAATTCGTACCAAATTTTGTGAGGAATGATGGATAACTTTATGAATAGGTTGCAATAAACCAGATACCGATTTAGTAGGAAAGAGTAGAGCCAGGTGAGCCTTAATGGCACAACTCTTTTTCACTGAAATGTCAATCACCCAAGTATTTTTATTGCTTTTTTTTCTGTTGGCAGACTCAGAAGCCAGAAGGAACCACTGTGAAGTCTCAACTGACCTCTCGAGAGCGCAGGGACAAAATACTTCCCAGCCAAACCTGCTGTGTATGGAGTGATGTGCTGCAGAACTACGGGGTCTGATCCGAGGTGAACTGCTGTCCTGGAGCACCAGGTGACACTATGGAATGTAAACATGTACTATCTTTTCTTTAACAGTTTCAGTAAAAAACCCCACAGAATAAGAATGTGAAGCTTGGGGACAGATGGACAGGAATATTAAGAAGCATTCCTTGCAGAGGCTCAAAGAGTAGCACAGATGTATGACAGTGTCTTGCCTTGGATATATTTTGAGACCTCTTCCAATCTATTATTTTGTGACAGTAGGATTCAAATATCTAAACGCAGGTGTGGTTGCAGCTTACCACATGCAATGATGCCTTCTGGTCAGCCGTGTACCAGAAAACAGAGGAAAAATAACAGTGCTTGCAGAGCAGTGGCTTCCAAATGGTTGCTTAGGCATTTAAATAATTAGGTCTAAGAACGACAGCAGGAAATGGCATGCCAAGGTGCCTAGGAAGAGCTGATCAAAATGCTTTTTATGAAAACAGGAAAAATGTATTTCAGAAGAAAGGTTTTCTCCTGGATATAACGATTTTCTTTGAAATGTTAGCAAAAGAACTAAAAATTCCCATGGAGGAATATGGAGTGTTTTGCTACATGATCAGGTGGGCAACAAAGATTTATTTGTTCTGGTGACTTCCTCAGTTCCTGGTCCCTGGTTCATTCCTGTCACCTCCTGGTGCTGCAGTGGGAGCTGCTGGGAGGCTGCTCTGGGCGATGTGCTGCAGCCCCTGCCCGCAGCCCCGTCCCGCGGCGGTGCAGGTCCCCGGTGGGACGAGGCCACCCGGCTCCTTCCCTTCCCGGCCGGGCATCTTCATGTGCTGACCCGGGCAGCAACCCCCCGCCAGCCACAAGGAGTGAGGCTTCCCCGGCCCCTTCTGCTTAAGGACTTCACTCAAACATGTAGAAGGGAGAAACTGGCACTGGTGGTGAGATCTCACCGGTTATGCTTCGCGGGCAAGGTGCCATTTGGACAAAGGGAAACATCTTCATGGAAACGTTCAGAGAAGTGAATGCAAGTGAATGTAGGCGTGAATTTAACTAAACCGGGACTAAACCTTATTTTGAGTGTCCTAAATGAAGTTAAATTGAACCAAGGTCCCTTTGATTCTGAAACCATTTTAGAGAGTTAGTGATTCAGCTAATTGTTTTGCCTGATTGATAATGCACAATTCATTGTGAATTTAAACTCCACAGAGTTCGGGTATTTTTTTGTGCGACATTTTGTTTTAGTTCTTTGTAGGTAGGGAATCCTCACATGGATGTGGGGAGGCAGAGAGCCAGAGGGAAATCAACCTGCTGGAGGATTTGCAACAGAACTGGAGTCAAAAAAACCTTTTCAAATCCGTATTGATTCAATATTTTTTTATTGCTCTGAGCTATGGAGAATACTGAAGGGGACTGGCAGCCAGAGGGATCTCATATATGCTGTTGGTGGTGCTGTGAGTGAGGTGGACCAGGTCCATCCCACGCACAGACCATAGCACTGGGGAGATGAGACCCACCGTGACGATGGGTGGGGGTCCTGGCACAGGGCTGGGGGAGCCGGTGGTACGTCCTACGGCTGTAGGCACAGCTGAGCCCACGGCTGGGAAGGGAGATGCTGCTGCCGAGCTACCCCTGCTTAGCAACAGGACTAAGACAAAGGCTCACACTATTAAACAGCTCACTTTATTATGCTCAAATCCATCATATTTAGAAATGCCTGTTCTCTGTCCACTTTTTTTCTTTTTTTATAAATCTTAGAGAGTTATCTGCTTACCACAGAAATGCGTTGGGCTTAATGGAGCATGGATTGATTCTGCACTTGGTTTGATCTTCCAGGCTTTTGCCTTGTTCTCGTCCACCTGGTACTGCACGCCGGTACTGGCTCAGATCAAATACACCAGAACAGTCTTTGGGCTGCAAATGCACTTCTCTTTGCTACCACGGGTGCCGACTGGCAGCTATAGTAAGAGAGATTTCTCCCTACCTAAAACCAAAGTAGAGGTGAGGAGATTTGTTCTGCCAGTGCAGTGATAAACCACGAGACACCAAGCTCCATCTGCCAGACCCGGCTAGGCAGATCTCCCCAAGCTTGCACATCTGAAGCGAGACCAGCAGCATCGCTGCACTATGTGGGCAGGAACGAGCCAGGGAGACATTTCCCAGCACGGGGAGAACAATTCTCTTCCTTTCTCAGGCTGTTTTTTAAGTATTAGCAACCATGGTAACTGGAATAGAAATGTAACCAGTGTGCCGTGCATTCAGCTTGACACAATTATCTTTGCAGAACAGTCACGTTAAAAATAAACACGACTTGCACCAGACTCCTCAGCCACCTCGCTCTGCGCCATGCAGAAGATCTGCCGAAAGTTTGGTGCAGTTTGGGCGACCGCGTTGCATGCTGAGGCCTGTGTGATGGGATGGTGTTGATGGCATCTCTGCCCATCGCCACTATTTCTCCTTGAGCGGCATCTGGGGAAGAAGAGGAAGACCTCGGTGGGGCCCCTTGTCCAGTAGCACGGAGACTGCGCAGAGGAGGGCGAGGGCTCCAGGGTGGACATGCCCTTCCCCAGTCGGGAGACATCAGCATCTGCAGGGTGATGGGGCAGCAGGACCTCCACGTGCTGGGGGAGGTAAGAAGCTGTGTGCGTGTGTATGGTGGGCATCTGCCCTTAGGGCTGTGCAGTGGCAGCACAAGCTTGGTGGAAGTTAAACCCCACGTAACGAAGGCTGTGGGAATGGTTTCAACCATTTTAGCATGGCGGCTGTAGCTCTGCAGTCCAACACGTGCACAGGGTATCTTGCTGGTAAGCTCTGTGCATACTGAAGCACACTGTGATCTTTCTTTTAATGGTTATTTCTGGTTTTATGTCATTCTTACATTATTTAGAGAAATCCTTAACATTCACTGAAATCGTCGGTACACCAATGCATTTGCCTACTAAGCACGGCTATTTTTTCCACTCAAGATAGCTTTTGAAGAAGGTAGGTAGTGTTTTAGCAGGACTTACTGTATTTAATATGGCATGTGTATTGCCATGCTAAAACATCTGGAATCAATGTTTGCTCTTATAACTGTTGGCCTAGATCAGTAATAATGCAGATTTGATTGATAACAGTGCATCATCCACTGGCAGTAGAGCAAACCTTGGATAGCAAGGGTCTTGCTTTGGAAATCCTAGATAAGATCAGTTGAGGGTGCACTGATTGTAAGATGTGTCTTAAAATAATTTCTAGAAATAAGTTTAAGAAGAAAAACAGATTTGGATACTTCATTTTGTCAATGAATATACTGTGATTTAAGACTCAGAATAGTTTGGATTTGACATCTCTGCCTCACATCAGTATATAGTCTATGAGAGATGGCAGAATGTGGGGAAAAAATCATTACCAAATTAGTCTTGTTTGAAATCAGTCATTCATCATTAGTTTGTGCATTTCATACTGCATTCACACTCAGGGTCAGGCATGCTATATAAGCTTGACGTGCTTTTCTCATTTGTAACGTTGTGATGAATTCCTCCTCCATGTCCAGCAGCTGAGTAGGATTGAAAAGAGCCACGTCAGACACTCCTCCGGCTTTGTTTGCAAGTGGATTGCCCAGCATGTTGGACTACCGTTCTTTGTCAGGAATAGGTTACTGATAAATTCACAGTGGCAAATATTTTAGAACACAAAATAACTCAAATTACTACTAAGGTGCTGTGGTCTTATTTCCAAACCCATAGAAAAAGTTCCCTGCACTTACACCAAAGTGGGTGAGGACATCCCAACTAACTGCAGAAGGACAGGAGGAAGAGTACCTCGTGCGCCGTATTGCTCCTTGCCTGGGTAGCAATTAAATCATCAAGCAAAAGCATGTGGAAGGAGTGAAGAAAGTTTGAGTATAGGAAGTATAAAACTTATCTTTTTTTCCATTGCCCTTTTTAGTAAACGTTGTGGAAATGAAGGGAAACACAGAGATCGCAAGCCCTTAGCCATGAAAGATTTTTGCAGGAGTCATTTCCGCAAATGTCTTACATTCCATATATAGATCCTGAGTCTATGCTTTTAATGGACTGACAAATGTAGAATAACCCCAGATGACTGTTACTTCATTGCTTGGCTATACAGATAAGAGGAATGCTTTCTTTTGATTGAGATCTTAAATCAATTGTTCCTTTACCCAGTGTCTAGTGGTTATTATCCAAGAAGAAGATAAAGTTCAAATGGTAAATTGTTAATATTGTAGAAAAATGTCTGTTGTGTCCTGCTTAAAGTTTCCTGTCTAGATGAAATACATTCTCCTATAATATTTAAGATTGTGTGTAATCCATCAGAGTACATATTTGATCAGTGGCCATACTCGCTTGCTCTGTCACAGCACCAAAAGGTTTTACAGTGCAGTTCTGTAAAATGTGGCTGCACTTTGCACTCACCCCCCCCGGCTCTTCTGCTCCCCTGGTGCTCCTCCCGCACGAGGGATGAGCTGCTGGAAAGCTGGGCAAGACCCTGTCCAGATCTTTGGGAAGGGAGCGAGCCGTGCCGCAGCAGATCCCCATGCCCAGCACCAAAATATCAGGGACTGTGTTGCTGCCAGCATGGAGCTGGAAAAAATCCCTGAGCGGTCACTTGCTTCACGCTTGCCCATCCCTGCCATCTCCCATCGGTGACACACGGAGGTGGAGGAGAGCAGGAGCTGTAGGTCAGTCTCCACCCAGGAAGGCTTGGGGTGGAGCAGCGGGGTGTCCTGCCAAGACCATGCCTACTTGTGTCAGGAGAGAGCATCCTCAGCTGGGCCACATCACAGGTCAGTGTCGATGTTTGGCAGCACGGAGTGTACATCAGGCGGGTGAACAGACCTAGCGTAATCCCATGCATTCACGTGCACTTCCTACAGCTTCTCCTCTGGCATTACGCACTGTGCAGTGGTGTGCTGTGATGGCTGCTGGACCACGAGACCGTTTGCTTTTCAGCCACCAGCTGTTTAAAAGTGGAGTCCTTAAAATGCTTTCTGGGATTATTCATTGCCTTTCTGAGTTCCATGACTACAGTAATAAATGACAACCTTTGGATGTTCTTCCTTTATATCTTTATTTCTATGATACCAAAGATACCAGATTTCCTCTCAAGCACCCAAAATACATTCTCACATTTGCTTCCTAAACGAGCAACAGCTGTAATCCTTCATCTGTTCATCTCTGATTTAGCTTGGGTCATGATTTTTCATACCAATTTGCTATTGAATTTTCACCTTGTGTCATTGAGAGAAATAGTTCTGTTATTCTCTAATGGTGACTCATGTTGCACCTCATGAACTTTAACTGGTCTCAGGGTCATTCTCATTGACAAGTTGCTGCGGGCTGCTCAAGTAATTATTCGTCCTTGGGAAGATGTATATCCTTTATTGAAGTTATCCTAAGAATAAAACAATCTCACTATTAAAATGTCTGCTCTATCACTAGGAGATTAAATACTTATCCTTTTGACCAATTCATGCTAGTTCTTGAGAAGCAGAGATCTAGCAAAAAATACTAAAATCTGCTCCATGAAAGGCTAGGTGTTAGAGAAGGTATATAATTAATATGAACGTAGATAACTAATTCTGATACATTGCGATTTTCATTTCATTTTGGCGTTTCATATCTGACAGTGATCACCAAGGAAACTAAAAAATGTTGGTGGCTCTTCACATCTCCAGCAAAGTTGAGTTTGACGCTGCTGGCTGGGGGCAACGTGCCTCACTTGGGTCAGGGACAAGAAGCATCAAGTAGTCCCAGGTAATGGCTCTCTTACTTGTCTGTCTCTTGGGTTTAAAGCCATCTCAAGCCCCCACTGTGATCCCTGACAACCGTTGTTGAAAAGTGAGCTCTGCCACAACTGTCCTGGGACTGCAGGAGGCAGACTGGGAACCCCAATGTGTTCTCCTGGCCAAGAGGCGGGCACGGGTACAGACAGTATCCAGCAAATATGTACAGAAATTGATAGCTAAACTCTGTCAATTTATTTGAGCTCCTACATGCTAAGTCTGAGCCCACACAGATCTGGCTGCGTGTCCTCTTCTGGTAAACAGCTAGAGCAAGGGGGACACCCTGACTCTGACGTGTCTGCTGAGATAAGAGCTCAGTGAATTAAAGCAAACCCTAGTTCCAACAAAATCAATAGGAAAACCAAAGGAAAGCTTGTAATCCAGGATTTGACCCCAAATTTGGTAAGAAAGCAGCAAAGGGTGAAGGAACTCTGCCTTAGCAAACCCCGGTTACTGCAGCGGAACTCCACAGGGAACTCAGACCCACGTGCACGGCGCCGGATCCTTCCCCTCACCTGCTCCTGCTGGTTCAGACTCAAGGACGTGACATAAAAGAGAAACCCAGTTTCCACATTGCCCTCTCAAATCCTCTTTTATTTCCTGACTCCTTAACCCAGAATTTGTGGCGGTGTCAGCTGCTGCTCTTGTGACAGATGCTGAACGAGGCTGGCAATATTTTTAGTGCTAAAAACAGTACTTCTTTGTTGACAAACTGTTAAAAAAAAGATTTACTGTTATGGGGCTGTTTCCCCTCAGGGTCATTTTCTAGAGGGAATAACTTTGTCTCTGCAGCTGAGGACGTGTAGGGGCACAGCACCAGGGGACGTGCAGACATGGGGCCCTCGGGGAAGGACAGTGTCCTGCACGCTCACGCAAGTAATTCACAGTAGCGGCTTCTCCAGAGATGAATATCTATTCACACCAAGCTTCTTTTCAGTTTTCTTGCACTAACGAGCTTCAGCTCTAAGTCTGGCTCTTGCTGAGAGGCAACGTAGTGGCCGCGAGCAGGTGCCGGTGAGGCAGAGCAGGAGGGAGCAAACCAGCTGCTTCTCCTCCCCGAGCCGGGCAAGGAGAAGCAGCTGAAACGCCTTCTCCATCCACCCCGGTGGCTGCCGGCGCCCTGCAGAGACATGGACAGGTCGGGCCATGGGGTTTGCTGGGGGCCAATGCTGCAAGATCCCTCCCCTGACACCCTGGTCCTCCTTAGGGCAAGTGCTCTGGTCTGGGCAGGGGTCAAACGCACAGGGAATTCTTCCAGAGCTCAAAGGATCTTGAGCGTGTCCACATGCTTTACATTGTTTTCTGCGTTGGTGTTATCACGAATGGTTTCATTAACTTCCCTGAAGCTGAAAGACAAGAGCCCACTCCAGGACCCATTTTTCCTGCACGGCTCTGCTCATGACTCTGCGCCCGTAGCTGTAAGTGCCCGTGTCCCCCTGTCCGTCTCTGCCCGAGGTCTCCTCGTCTCTCTTCCGCAGAACCAAAGGGTGATTTTTCCCACTGGTCTGGTTGACGTGCTCATGATGAACTGCATGTGCTTAGTGCGTGGCCAGGATAAACTTCTGAGTTAGCGACACTTTATGGCCATCATGATGATGTCCTATTCCATGCCCCCTGCTCCAAGCAGCATCTTTTTTTTTTTTTTTCCCCCTAATACATCACTTGGAGAGCTTGTACTGCACGGTTTGTGCTTTTCTTGCTTTGGGAATAAATAGAAGACAGTTGTCAATCTAGGACATTTCACCAACATTGAATGCGATGGCTTTTTTTCTTCAAAGACAATTTGGGGATTTTAAATGATCTTTTTGACTGTTAACAGATATCATGTATCTATGCAGCTCCATTAAAGGCTTTGCAAATATTCATCTACAGTAAGTGTCTCCTGCCTGTTCTGCATTCCTGATTTGTTTTCTATTGACAGGAATCAATAGCAGCATATACAAGGAAACAGATAAATACATATCTAGCTAACGAGAGGTAAATGGCTCTTCAGAGCAAGTTGGCCTCACAAATTTCCACTTGTCTCTGCATTTTCTTATTTTTTGGATAAATATTCAGCTATGCATGTTGTCCCACTCACCTTGAATGTATCTGAAATCTCCCATCTCTCTTCAACATGTTTTCAGCATTTTGCAATGTCAGATGTTGCTTCCAGCTGTAACAGAAATCATCTTTTATACTTACTTAAAGTAAAAGCAATTTAGAGCATTTACATCTGCAGAAACAGTAGCTCCTTGTGGAGTCCAACACCCAAGAGGTGCTTGTTTTTATACACTATTGGACTATATCAAAGGCAGCATTGTAGAGTACTTAATGATTGCCTTTTCATGTCAGTTTTTAAATTCTTGTGTAGTGTCTTTATTATTCATACCAATCTGTCTTTTAGATCATCTTCCATAGACACTCCAGATTAAATTTTCTTCATTATCATTATAGAACTAGATGAATAAGTGGCACATCTGTTCATGGAGTGGTTTATTATCTGTTCTGATGAGGTTTTGGATGAATAGCGGAATGACTTAAATATGGAGCAGAGAAATGCATACAGGTTTATGCATAATCTTAAATTCATAACCAGTAGCGCTAACTTGAGGAATCTGATTTTATACAGAAGAGGTAATTATTAATTAATGATCTGGGCAAATTTATCACAAGGGCCGACTTAATGAAGGGACAAGATGAGACAGAAAACAAACCTGCATGTGAAATATCGCTAATGAAGACCCATGCATTGTTTAGCTGGTTGTCGTTCCATCACTGCAAAGGAAAACTCTATAAATATTTTATAAACACACCAGTCTAGCCATGTTGCACCAATAAATTTATTTATCCAGAAGTTATTTACTAATTTCTTACAGCTGCATCATTCACAAAGGAGGACGCTAATCATTTGTCTATCAAAGAGACAAAAAGGCTAAGTTTTCCACATCCATGTGGGAGTGGTGGTTTCCATGAGGAGTCCCAAATTGCAAAGCCCAAACTTTTCCGTTCTCCTTCGGTTGGCCCACAGGGAGCCAGAGCCTGTGGAGGCAGCTCCGGATGGACATGGCAGCCAAGGTTTCCCAGCTGCAGGCCAGGCTCCCTGTCGGAGGGGCTATTCTGCTTTTCCACACCTCAAACATCCCTTGAGGTCCCGAGGAAGATGCCCCAGTCCCGGCTGGGTGCCAAGGTGGGATGGGAGCGGAGGGAACGCTGGAGTCTCCAGCTCCCCTTGGGTGCACTGAGCACAGTTTGACGCCCAAAATGTTTGATGAAGCACTTTATTGATCCCCTGCAGATGAGGGAGAATGAAGCATCAGATTCTTATATGATCTCTATATGTTTATTTTGGAGATGTGACATGTAAGGGGATTGTATGTAAAACAGGAGCCCATCTCAGACAGAGGAGTTGCATCTTCAGCTCCAAGTGACAAATCACTCGAGCTGCAGGAGCTGTCACAGTATACGAGGTTGCCAGGAACAATCGATGAAATTATAGCCTTGTACTACGTGGTTGTTTATCCAGTATTATGGAAATAAGGTACCATCAAAACTGTTGAAAAAATCTGAGGGTTACAGTATGCACAATTTGGGGATACGACAGCAACATTTAATCATGTTCTTCTGACAGGTTCTGTTTAAAAAAAAAATAAATCACAAACTTCTACTGTTGTTGCCTGCATAGAGCTGAACGGATAACAATTAATGTTATTTGTCAGCTGTTACGCAAGAACAAATTTGGAAAATTGTATAGCGTCTCAGGAAGCTGAAATCCCCAGAGCGGCGCACGTAATACAACAAACAGAAGGATGCTCATTATTAGTGTGGCTTCTACCAAGCGAAAGTGCCCATCAGGTAAGTAATGCTCCTGGATTTCTGGGGAAGTTTTACGTGAAAGAGCAGCATGGCGAGAACGGGCGCAGTGCGGGGCTCTGGGCTGGGCCGCGCGGCGCTGACTCCTCTTGGCTCGGGAGTTCTCATTTAATGGAGAAAAAACTGTTCAGCTAATCCCCCTTGATTGTCTTTTACTGTCTAGAGCTATGTGGAAATATTTAACTTCCATCTGAAAATACATAAGGAAAGTTAATTTAATATATCATTTAAAGAACAGATCATTTTACGCTCAAAACTCTCTGCTGTTAATAAGGCATTAAGAGCTTAGTTTCGGGCCTGAGCTCGGATCTGGGAGAGAAGAGGCATTCACAGCCTCCGGGATCAGGCCTGGGCGATCTCTCCATTACAACTTGATAGTATTTTTAGGAAATAATATTAATTTAATAAGTACATTTTCAAAAGCAATGCAGAAAAAGCATTTTGCTCCCAAATTGTAGTCACACCATGCTGTTGCCTACATTTTTTTGAGATGCTTTGCTTTTCTTATTTATTTCCCAGATTTTACAAATCAAAAGGTCTTTACTATGGCCTTCATGAGGCGGTATGACTTAAACCTAAATTGCTGTTGTAGCAATCTTAAATATTTTTTTAAAAAGTTTCATACGGATTAGCTTTATACCATTCTTTTTGTGATCCGTCATACTGGCAGATAACTGTACTGAACATTTTTGTCTACTTCTGAAGATAGTATCAATCACCTCTTTTCCTGACAAGCCCTAAGGAGAAGAACATTTATCAGTATCTATTAGAACAGCCTAAAAAAAAAAATCTAGGAATGACATTTTATAGAGAGAGTATGAACTGGTTGGAAAATAGCAGAAGCTTGATGCTTTCCCTCGAAAATTCTGTGCTACCTCCCTATATAGCTGCTGTCATCACAGCATCCACACACATCACCACGCTTATTTTTAGGACATCCTTTTTATATATTTTCACGTCAATCCCACGGGGGAAGATTCCAAAACGGGAGAGCAGGCGGCCAGACCGATTCAGCTGGCACAAAAACTACCCAAAGCACTGCGCCTTCTATTTTCTGTTGGCTCCAGCCCCTAAATCCCCAAAGCCAAGCGTTAAGCAACGCCTGATGCAGGGATTTGAGGGGATTGTGTCCAGCGGAGTGTAATTCCCACTGGGGCGCCTCCCGCTGTAGCAAGGCAGACGGCTCTTTCTCCAGATTTGTCTTCCTCCAAATTTGTCTTTGTCCAGGCACTTCCTCACCGTCACCCTCGCTGCCCATGGCAGCAGCAGCTCCACTGCCACAAGTGGGCTGCGGGAGATGTGCGGGTCCCATGGCACAGGTGGGGTCCGGGGGGGTCCTGGTGCTGCATTGGGGCCCCAGATCCCCTCTCGGGGCTGCCCATGTGCTGGGGCAGCAGCCGCCCGGGCAGGTCCTGCGTTTTGTGGTGGCACCAGGGGATGCGGGTCTCTGTGTGGGATTTTTCCCCAGTATAGCACGGTAAAGGCCAACAACAGTCAATGTTTTCCCTTTTGCTGCTCCATCAGGGCAGGGTGAGTGCTGAGCCCCCCGGCCCCGCACCCCGTCGTGCTGGGACCACCTTCTGCAGCACCAACAAACCAAGCACGAGGGCTCCTGCCTGGGCACAGGGGCTACAGGAAAGCTGGAAAGGGACTTTTTACAAGGGCCTGTAGTGATAGGGCAAGGGGTGATGGCTTCAAACTGCAAGAGGGGAGACTGAGATGAGATCTGAGGCAGAAATTCTTGGCTGTGAGGGGGGGGAGCCCCTGGCCCAGGTTGCCCAGAGCAGCTGTGGCTGCCCCATCCCTGGAGGGGCTCAAGGCCAGGCTGGACGGGGCTTGGAGCAACCTGGGCTGGTGGGAGGGGTCCCTGCCCAGGGCAGGGGGGGGCACTGGGTGGGCTTTGAGGGCCCTTCCAACCCAAACCAGTCTATGATTCCATGATTCTATGCTCTTTGCTTGGATGTGAGCACAGGTATGGGCACGCTTTCTTTCCAGCAGTCACAGCATTTGCCCAAGAACTGTCCAGAACTTTATATGCTTAAATTTGACACCACATACATTTAGCTATAATAGTAAAATCAGTGGGACCATTAAAGTAGATTATGCACTAATAATTATGCAAATATTCCTTCAGTGAAACTATAAAAATCTCATGAAGATTTAGCACATGGCTATTACAAGGAGAGAAATATGTGGAAAATGAAAATGAAGATCATTAACTTTAAGGAGTTAGGGGAATTTTTTTGCTACCATTTAAATACATGATTTGGGATGCCTTTGCAGGTTTAACCTGGAGGAGATGATTAGTTATAACAGTGCTAAAATACAACCGCAGGATGAAAATTCATTCTGCCTGGAGAAATGATGGCTGGAAAACAGAGCTCACCTGTTTTGTCCTTTTAGAAAGAACTCAAATGCAGTACTAAGGCACTTATAAAAAGCTGAGTAACATTAGTATTCCTATCAGGTAGATCTAAAGGGAATATCCATTTTCCTGTTTCAGGGCATAGATTAGCGGTTGGAAGAAATTACAAAGGGGTTTGACCGCTTCCCCCCTCCAATGCCCTTGTTTTCAGCTCTGGCTGGAAGAGCAGGAGACTGGCCGTGGCTCCGGGTGCAGAGCGAATAGGTCACTTGCTGCCCCATGAGACGTAGCAGCTTGGTGTTTCACCTGGTGGATGGTACAGAATGCTGTAATAGTTGACAAAGAGACCGCCCAAAGCAGCAAATTCAGTTTCATTTGTTGAAGCTGGGTTCAGCATCCAGGTCCTGATGGAACACTTAGTGCTCGATTATCTGTACACCTACGGGAACCACTGGAACACCACGGTGAGAGGTGAGGCTTCAAGGCTGATGGCTCTATCCTGGTGGAAAAAAGAAGTTGATTGTTTGGGGATTTTTTTTGTTTGTTTTGTTATGCTGAAGTGTCAGCTTGTGTATGTTGAAGTCGGAATCCTAAAGTGCAGTTTGCAGTTTCTGCTGGGGTGGCACCCAGGGCTGGTCCAGCTTCTGCCCGCCCAGCTCGGCACCAGAGAAGGGACCCCGCAGGGCTCTCGGGAAAGGTGCCGGGAGGTACAAGGAACGCGCTGCTTCTCCAGGGTCTTTGGGTGGCCGCTTAGTCGAAGGAGACCAGGAGGAGAGGTGAGGATGCTATGGATGCAGCTGAATGCATCACTAAAAGTTTTAAGAGGATAAAAATCTGTCACTCCTCTCTGCATCAGGTCTCTGTAGTCTGGGGTACGCAACCGCAGTAACAACTACCCGGTACTCCAGGGAAGCGGAGAGGAAAATGTTCTTGCTTGTATTTTACTTGCTAGGGAGGCATATTGTACAGCTGCAATTAAACTGCCAGCTTTCAGCTCTGCATTGTTAGCTGAATTTATTTCTTATCCATAGCGCTGGAAAAATAAACATGCTTGTGAGTTGGAGATAAGTATTAATACTGCAATGCAATGTAGGGCATAACAAGCAGCAGCAGAGGTAAAGAGTTGAAGAATATTTTCTGTTCAGTGCAGCTTGCCCCAGACATAAATGAAGGTATTAGACATGCCGTGAAGATGTGAGTGATTAAAAATATATGAAGTTACGAGGGAAAAGCTTCAGTCCTTTGTGTTGGCTAAAAGCTGCAAAAATGCATGAAGAGGCTGGTGCAGACTGGAATGATTTCTGTAGCTAACTAGATCAATATATTAGATTTGTGGACAGCTTAAAGAGCAAATTATAATGTAGTGACAAATGTAGCAGTAGCGCCGTGGGGGGTGATTCAGGTGAGAAGAACAATCCTAATCAGGATGCAAAGCTGGAGGGAAAGCGGAGACGTTGGGGCAGAGGGAAAATTGTGGCTGAGTGTGTCTGGACTTTGGCGTTTTAGGCAGCCACATCTTGTTGCCACTGTAGTCAGGGACAGGGTTCCATTAAACAACAATTTTACCATGAAAGAAGAGAGGGCTGTTGAGTTTGGGGTTTTTGGGGGGGGGCATTTTTTTGGTTCTGTTTTTTTTTTCTCTTGTTTTTTGGTTTGGTTTTTTTTTTTGAGTTTTTGTTTTGATTTTCTTCCTGCAGCTCTGGACAGCAATGGCAACTCAAGGATAACCTCGCAGCGGTTGTGGGACCCGCTGTGCGAGATTTCATTGTCGAAAGCAATGGCAGCAGGATACCACGTCCCTCCCCCGAGGGCTGCCAGCACTCGGGAGACGCAGGCAGGTCCCTGGTTTTGGGAGTGAGTTTATTTCGGTCCCCGTTCTCCAGAGCTGGAATTTTCCTGGCGTCGGGGGCTGCTCCCAGCCCGCTCCTCTCCTCCACCTCAGCCAGAGCATCCCGGCACCGAGCCAGCAGGGGCAGCTTGGCCAAGCTGCTGTGTTTGGTACGTGTTGGCATGGAGAGGGTCCCCCACTCGCCGAAATGTGTGCGAGTCGCGGGACCACGTATGGCTCTCAGCACTGGGAACCAGCAGCTGCTCTTGTGGCCGGTCCTCTGGGTTAAAGGGATGGGCGGACACATCCAGGCTAATGCTGCTGTTAATTGAGGGATTATTAGAGCAGAGACATATTTTTAATCCTTCTATTACTGCCTCGGTGGGCACTGACCTTCGCTGTCACCCGTCCCAGGTTGTACGTCACAGTCGAAGCGTGTAATTTAGCAGCCCGGCAGCCCGACGGCATTAACTGCTGGCAATCACGCTCGCACTCTTAGTATTACAAAGCTGCAGCCTTGCCTGTGTCCTCGGCATTCGTTATCGGTTTGCCTAAAGCCATGCTATTTCAGGCCATGCTCTCTTCAGCTCTCACAGGTTTAGACTGGATTAATTCATTAATGCAGAAGGCTGGGGAGAGATCGGTGGCAACAGGAAAAATCATGTTTCTCTCTCAGATGGCACGTGGTTATCCCAGCCACGCAGCACTGGTTGTCCGAGCACTTTTTACACCTGTTTCACCATCAAGATCACTACGTAAGTAAAATTCTGTGGTTGTTCACGGTGCTCGCAAGAAGACAGAGAGCATTTTATAGCAAAGGAAAGAAGGGGATCAGATGTAACAGTCCTAATGAATAATTATAAATAGATCAAGACCACTTCTTTCAGGCTAATGGTGAAAATAAAAGCTCACAGCTACCCGAGTAGCACCATTTATTTTAGCACTGGTAATATCACTAAACTACATACTATTCCCAATACATTATGTTAAAATTACACATATTAGACGTCTTTATTGGATTTTAAAAAATAATTAGAGTAGCTTAATAACAACTTCTGGCAACACAGACGAGATCACAGAGGAAGCAGAAATTCCACATTGGATAGGTGCCTGCGTGCAGCTGCAGCCGTTCGGATGCCCTGGGAAGGGGCTGTGCCAGAGCGGGTGCCTGCCTGAAGGCGGGGGTCACTGCCTGGGACTAGCCGAAAGAGATGGGAATTGCGGATTTGTCTTTGGAGGAACAGCCAAGGTCATGGCTGCCGCCGCCAGTGCATACAGCCCACTGCACACTCGGAGCCCGTTATCTGTTACCGCTCGGCTGCTGTTGGAGCTTATCTTCACTTATATCAACTCCTGAAGAGGGAATAAGGGGCGGGGGGAGCAAAGTTAATAGTGACGTTAGAGTCAGACGAGCTGCCGTAACCCTGTCTCGGCGCAGAGGGGTTGCGGTGTTGGCTCGGCCCCTGTCTCTCCTCCCCATCGCTCCCGCTGACGCTCCCGCCAGGGCGGTGGCAGAGCCCAGCTGGGGACGGAGGGTCCCACCGCCCCCGTCCCTCCCCTCCCCGCCAGGGAAGCTGCCCGCACCTCTCTCCGTGACGGCTCTTCTCCCCTGGAGAGCTCGGACCTCCCTGGGTCACTGTTTCATCAGCACAACGCCCTCGGTACCCCGTGCTCTGACCTCCGGGATTCGGGGTTACCGAGGGGGGCTGGGATGACAGGGCAAATGCAGAATTAGCCCCTCACGCTATGTTCCACAGCTCGGCAAGCCCTTACGCTAAAACATGTTTACATTGGAATGTGCTAAATAACTTTTGACAGTCCAGCAGTGCCTAAAGCTGGAAGAGCGCTGTAAACACTTCCCAGGCTGTTCAAGGGGTTAAATCAGAGCAGAGTTTTTTTTCCCGCATCCTTTCTGCTCCCCCAGCTCTATTTCATGGGTAAATGGACATGCACAGGAATCACAGGTAGTGGCTTCCTGGTACCGCCAGCATTAAATCTCGAAATTGGGGAATATTTTGCTTCAGTAAAGACTAAATAACATCTGATAAAGGGGTTTAGGTTTAGCAGCCCGGCGCAGCACAGGCACACCTGACTGGGGATTTGCTAAGCCGAGATGGTTTCGGTTCGTCTTGGCTGCTGTTTGCTGTCGTCTCTGGGGCAAAATAAGCCTAATAGCTGCGCCTCACTTTCCCCTCCCATAAAATGGGCATAATAATAAAAATACATCTGGAAAGATGCAAAATTTATGCCACAGAGAGGATGTTTATAGTATTAATGTTTTTAGTGATTTTTTAATGAGTCTCTGATGAAACCATTTTTCTCAAGCTTTTCTTTGGGAGGCAGCTAATTTACACGCAGTTAAATTGCTTCAAGTTTTGTTTGGCTTGCATTTTGGGATAATTTGTCAGCCATTAGTGATATTTTTGTCCTTGCAGTCCTGCTTCATGACTCAGGGTTGCACCAACAGCTGCGTGGCAGAGCGCGCGGATCCTCGTCCCACGAAGCTCAGTGGACATTTTCTCGTTAGTTTAAATGGGCGCAGGAGCAGGTTTTTCTGGTAACGTCATCAACTGCTTAGCAGTTCAGCTGCCCGTGCTCCACCACTGTGGGGAGTTCGCAGGGCAGGGTCCGTAATTTAATTTTTATGTTTCAGATGGAGAAGAAAGAACTAATGTTTGGAGCAAGCCCTGAGCTGAATAACGCTGAGATGGAGTTACCGGGGCTCTTTCTGCTGACGGTGGCCTGCACCCTCACTGGCAGCGGGAGAGGGCCCAGGGGTTTGTGGTGAGAAGAGCGCAGCAAGCCTCAGGTGCTCTGCGCTTCCACCTCTGCCTCCGCTACCGACTCCCCACTTGGCTTTAAGCCAGTCATTTGGACCAAACGGCCCCTGCTCCGGGTGCCCAGCACAGCACACCTGAAGCTGGAGGGGCCCTGAGCTCTTGGAGGGGTCAGTGGGGATAAACATGACCCATGTCCAGCTGTGGTGCTCCAGAGAGAGTGGTGACATCCTGCCCCAGTGCCCGGTGTGCTCGGCAGGGTGTTCGCTGCGATAACTGGGTTCAGAGGGATGCATTGCTATTCCGTGTCTGTCCTAGGTAGTGTTTAAGAAACAAATAACAGAGTTCATATAAGCATCCGTGCTCATTAACTGTGTGGGTCAAAGGATATGAGGTGCTCTCTGTCAGTACTTTCCTTCAGATAAAAAAAATACCTAAAAAAAAAAAAAAGTAATCCCATTTACTTTGAATTGTCGTGGCTTTGCCTTATAGCCACGACGTGCTCGAAGGCTTGTCTGGTGCCTCCCAGCTGGGCAGCATAAGGGGCTGTTTCCAGCTCACTGGTGGCTTCAAACACATCATTTGCCAACAAGGACATGTGTGGGAATTATTGTTTCTACACTGAGTGTATCTTCTGCTGAGAAGAAAAGGCATGTTGGATGCAATGCTGCAAGGGTCTCCTGGAGTCGCCCTCTCGAGAGCCGTTTACAAAAGCCGGGTATCAATCAGCTCGCAGATAAACTGCCCTCTTTGTTCCTGGCTAAATGAGGTTTGTCCTTCCCTTTGGAAGACCATGGCTTCAGTGTTTGACAATGTGGTGCAAATAATACATGGATTCCAGGGTTAAATCTGTGCCAGCGATTCACGGGAGCAAGATGAAGAGTTTTGGTGTCGTTCACAAAGGGCTTGGCCCTGAGACACCCCTCGGGCCAAGGGGAAGCTCCTCTCCTCTTGCACCTCTCTCCATGGCTCTCCTATAGCCCAGCCTCCGGCTCCTCCAGCTGAAGGGCTGCTCTCATCTCCCACTGCTCAATATTTCTGATCCTGGTTTTCTCCCCATTTTGTAACCCTCCACCTTGCATCTCCCTAAACAAATTTGCCTTTCCTCTGCCAAGCTCCCCCCCTCCAACACTGCAGGCCAGGCTGGGAGGTGCCTCCTGAGGTCATCTGGTCCAGCCTCCCGCCCATGGCAGATGAATTTCCCCGCCGGTTTCACACCCACCTCCACGAACATCTGAGCTGCCGCTTTGTCATTCTCCTCTCAGCAATACAAATATTGCTTTCAGCGACCAGGCGACAGCAGGAGGACTGTTCTTTAATATATACAAAGTTCCCTCTCAGGTTCAGAATGGACTTGTTTGAAATCACAATTAGGTCATGTGTCCCCTAATTTTGAGGAACTAAATTGCAAATTCCAGGTATTTTTTTTCCTTTGTTAAAATTCTGGTAAGATGATGGAGTATCACCCTCGTATTGTTGTGGTTAAACAAGGAATGGGTGGATGAAGTGTGTAGTGTTTTTCATTGGCTGCTTTAAAAATGAGTGTGAAGTTGCTTTGAGATATAGAGTCTGGTTTGGTTTGTAATCAGCACCCTTGAACCCAGCCCCTGTGCCTCCCCAAATATAGAAATACTTTTGTTCAGATTTACAGTTCTAATCTACACTTTTGATTTTTTTAATTCTCTTTTATTATTATTTCTTATGTGAAAAAAAAGTATGGTTTGTCTTGAAATTCATGTCTTGAAATTTGCCTTGAAATTCAACTTCTGTATTTTTTTTTTTGATCTAGGAGTGGGATATAGACTGATCGCAGCAGAGACGATGTGCGCTGTCAGGAATAAAAAGGGAATATCCCAGTGCCCTCACTGGACAAAGAGCCTCCTCCATCCCTGCAGCTCCCTGTGCCAGGGGTGGAAGAGGGACCAGGGAAGACACACAGGGATGATCACAAGGCGTCTTCGTGGCTTTGATGCAGAATGCCTTATGTATTCCACGGGCTTGTGGCTGGCCAGGTAATAGGTGTGTATTCAGCTGCTGAATAGTATATGTTCCACAAATGGCTTTGAAAAAAATGCCTCCCAAAACTTTAGTCCAAACTGTCTGATGAAGTGCTCACCAGTGCTCACCAGCACAGCAGTGGTTCCATGCGGAATCCATGAGGATTGACCACGGTGTAACCCACAGCTGAGGACGGGGTCCCCTGTGGCCACCCCAAAGGGAGGGTGTGAGGCTGGGGGGAGGCGCAGGGACGTGCGGCTCCTCCTGGGACAGGGACCGTCCCCTCTCCACGGGCACGCGCACACGAGTGGCTTGGTCCAGGTCACACAGAGGATGCCAAATGCCTTTTTTGTCTTTGGTTGATTTTTATTTATCAATAAAACAATACTACAAAACATGGGAAACATCTGCATTAAATACAGATCTGCTGTTACTTTGCCAGTTTTTAACCTGCTGTATTTACAGAGTTCTCCCCTACAGACTTCGGCAGAGGAGCCCGAGGGGTAGTCGCTGCCAGCTGGGAGGCACGCAGCGCCAGCTCCTGGGCACTCCGCAGTGGCAACGGGAGCGAAAAGTGGAGCAAGAAGCGCGTATCTGCTGCTTTCTGCTCTCGCATGAGACAATCTCCTTGTCTCAGTTCCCTGCAGTAGGTTTCCTCTGTGCCCTGCCCTCGGCACCGCGGGGAGAGGCAGCTGCTGCGGGCTGGAGGGTGCCCAGGTCTGTGTCCCCAGCGCCCCCGTCCCACCCGAGCCCTGCCTGACAGTGGGAGGGATCCTCCGTCTCCACTGGATACCACCACGCTGCTGAGCTCCTCATTTCCTCTGGTTTGGGGGCACAGCGATAATTTATTCCCATTTCTCTGAAGCCCATGGATGACTCGCACGGTCACACCTCACCCTGCCTGAACATTGCGTCTTGCGGGAACTGCTGAGATGAGCGAGCGGGACGGGTGACACGGGTACCAGCCAGCAGCCTTCCCACCCCAGACCTTCTGCTCCCTGTACTGAGTGCTGGGACAGCTTGTCCTTTGGGGGCTACATCTGGGGAGAGGTGTCCCCTCCTCTGACAAGGCTTTGAAGAAGGGATGAGTTCGGGCCGTTCTTCCCACCAGCACTTACCTGGTTACAGCATCAGCCCCTGCAGGCACAGGGCAAGCCCAGGCCTGGGCTGGTGCCGCTTGTGCTGGGCACAGGCCAGAACGATTGTAACTCTGTCAGCGAGAAAAAGAAATATACATATATATATATATATATCTTTCTCTATATAAGCTCCTTTAATTATATAGTTGTAAGGCAGATTAAAATTATATTCTGATGTCACCTGGTATCAAAAGGAATCTCTCCTACTTTCCATGCACATCATACAGTGCTGCGCAGGGAAGGCAATTAAATCCTCGGTAATTATCGTACAGGTATTCTAACCTGAACATCCATTGCTCTTTCACACCTGCCCTGACATGAAAAGAAGACAAGGCAGTACTCAGAAGTGCTAGGAATAGCAAAATTCAGCTCTCTGCCCTAGAAAACCTGTGGGAAGCTGCAGAGCAGAGCTCCTGCGGGGAGCAGACCAGGCACCACCACCCCAGCACCCTCGGGTGCTGCCGACGTGTCTCCTCCTTCGCAAGGGGAAGGACGGAGGAGGCAGAGTGAGCCCAGCCCGGGCAGGGGGAGGGGGTGGGAGCCTGGGCTGAGCCCTGACCAACGCCCCCGGCTGCATCCTCTGCATCCTCCCCGCTACGGGAATTTGTCTTCACCTCAGCAGTCAGTAAAGAAGAACAATGGTGGGTGGTTTTTTTTTTTCTCTCCACATGAAAGGGAACGAGGACAATAATATATTCCACAAAAGTTTAGCTTTTCTTAAGATTTATTACGCGGGAGCTGGCCGAAGCCTTGCTAATTGGCACTCGGCTGAGCAGCACAGTGTGCGCTGGCGCTGAGGGCCGTCGGCTCACACCTCGCACCCGAGGCCTGCGGTCACCACACCGCTGGAGCGAGGCATGTTCAGAGTGCTCGGCTCTCAAGGACGACCCCTGACATCGCCTAAAACATAATGAGGTATTATCATAATTAAATAAAGTTGAAAGGAGCGCAAGAACAGGTACAGCACTACTGCTCCGCTTGTGGTCTCTTGAGCCACCAAAGGAAAGCAAATCATTTCTACACAACAAACTTTGATCTTAAATTGATTTCTTTCATTTTGTGTTTATTTGTCTGCCCAGGCAATGGAAACAGTCTAAGAGATCTAACTGCACCTCCCAAAAGCTCAGGAGTTCTTAAAGGACTTTTTTCCTGGGACAAACGAGAATGTTCATCCTCGGGTGCCTCAGAGGGGACGTGCTGCTGCCTGAGATCCACCTCTGCCAGGTGTCAGCATCCCCCACACCCTACTTACACCCCACAGCACGGCTTAAATCAGCATGTGCCAACAAGAAGAGCTGCTCAAAATATTTCCAGCAAATTGCGCTGGTTTGAAAAAGCCACAGTGTACTACGAAGGCAAACAGATGTTGGAAGGAGCAGGGCTCTTTTCATTAACAGATGGTGAGGTTTGTGAGCAGCGGCTGTGCTCGCCGGGGCTCGCACCCAGCCACCCCTGGGGTCGCTGCTGCGGGGCCAAAGCGGGTGGCCGGGAGGGGGAACAGGTTATCAACAGGTCCATGGGGATGAGATTACTCAGGAATGTGCAGTGAGTCTGGAAACAGGCCTGGATGGAAAAAACAAATATGAGTGGAAGGGCGACATGGTGAAATGTGCAAAACTGCACACACTGCCACTCTAAAAGTGACGGATTTCAACGTTTGTTCTCAGAGGATCTTACTTTTCCATTTAAAACTGATCTAATTCAAACAAAAAAAAAGAGCAAAAATGGGTGTAAAAAATCATTATTAATTTCTTTTTTGTTTGAAGTGAAACATTTCTTTCATTTCAGGTTAGACAAAATGATATTTGTCGTTTCACATTTAAAAAAAAAGGAAAGAAAAACTTCAATATTTTTCTTTATTCCAAACTGTCATTTAAAAAATAATAATTGGTCAGTAATGTCAAAATCCATTAGTCACAAAGATCTTGTCCACACACAAGTGCAACAGCTCCACAGACATCTGGCATCCAGCTGTTTGCAGTTACTGGCTCATGTTACCGGCACCGAACACCTACAATAATTTAAATATGTACCATTAGGATAAAAAAGCCTAGGCAGAGAGGTAACCTGCGACATTTCTGATAAAAAGCTGGTGACAGCAGCATTGCTACCTGTTCTATTCGCATGAAGAGGGTGCGCTGCCGTGTGAGCTGGTGTTCGTGGTCCCCTCCAGGCTGCAGAGCCGCGGGCTGGCCCTGGCCCCTCCAGCCCGGAGGGGACGATGCTGCTGCTCACCCGAGGAGCCTGCAGTGAGACTTGGATCCCCAGTGCCACCCGGAAGAAACAGGGTTACAGACCAGCGGGGTTGTTTGGAAAGAGCGGCAGAACCGCCTCCTCATTCCATCCCTGCCTGCTCTCCCCACCTCCTTGGCTCCGAACAAGGGGTCACTAATGTGGGCGAAGCTCACCCCGGAGCCGTGACGGCAGTTCAGGGACTGCAGGGCCCCCGCCACGGGCTCTACAGGCATTGGCCTGCTGCCACGCGATGCAGAAGGCGGTTGTCTTCTGCAGTCACCTGCTGGGGATGGGAACAGCATTATCCTCTGGCCAGTGGTCCTTCCCATGCTGGCCGTTTTCAGGCTCCGCTGGGGCGAGCGGTGCAGGAGGCTGCGGCTGCTGCGCAACGAGCATCGCGCCAAGAAGTCTGAGGAGACGTAACTCCCAGAAATGCTGTGCCTTCCATATGCTTGTGCAGACACTGCAACGTCCAAATCCCTGCTCTGGTGAAGCACCATACGGGGGGAGCTCTGCAAAGACGGGGTCTTCCACCTTCTCCCAGGAAGGGGCCATCAGAAAGGGCTTTCTCTGAATAACAGCCAAGGACCACTGATTAAAAATAATAATTAAAAAAAAATCATCCCAGGATGCTCAGCCCCACAAGTGAGCGATTGCCTGGTTCTCTGGCTCTTTCAGACCCCGCCTGCCTGCAGCGGTGCCTCCCGATTCACGTGGTGAATTCACGTGTGTGCGCGGCTGGCAGAGCGATGGCAGGCACCGAGCCCCGATTACCCCCTGACAGCCATGCCGAAGGGAAGGAGATACAACAATAAACCCAAATGATGAGTCTGCCATTCCAAGAGCAGCGCTGCCGGGGGGGGAGGGTTGCAAACGGCCCCCTCCCACGCCCACAGCCCTGCTCTCTGTCCCTCTCCACAGCTACTGGAGGAACCTAAAGCTTTGGTGGCTGGGCACCATCTGCCGACCCTGGGACCTGCCTGGGATGGATGAGGCGGGGACCAGTGCCAGGAAAGGCCACAGCTCTGCATCCGGAAGAGATAACCTGCCTTTCCCTCTGCATCCTTCTCCTCCTGCCGTGCCCTGCCTTATCTCTGTTGGTGACTCGGCCACGGGCTGTACCGAAGCCATCCCTCGCCAAGGCATCTTTCAAATGACAGAGGATAAAAGTATTTCAAAGTATTCTTGGAAATACTCTAGCAGGTGACCCCTGATCCAATGATGGCTTGTCCAGAAGTATTGCTGCTGGTGACAGTACTTTCAAATCATGGCATCAGAAAATCTCTGTTCAAGACAGGAAGGCAGAAGAATCTCACCCTGCGACCACTGAACTGTTATTTCCAGCCCAACCCAGACACAAATGAGGAAAAACCCAACCCCACCACCTTCAAGGGAGAATAATCCCCACCCTGGAGGGAAGTGGTTAACATGAACTGATGCTAAATCACAGTGGCAGAGAAAGCATGTATGTATCTATCTATATATTTATGTGTGTGTATATATATATATGACAGTTGAAGGATACCAACTTATTTATTCTTGTCTGTGCTCTTACAGTGTATACGCACTGATTTATTTGAATGGCAAGACACAAATTAGCTGCAGTTTTCAGCCGCCCAATGCCACAACACTGATAGCTGTACTTTTCACCAGCGTATTGTATGACACCTAACCCGCACACGGCAACGATTAATATGGAGTGGCTCCCTGCACTTATTGTCAGCCTCAACGAAAGGTCATCTCTTCCGCCAGCAGTGATGCTGGAGCAGAAGGCAATAGCAACACCCTCATTTACCACCTCTGAGCCTCTATAAATAGCCATTTTTTAGCAGTTGGCCCACAGCTACCTGGCAGGTGCCATTGCACGAATGACTCCACACAGGTCACAGCTGTGACTTGTTTGGTTTTTTCCAAGATGTCTCGCTCTCTTTCATAGCATTAATTGTACCAGGGAAATACAGCAGGCTAAAAGCTACATGTTTTTTTTTTTTCTTTTTTTACATACCACAGTAGAAACAGTTACCGAGTTATATTTGTCAGAGTCACAGTAGTTTATGCATATTTGCTATTCACAGACTGCAGAATATTGCCAATAACCTCACTGGTGGGGACTGACAACACGGAGATACATGCATTCATGTGAGACCATAATCAATGATGTCTATACTGTATTAAGCACATTCATTTTTTTTTTAAACACCTTCCAGTAAAATCGATTCCTTTAAATTTGTAGTTAAAACTTTTTTTTTTTCCACAATTACGCACAAAATAACCTGTAAACAATTTGACATTACACTTATGTACAAGTGAACCATGTTGGAAAGTAGAGAGGTAATTCAGTGGGTGCCACTTAATCTACATCAATGTGCAACAGCCTGACTCAGCCTCAGCGAAGTCATTAAGTGCTTGTATGAGGTCCGAAAATGTACCATGAGCAAGGCCCCGAGTAGAGCACGACATCACCAGACCCCCCTCTAAATCCTGTGTTGGCTGGGAAAATACTGCGCTCGCAGCACTGGCTCCTCCACCGCGGCTGCGTCTCCATCAGCCAACACGCCGACGCGGGTCGTGCCCTGCCAACAGGGGAAGGGGCCATTCCCCCCCCCACCCAGCACCCGCTGCCGGGGCCAGGGTGGCACGGCCCGAGGAGACGCGCAGGGACGCTGGGGATCGCAACGGCCCGAGGAGACACGCAGGGACGCCGGGGATCGCACACCCCCCGCTGAAGTCCAACAATTCCCGCTCAAACGTCTGGGCCCTGCCGACCTTTTGCCTCACGTTGGTAAGTTTTGTCTGTTAAATTCTGAATTCTGCTTTTTTGTGTTTACTTTATAATTGCTATAGTTTAAAATCTGCAATATCATACTTATAAACTGATTTTTTTTTTTTAGCTAAGTGATATCGATGCCAAGAAAAATAAAGAATGTCTTTTTATAATATAAATAATTTAAAAGTGCTTTTTTTGTTCTTTTACTATTAATCTACAAAACCCCGTTGGGGCATAAACTATCCATAAGACTGGACAATTATTTTGTACCATGATATACATGGGGCCGTACTCTGGAAGTCGAGTCCACGTGCAGACTCGCGGTGGTAGAAAGGGCTTCAGGGCAGGGTAAGAAGTTGGAAAGTTTCCTCCAGCCTTTGTCAGGCCAGGAGAGTGGTGTGAGATACGGCTGAAGGTCGTGGTTACATTGTGGTCATTGTCAATGAAAATCAACCTTGTTTTCTCCTTCAGCCCACAGCTTTGCAAATAAAATTAATACATGGACTCACAAAAGTAGAATTAAAACCCCAAAACATCTTCTCCAGAGTGCTGTGACGCCTCTATACAGTGTACACAGATGATTTGGGGGAAAAATAAAATCATTTGGTTCCCATGAGTCTGTGTAAACCCACGTGTTCTCCCTTTGCCCCCCCGATGCTGTGAGTCCCGCTCAGGCGTCTGTCTGGAGGCGTTTGGGCGGGTAATAAAGCCCTTGGAAAAACTGTGTTTCTGACCGGGAATGGCGTTTGCAGGCGCGGGGCGTCCAGGGCAGCGGGGACGTGCGTGGCCGTCATGGGAGACGAGCCCAGACCAGCCGAGCTGAGCCAAGCCCGGGCTCCAGCAGCACTCGCGGCCAGGACGGCGCCCGCGGCCATGGGGACAGCTGCGTCACCCACCTGCAGGGCACTCATCCCGCCGTGCCCTTGTGCAGGGGTGTGGATGCCTACGCGCTCCTCCAGCCCGGCGTCCTAAGCAAAGCATAAGCAAGACGACTCAACAGCCCACGATAATTAGAGGCTGGCTATGCAAGACCATAACCAAATGGCCAGACCTGTTCGCCACGCACACAAGTGATGAACATTGTGAGTAATGTAAGTGGATGTGAATTTTATTACAGCTTAATGGTTTTCTCTCTCCTCTCTGACGCAAGTGCCCATTTTTCTTGAGAAAAGGTGTGTTGGTAGAGTCTCAGCCCCACTGAAGTCAATGCAAGTTTTCAAATTAGTTTCAGTAGAGCTTATATTTGGTATTTGCTATGCGTGGAAAGTAGCTCAAAGCCCAGTTTGCTCCCCAGATACTTTAGAAAGAATAAGGTACTCTGCTAACAGAGTTTCATTTTGGCTTGCTACTGATTAAGTGACCAAAAATGTCCTAGGGATAGACACGGGTTCTTTCACTGAAACAAAGCAGAATCGAGCTGAATATTTTTAGAGCTCAAAACCCAGCTACCTTTTAGACAACTCTGTTATTCCTATTTCATTCTCCCCCACTGCATTGCATCCGTCTCCCCCCTCGCCCCATTTCAGCGGGGAGCCGCGGGGGCTGCAGACCCCACCCCGCGCAGCCCCGGGGGCAGCCCGGCAGAAGGAAGGTGCCTGATGCGCCGAGCACCGACCGCATCCCCCGCTTCTGCCGAGCTGAGGGCTCGGGTCGAGGTACCGCTTTGGCACCCGCCTATTGCAGGAACTTTCTCCTGCACCTCTAACGGTGAGCAGTGCCGCATCCTGCAGACGGAGGAGAACCACCTTGCCAAAAAGGCATAAGTCTATGCCTTTCATCCCAAGGTGCATGTATGCATCTAGCTAGCTATATACGTGTATATGTACTTGGATATATGTCTATATGCCTATGTATGTGTGCATGACATTATTTTTTATGTACGTGTACATGACACTATTTTTGGGAAGAGATCTTCCAGAGTTAATACATCACTGTCCTGTGCTAAGAAAAACCACCATGTCTGGGGAGGACACCACCAGCAGGAGAAGGTTTGGTTGCTCTTCCCTGACGCGCTTCTGCCCACATGGGAACTATGGGGCCATCGCGGAGCAGTGTTTTTAATTTCCCTGGTGCCTGTCTCTACCTGGCCACGGTTTCTCCACACCATCGCTTGGTGCCCCCATCATCTGCTCACCCCCAGCCCCAGCGGCACAGCCAGCTGCAGGGTCCTCTGCCTGGTGGTGGCCCTTTTGGCCGCCTGACAGTGGCAGAAGAAGGTGCCCAACGTGTGGCTCTTTGGTGGGGTGGGGTTCTTGCCATGGGGTATTGGCGGTCCAGAGAAAAGCAATGAGACAAGGAGGGAGAGAAGGGGATCTCTGAGCGGCAGTAACGGATGCTCAAAGGTCCCCTTCTCATCCCTGGAGCGGTTCAAGGCCAGGTTGGATGGGGCTCTGAGCAACCTGGGCTGGTGGGAGGTGTCCCTGCCCAGGGCAGGGGGTGGCACTGGATGGGCCTTAAGGTCCCTTCCAACCCCAACCATTCCATGATTCCATGATTCTACACTGTGCAGCATCCAGCATTTCGGCTACCCCCCATCAGGGAGGGCTGGACGGCCCCTCTACCCCACTGCCAGGGCCCCTCTACAGCAGAGGCCACTCCACCTACAGCCAGTCTGAACAGCAAAAAGCCTCGAAGCACAGCCCCCAACTCCCTTGTACACCAAACCACCCTGTAAAACGATTGCAACACGTAGTTAGATCAGAACCGAGTCCCTGCAGGAAGGCAGCAGAAGGTGCATCCGGACACACAGACAGACGGGTGTGCGCCCACACGCCTGCCCCGCTCCCCCCCAGACAGCACGAGGGTTGTGCTTCCTGGCAGGTTTGGCCTGCCTGTGACTACCGAAGTTTAAGACCTTTATTTCTGTAGCACTGGAGAGTAATAACCATTTCATCTAAAACTGAAGACATGAAGGCCACATAAATCGAGCCCATTCGGGCGCATTTCATTTGGTCTGATTTTTCTATAGTTATTAATCATCGTGCAATCCTGAACGTCAGTCTGGGAAAACACACACACACACACACACACACACACACACAAACCACACAAACACACACACACACACATCCAGCGCCTGTTCCTCCGCTCTGTCACACATTTTATAGCCCAAATATTTTTGATATTAAAACCAGACAGGGAATGATCTGGAGTGGTGGAAAGGACAAGGTTTTAGCTGCTGTTTGCTGCCAAGGAAGAGGGGTGGCCCATCCCGAACTGTGTACTCAGCTGGGAATCCCCAGGGAGAGCCCTGTCTGTTCCCCAGTTTTGTTTGCTTGGTGCCAGAGCAGGGAGGAAAAATGCAGGAAATGTTGAGTAGGAAAAATGTTATAAATTAACCAACAAATAACTAAGAGTAGCCAAATATGTGGATCTTGTGCAAAACATTGTTTTCCGTGTGAAAACGTGCCTTTTGAGCAGGTAAGGGGAGGGCTGCACAACTACCACACCTGAACTCGAGCGTGAGTGAAGGTCTTCAAACCTGAATTGGTTCTAGAACCTGATCCCAAGAAGTGCTGAGTTTTCTCACCGAGCCCAGCATTTCCCAGGTCAGACCCTGTGTTTCACAGTCCTCACTCCACATAGCACCCTACTCACCTGTAAAACCTCAGCAGAGATGATGCCAAGCTGCCACATCCCAGCCCTGTTCTCCAAAGACTGGGAGATGTATTACTGGGAGGGTGTTTCCCCCTCCCTACAGCCAGCTCGTGCTTACGGATCACTCTGGACAGGTATTGCTTCCTTTTTTGCTGGTAAAATTTGCATCCTCATCAATAAACACCTGCATAACATCTGCAGCGGAGCGATGGGAACGAACCCCTGCCTGTGTGCTCCTGCAGACCTTACGGTTCTTCTGGCAGAACAGAAACGCCACAGCCAGGTGTGTGGATGCAATGGAGCCCTGCAAGCACAAAGACACCACCCTGCTGACACCGCACGAAGATCGACAGAAATAATCTGTGCATACCTGACACCACCTCCCATAGCAGTCTCTGAAATTTAAGAGGGGAAAAGAAGCCCTGGAACCGGCGGGATGCCAAAGAAGTCAGGATCAAAGTGCTTTGTGTTACCAGCACTATCATTTCCCATATCGTTTATATACACACACATATATATATGTATACATATAATCTCCTCCTTGAGCCTGCAGGAACCTGCCATCCTCACCAGCATCACCACTCGGACACCACAACCACCGCACTCGGCCCCAGCAGAATTCCTACAGCTTTCCAACTGGGATCATCATGCGTTTAACGCACTGGCACCAGAGAGCCTTGAGAAACGTGGCAAGAGGCGTGGGGAGGACACAGGGGGAACAAGATCATCAAAAAACAAATGGGATATTTTGCCGACAGCAACAAAGACCCACACACCGTTCCCTGCTCTCCACTGAAATGCATTTACAGGGTCTGGGAGAAAGGGGGGGAAGGAGAGGGAGAGGGAGCAGGAGAGAGACAGCGAGCTGGGTTTTCTGCTGTGCAGCCCTCAAAGACCTGAAAAAGAAACGGAACATCCACAGACTGCTAAAAAATGCTCTTTTCTGAGAAAGTGCAGTTGTAAGGAGAGAGCCAGAAAATCTTTAAGCAATATATATTGATATATATATACATATATATATACACAGAGATATATATACACATATATATATATATGCACATATATATATATACACATGCTTAAGGTAAACTGTCATGGCATAGCTTGTTTCTTTGAGCTGTGTACATCCCTCCAAACCAACGCATGACGAGGAGAACGCAGACGGCATGCACCCACAGCCCCCCGCCACTGCCTGCCCGCGGGCCGTATCCCCCCCGGCGCCCGCAGCAGCTGCACGCGGGCATCTCCTGCTGTTGGCATGGTTGTGCCTTTAAGGTATTCATTCAGCTTGTGTGAGACTCAGAGTTTACAAAGAAAAGCGTTTGTCATTGTGCTTCCACGACTGGAAAAATATCATTACCCTATGACTATAAATGTTAAGGTGAAATAGGCAAATTAGGCAGTACTACAGAGATGCTTTTTTTTTTGTGTGTGTGTGACCTAACAAGTAATTATTATTGGGAATTATTTTCATATCACTTAGAATCTTGCCCTAATGGTAATAAGGTCGTGTGCTTTCCCCACCCTGCACCTATAGGTGGTACTTCCGCAGCAGTTCAGATTGCCAGGGATGTTTCCTTTCCGGAAACCTGTCTGGGATTTTGATTTTGAGGAAATCCTGGATACATTTTTCTAGCTCCTCCTCTATGGAGAGCTTCTCCTTCACCGCTTTCTTCTTGCTGGAGTTGGACTCCCGGGAGCCAGAGGTGAGAGTCCGGAGCAGGTCGCTCTTCCTACGGATCTCGGACTGTTGCAGCAGCTGCACCGGCCCCTTCTTGGCCGGCCGGTCCAGAGTCTGTATGTTGGGCTGGCGGGTGACGGGGCCGCAGATGACGGTCTCCTGGGGGGAGCTGGCCTCCGACTGGCTGTCGCAGCTGGACGTGGACAGCTCGTTGCACGACGTGCCGCTCTCCCCCTCCTTGTCGCCTTTGCCGTTCTTGCAGCAGCAGTCGCAGTGGGACGAGGACCACCGGGAGGGCTCACCTGCAAGAGGAACAGAGAGCGCCCCGGGGTTACCGACAGCTCCGAACCCGCGCCTGTGCCCACAGACAGCCCGATCGCCCACCGCCGGGCTCACCACTGCCCGCCGAGACCCCGGGGGACCTCTCCTGAACGTCACCACAAACTGTCAGCAAAACCTCCACCCGCTCTCGAGGGGGTCTGATTCACGTTGACTTTGGAGCTGCTTCACCCGCTTCACTTGCGCGTGTTGCTCAGGTCCCCTGAGACATCCAACATGTGTCTGAAAGTTTTCTGAGGCCCTCCGTGAGAAGGATCCAGTCAGGGGCTTACCCAGCGCGAGCAACCATTATCCCGGAACACTAACTGCTTTTCAGGTTGCAATGGTTTGCTGCTACCTCCACCCACCAGCCCAAGCCCTGAGCAGATCACACGGGGCTCTTTCTCCTCTATGAGAAAATCCCGATGAAGTCCACAGAAATTTTGCCCAAGGAACGACAAAGAAAACCAGAATGAGGGCTTCAGATTTTCTCATTCCTGATCCATTCCTCGAAGTTTTACCTCTATGTGGGGTTCCTTTGAAGCCAATAAATTCATAGGTGTGAGCAGAGGTTACGGGGCCAAGGCAGAGGTTATGAGTTCAAAACAGACACAGAAATGATGAATTTTTGGCTGCCAGAGGAAGGCAGGACACCGGCAAAGCCACCCTGTCCCAGCCCAGCCACTGTCTCTGCAAAACACGAGGGGTCCCACAGCTCGTTCCAGCACTGCTCTTCCCCCAGTTTGTGTTCAATAAAGGCAGGGCTGGACAGGAGGGAAGAAAACCCGTCTGCACAGGAAGGGTACGGCTTCACTGGTGTGTGAAGCTGTCGGGCCGGTCTCGCCTGGGAACACCAGGCTGCTTCAATGCCATCGAACCCTCCCAGCCTCATCGTCCTTCTGCCTTGGAAAGGGCAGTATCAAATGCGCTGTTAAATCCACCCGATCTTGTTTTTTCCCTGTTTGCCATGTTCAGGTTAAAACCAGAGACACGCGGATTCTGCAAGGATCATCTTCGCACAGTTACAAACTGCAGAGCCCTACCTCTCATTAGCAACCGCACATAACGAACCAGGGCAGGCAGATGCCCTGCCACGGACTCTGCCCCAGGGCAGAGCAGTGTAAGCCACGTGGCACGGGCCAGCGGCTCTCCTGCGTGGACCAGGTGAGGTTCTGTCCCTGCTGGGTGGGGACAGGCACGCTGCTGCCAGCCGGGATGGTCCCACTGGGGGCAGCTATGCGGGACCACTGCTGGCACCGCAGCGGGAAGTGCCACAGCAAAGTCACCGCGGGAAGGGGGAGGCAGAGGAAAGCGTGGAAAAAGCACAACACACAGATCCTGGGCACAGGCAGCTCGCACCGATCTTTTGCCAGACGGTACAGGTACAGTCCTGTCAGTCACAGAGACACTCAGCGTTGGGGGTTTCGGTCTGGTCCCAGCGCAGGGAGCGCGCGGGGCTGTGGGAGACTGGTGGCCGGGGAGCAGCATCCCTGCGGGACACCCCGCCCTGGACATCACAAGCTTTCCCAACGGCATGAAACAGAAGAAAACAAAACAAGATGTTCCTCATGTCTAAACAAAGCGTTCAGACAATACTGCTCCCACTGCTCAGAAAAATGTTTGTTATTCTCAGTCTGTAATCATCACCGTCTTTTTACTTTCACTGGATTAAATATAACTATTCGTTCTTTTTCAAAGTAACAAATCAAACCAGTAATGACGATCCAGGTGACCATTGGCTACTTATGCCAATAAACATCTCTCCCGCAAAAAAAAAAGGATCTATATGGCCCGCTACAGAACGCGGAACTGGGTGTCAGGGTGCCTGGCTCCCCAGCCCCCAGGGAAGAGCGTTTGGGAAGTTCCCTCTCCCGTTATTGACAGTTATAGCACCCCTGATTTTTCCAGACATCTTTTCTTCTCCATGGCTCGCTAGCGCAGCTGGCTCTGGCTGCACCGTCTGACGGCCAGAGCCACCAGCCCCCGCCGCGGTGGGGACCGCGCCACCAGCGCCCCCCCGCCCGCCCACAGCCTGACCCCGTGGGCTACTGGCCCCGCGCCCGCGGTAGCCTCCCCTGCACCAGGGCTTGGTCATGACAAGAGAGAGGCTTTTGGGAAACACGCTCCTTCATCTGCATAACCCATTGGGGATGGGAACCCCTGAATAGTACTTAATTTATTTCCTGATTCACGTAGCACATGGCTGGAATTTTTCAGCTGGAGACCTGCCCAAACGCAATAATCCGTGACAAAGGGGAAGAGCTGGCATCAATAACAACTGTTCCCTGACCAAGCCACAGCAATAATCGTGGATTTAAATGTCATTTGGAAGCATCCATCTTCCCACTAAAATGCAATTATCATTTCCAACTCATCCAGACTGGTAACATTATCCAGAGCAAGAAAAGTGTAATTTAGCTCAGCAACTTCGGACCAGCGGCACAGCCCCTGGTCTCGTCTCCCCCAAGAGAAGGGATCCCGGCCGGTATTGCCCCCCAGTGCTTGCGGCATTTCTGAGAGCGGTGCAGAGGCAGGAGAAGGGGCCGGGGAGGGCAATGGCGTGGGCAGAGCTGCAGAGTTGTCCCCACGAGTGCCGCAGTGGTGACGGGCCGCGCGTGGTGCTGGGACTGCGGTGGTGCTGGCAGCTCTGCGGGGAGGGTGGCGAGGCCGATGGGGAATCCATTCCTCGCAACAGGGTCCAAGTGACCATTTACTGACATCGCTCCAGAAACAGGCCCCCAGCAAAAAAAAAGGGGCAAAAAAAGAAAAAGAAAAAAAAGGAAAATCACAGAATGGTTTGGGTTGGAAGGGACCTTAAATCCCATCCAGTGCCCCCTGCCCCGGGCAGGGACACCTCCCACCAGCCCAGCTTGCTCAAAAATGTTGGTGATGACTTCAAAGCCCCAAAGCTGTGGGAGCAGATGCTAAGCTGCACTGCTGACAGTCACTGCCCTGCTCTCCCATTGCTCCAGCTTTTTCACAACAATGCATATAATTTGCCGAAACAGGTGGAAAAACAAAAGTCAGGAAGTCCCTCCTCATCCCTTCCTTCCTCTTCCTTGTCAATAATAGAGTCTATCAGTCTGTGGGCTGTGTGGCTAAATTTAATTTATAGGCGTGCTTCAAGACCTGTTCTGTATCTTGTCTGAAAAAAGTCAATAATGGCTAAACTGAAATTTTTTATAATTTGCTCAGCTTTGGCAAAGGCATTATGTACTGAGCCTTTGTAAAACCCTCTGCTTCTGAACAGCACGCCCCCGAGCAGCTCCTCGCTGCAGTTGATGTTACAGCTCGGCGAGGGTTGTCCTGCCTTGCAGCTCCTGCGAGGGGCTGCTCCGGAGCCTCTGCCCTCCGCAAACACAGAACCATTCATTCCAGCAAGTGGCCACAACGCCTGAAAGGCAAAAATTAATCAGGTGGAAGGAAACTGGCCAGGGTGTTTCTGGCCAGCCCTGAGGAAACAGAGAAGTGCTGGGAGGGGAGATCCTCTCTCCCGGCCGGCGGCTCCCGCTCTCCTTCCCAGCCTTCGCTCTGCACTCGCCTGGAATTACTTTTCCTCTTCTCACCTGCAAACCCAGTCATTTTCCCCACACTGCTTGTGTGCATTTAAGGGCAACAGTGAATCCTAACAGAGGAAATATATTTGAGGCCACCACTGCTGCCACCAGCTCTTTCAGGACATATTCTCCCCGCTCTGGATGCCCGGCTCCCTCCCTGGCACGGCCCTGAGGACGGCGCTGGGGATGCTCATCTGCTCCCACACTGGCACGACGCGCTCCAGCTGCCTTTGCTGAGTCCTCTCCCCACCCTGAGCCCAATGGAGGCTGGAAACCGGTGAAAAAACGAGTCGAGAAGGAAAAGGTCTCTGATGAGGTCAGTTCCCATTAACGCTCCAGGCATTCTCCTTCCACATCCTACCGCTGGCTCTCAGTGGGCAGGTTTCGGTGCCTCCCTAACAGTTTCTAAGCAAATTCATAGGGACATTCAGCTAAAGCCCATCCACATCCCATAGCAGCAGGACAGCCACGAAACCCGAATCAAAGGGCTGCGCTTGCCCAGCCAAGGAACGAAACTCCAACAGCCACCTGAAATGTCCAAACAGCCTGGACACTGAACGCCACACACCAAACATCAGACCCCGAACATCAGACCACTGCAGCGGTGCAGGACATTGCCACAAGCACCTAAGCAAGCCTGAGGTAATGTTCAGCACGCTCAGGTCACAGACACCTCCTCCCAGCTGTAACTTCATAGCTGTGGGGAAGAAGAAGGGCTCCAGCCCCCCATGCCCCGGCCAGAGGGAGCAGACCCTGCTCGGGGATGGCCACACGGGCGGGGGGACCCACCAGCTGCCATCAGGCACATCTAGAGTATATACTTCATTACCACAAAACAAGCCTTTTATAAGTTAATTAAGACCTAATAGATGGTAATTTCACTTAATGAATATTCACCAACGATGGGCATACTGTGGGTGAGCCGGGAGGCACAAAATCATCTAGTCATGAGGCCGAACAGCCAAAACCCGGCGTGATGCGGGTGCTGGGAACAGCCGCGGGGTTGGGAAAGGTTCCCCGGGCACAGGCCTCCCTCCGGCACCAGTGTCCGGCGAGCGGGGCCGGGTGACCCCCGGGAGCAGGGCTGGGCAGGAGCGCTGGCAGCCAGCAGTGGGTGCGGGGGGACGCGGAGCATCCCGTGGCATCCTCCAAACACCCTGGGGAAGCGAGAGCCCAGCTGAGCCGCTGCCGCAGCTCAAAGCGGCCAGCTCCGTTCTGCAACCTCACCAACCGCTCCACGCCCCAGAGAAAGAAGGGGCAAAGGTGAACAGATTTCTTTTGGATAGATACATTTTTGACACCTTTAATTGGCGGGGAAGTCTGTATGGACAGTTAAACGCTCTCACAATCCCCCCGGCCAGCCTGGCTTCCAGCCTGCCCAACGCCCTGCGCTCGCTGGCCGCAGCCCGGCACTCGCAGGCAGAGCCCCGGCGCCTGACGTGTCCTTTTCCTTGTAGCTACAGAATCAGCTGAAGTTTTATGCTGAAAAGACCTTGATATAATCGTTACAAGAACAACATACCAGGCTAGCCTGAGTAGTACATTAAGAAAATCTAAAGAGGGAGGGAAAGCTATGGAGAAAATTGGATTGCCCTTTAGCATTTAATGAAGTAGTGGGAAAAAATAATTTTCATGAGGCTATCTTCAGATACCAGAGGAAGAAAAAAAAAAAGAAAGGTTCCAGTATTAAGCAACAATACATGAAAAATACATCTGTGCCAACCAGGATCAAAGTAATTACCGTGCTAGGAAGCTGGCTCTGTTAGTTAAACCGGCACTGTAAAATTATCTGATCTCAAGTCGAGCAAGCTGAGCTCCGCTTTGTTGCAGGTGCACAACGAGAAGCGCAGGCGTAGCTGCCTCACTCGCTGCGGTGCAAACTCCCTTTACCTAATTTCGACTCGGTCAGGCACGGGCTGTGAAAACCATGGCTTCTGGCACCTCCTCGTGAGCAGGGGATGGCAGCGTGTCCCAGAGGCAGACTCCCCAAAACACATGTCAAAGCCCAAGTCTACGGGCAGGTACCAGCCACAGGAATCCGCCAGCTCAGGGAGCTCACAGAGGGGTACACGCATTCTGCCCGTGGAGTTGCAGAGACTTTGGGGTCAGGAATACACCAACAAAACTCTAACAAGGGAAGGAAGCTGGAGATTCTTGACACACCACGCAGGATCTAGTTTTATCATTTTAAGTAACTAAATTACTCTCTGTATTACATCAATTAGTTGACATCAAAGTGTGGGAAAACGATCAGTCTGTCTGGCAGAGACATGGACCAGACTGAGGAATTACGGGTAACTGTGTGCACGGCTGCAACGCAGCCTGTTGGAAATGAAGTCCTCCCCACGGGGATGAGGCAGCAGAAGCCCTGTGGGCGGGCGGCTGCCAGCGCGGCGCTGCACGCTGGTCCCCGCAGCCCAAAGGCCAGAGGAGCCGATGCCCGTCAGCACGCGAGCTCGGGCGGGCGCTGCAGGGCCACACGCCCGGCAAGGAGGGATGTAGGGGAGCAAAGGATTTAGAGAAAAAAAATTCACTGCTCTTTGCCTCAGGCTGTTGTTTGTTTTTTTTTTTTCCTAGCAATGTTAAACCAAAACACTTCAGCCACCCCCGCCAAAGGAAAACAATACGTTGCTTGGCTATGTAAAAAAAGTCACTTTTAAAAGATGTTTTAGAGCATGGAAGGGAGAATGGGAAGCCAAGGGCTACTTGATTCAAGGCTGCGCCATGTGTCACCTCCATGTAACCCCCCCCATATCTGGGTGTAATTAGAAGCTGCTGCCAATTCTCCGGTTGCATCAGAAAATGATTCTGTATTACATTGTACTGAAATGAGCAGAGCTGTGCACTTCACACCTTCCGTGGGCGCACATTACACATTATTTTGCTGGATACAATGAGTTTTCAGCAGCAAGGGCTGTGCGGGGTCAAGGCGACTGCCAGCAAAAGCGGCGCTGGAACCGCAGCCCCTCCTGGGGAGCCCAGCCCGGGTGGGAGCAGGGTCGGGGTACAGCAGCGGCTCTGGGCTGGGAGCAGCCTTCGATGGCCGTATGTGCTGTGGGGTGATCACACGGAAAAGGAAATCAGTAAAGCACCACTGAAAAAATGCAGATTGCTGCTAACTGAAAGCAATGGCTGCAAACTGAACTGAAACCAATTAAAAAATACGAACCGTCGCAGCCATTATAAAGAAGAGTTAAGGCAAATCTTTCATCCCCATGATGAATGACCATTCCTGCTCTTCAAGAGATTTTCCCAGCATTTCCCCGATCACTTTTAAAGGACATTTCACCCAACTATTCACTTCTTGGAATTTTTGGGGAGGAGTTAGTGACTTTCAGCCTACAGTCCCCACACCAACACCCTCGTGAGGCTGCTGCGGGGGCAGCTGCGGGACACCCCCGCAGCGCAGAGGGACACCCCCGCAGCGCAGGGTGCTCTCTGGGGCCGGGGAGGACTCGCAGCCCTCGGAGAGGCTCCCGCGCTCCCTCCGCTCCCAAGCAGCGTTGCCCTGACCGGCCACGGAGCACGGAGATGGGCACGGTGTCCAACGTGGGAGAATCTCTAAGCCCCAGAACAGTTAGCTCTCTCACTAAATCCCATCTCAAAAGCAAAACCATACACCCCTGGAAGGCCAGGAGAGATGTAAACCCCACAAGCTGGGCCATTCCCTAGCACTGTGCATCAGAAGCTTTTTATTAGAGTAAAACTGCTACCAGGGTCAATTCATCCTTTTGGGCACCATTTTGTCATGCAATACATGTTTTCGCTGCAGTCCCAGGGGTGCTTTAATTGCCACAGGTGTGAGATTTCATTGAGTTTGGGTCTGGGTCAGCAGAGAGCCCTTAGTCGCCGTGGGAAGCCGCCAGCGCTCGGTGCGCAGGGGACGCACGGCCCGTGGGGATTTGTGCCATTCCCAGCAGGGTGAACCTGCCCGGCTGCCTTGCTGCGTGGGGACGGGTCCCCTCATCCCGCTTTTGGATGCTGTCAGGATGACAGACAGAGCCGACAGGAAAAACAGAAATATTTCTCTGCACTGTGCAGCGAGAGGAAGGCATCTGCAGCAGCCTCAACCCACGCAGGACCCACGGCCGAGCAAGGACGGGTACTGAGCCCTGGGACCAGCCGCCATCCCAGTAGCAAACCGAACATCGTGCTGATTTAACCACAGAATTCATTAATTAATGACTAAATGCTTTGAGATTCTTGGATAAAAGTGGCTAATTAATTCTGGCCTGGCTTTCCTGCTTTTCTCCCTGATCTCAGCACATTTCTCTCCCAGTGCCCTAATTATAATTATTATTATTAGAAGCTTCTGAAGAAGCAGCAAAGCCTCTGATGTATAATTGACACACAAACCATCAGCCATCCCATTTTCTTCTTCTCCTTTCCCTCTTTCACAACAAACACGCTGCCAGCAGGGAACGGGAAATCCCCACGAAGGGGGATGGCTGGTGTGCAGAAAAATGAGGAGGAGAGAAAAGTTATGATATAAAATAAAATTAGCACAGAACCTTCAAACCAAAAATCAGTGAAGAATTTTTATTGTGAGAAACAGCATACAGATTGTAACCCTCACCATCATTAAGTCCACCTCAGATACAATAGTCTTTGAATTCTGTAGTGCTATACAGCCCTACAGATACTGCCCTGTACATAGCTATATATTGGGCAAACAGCCCAAGGGAAGCAGAGCCAGGTTTCACCAGGCAGTGCTTCCCCCTCCTCTGTCCCCTCCGCACACCCCTCCCCCCGAGCCAGCAGGGACACCCCAAGACCCCTCCACACGCATCCCCCCCCAAGACAGGGGGGACACCCCAAGTCCCCTCCCCACACATCCCCCTCAAGACAGGGGGGACACCCCAAGTCCCCTCCCCACGCATCCCCCCCCAAAACAGGGGGGACACCCCNGAGAAAAGTTATGATATAAAATAAAATTAGCACAGAACCTTCAAACCAAAAATCAGTGAAGAATTTTTATTGTGAGAAACAGCATACAGATTGTAACCCTCACCATCATTAAGTCCACCTCAGATACAATAGTCTTTGAATTCTGTAGTGCTATACAGCCCTACAGATACTGCCCTGTACATAGCTATATATTGGGCAAACAGCCCAAGGGAAGCAGAGCCAGGTTTCACCAGGCAGTGCTTCCCCCTCCTCTGTCCCCTCCGCACACCCCTCCCCCCGAGCCAGCAGGGACACCCCAAGACCCCTCCACACGCATCCCCCCCCAAGACAGGGGGGACACCCCAAGTCCCCTCCACACCCCCCGCACCAGCAGGGATGCCCCAATCGCGGGGTGCTGCAGAAGCACTTTGAGGTGTCTAAAGCAGCCCCAAACGCCACCGCTGCAGCAGGTCAGGACATCTCCCCATCCTCCCCTTCTAGGAACTTTGAGAAGTAGGTTTTTGCATTAGTTCACCCAGAAAAAGGCTAACAGAGAACTTAATGCTATTCAAATGTAAACACTACCCACCGGTACCTCCCAAGCAAGTGCTGCCTGAGCAGTAACTAGCACACGTCTCAACCTCCACCTGCCCCAGGTGATCACCCCACATTTGATCCCCCTAACAAACGACCCAGCTGCTGCACGGGAAAGAAACCCTCCCCCCTCGCTCCCCGAGCCCACCTGGAAACACAGAGGGAGCATAATCAAAAGTGTGAAACCTCTGACAGGTCCCAGGAGAAAGGGCTGAACGCTTCTTAGGCAATTTTTTACCTGATAAATGCTGTTGTCTTGAAATTGAAATATTCTAAAAGAGCATGGTGATTTTGATGACATTTGCACTAGGAAAGTGCTTAGCTAGATCACTTCAACACCTCCTTTCATTTTGACATCCATATTATAATATTAATTTTAGTATCATACTACATACAGTTAATTTTCTGTTATAATGCTTTAGACTTATAAAAATGCAATGTTGTGATATTTCAGAATTAATGTTACAAATTACTATTCCACAAGCAATTTCAAAAAATTGATTTTTTTTCCCCCTGCAGAATTTGGAATGAAACGTTGATGTGGGAGAACATGCAATGGGATGGAGACTGCTTTCTCTCGCATCTCTCACCTTACAGGCAGAGCAGCTCATTGTTCGCAGAACTCTATTCCTTTTATTCATAGAATCATAGAATCATAGTGTTGGAAGGGACCTCTGGAGATCATCTAGTCCAACCCCCCTGCCAGAGCAGGGTCACCCAGAGCAGGTGGCACAGGAACGCGTCCAGGCGGGTTTTGAATGTCTCCAGAGATGGAGACTCCACCACCTCTCTGGGCAGCTTGTTCCAGTGCTCTGCCACCCGCAAAGTAAAGAAGTTCCTCCTCATGTTGAGATGGAACTTCCTATGCTCAAGTTTGTGCCCATTACCTCTTGTCCTATTGCCGGGCACCATTGAAAAGAGCCTGGCCCCGTCCTCCTGACACCCACCCTTGAAGTATTTGTACACATTAATTAGGTCACCCCTCAGCCATCTCTTTTCCATACTAAACAGGCCCAATTCCCTCAGCCTTTCCTCATAAGAGAGGTGTTCCAGTCCCCTAATCATCTTGGTAGCCCTATGCTGCACCCTCTCCAGCAGTTCCCTGTCCTTCTTGAGCTGGGGAGCCCAGAACTGGACACAGTACTCCAGGTGTGGCCTCACCAAGGCAGAGCAGAGGGGGAGGATGACCTCCCTCCACCTGCTGGCCACACTCTTCTTGATGCACCCCAGGATGCCACTGGCCTTCTTGGCCACAAGGGCACATTGCTGGCTCATGGTCATCCTGTTGTCCACCAGGACTCCCAGGTCTCTTTCCACCGAGCTGCTCTCCAGCAGGTCGGCCCCCAACCTGTCCTGGTGCAGGGGGTTATTGCTCCCCAGGTGCAGCACCCTACACTTGCCCTTATTGAATTTCATAAGGTTTCTCTCCGCCCAACTCTCCAGCCTGTCCAGGTCTCTCTGTATGGCGGCACAGCCTTCTGGTGTGTCAGCCACCCCCCCCAGCTTTGTGTCATCAGCAAACTTGCTGAGGGTGCTCTCTATCCCCTCATCCAAGTTGTTGATGAATATATTGAAGAGGACTGGGCCCAGTACTGACCCCTCAGTATTCAGCTCCTGCAGTTGTCAAGCTCTTTTTCCTGAGGGTTGGGGGTGTGCGTGTTATAGTTTTGGAGTAGACTTTTGTGGGGGCTGTGGGTTGGTTGTTTTTTTCCAGGGGAAGAGGGATGATCGAGCCTGTCTTACAAAAATAATAAACGGCAGGTTTGCTGTTGCAGATATGGAGGTAGCGCTGGAGTAGTAAGCAAAAGCAGGAGAGAGTTTTCTTGCCCAGAAGAAGACCCCCCCACCAGCAGCAGGACCGGCAGCGCAGCCGGGTGCCGTCCCACAGGAGGGTGGTGGGTGCTGGGTGATTTCCCCACAGACACCCCCATCAGCCGGCCCCACGGCGCGGCTGCTCCCGGGGATGGGCATTGCCAGCCCCACAGCGTCCTTCGGGAGACATGGCTGGGAACGGGCCATGTCTTCCAGCAGGGCACGGAGGTTTCGCACCGTGTGCTTTCTGAGGCAGGCAGAGCTGTTTTCCGTATTCAGACACTCATTACCTCCCCGCACCTGGGCTGTACCAGCCTCCAGTCTGCCACCAGCCTCATTTGAGCCATTTTCCTGTCCTGCTGCTTTCAACCCACTCTTGTCCATTTATGTTGTCCTTTCACCTTCTATTCTTACTGCTTCTCCTGCTTTAGGGCTTTGTTGTTGGGTTGTTATTTCTATTTCACATTCCTTTTCTTCTTCCTTGTCCCCATAACCTCTCAACTACTCTCATTTTTTTTTTTTTTGCTGTCCCTTCCACACTTTATCTCTCCTGCTGGGGCTAATTGCAGCAGCTGATCCCCATTTGAGCAATAATTACCAGCACAGACCAGGTAGCCAGGATCATCGGCAGGTGGGAACAGAGTAGCCCCCACCTGGAGCCAGGCAGCCCCTGGGGCCACCCCAACCATCTCCCCATCACCTCCCCGTCGCCTCCACCCCGTGGGGCCCCATCACCTGAGGGCTCGGTGCCCTCACCGCCACGCTCACCTTTGTTTCCAACCTTGTGAAGCAAATATTCTCCTTTCAACACCCAAAAAATGAAGTGCTGAATCTTTTAAAAATATCACACGTTATTCATATGGTAAATAACAAATGGATTGCCTCTAGGTCTGGAGATAAGGTAATGTCGCTGAAGTGACAATTTGATTTAGATCACTCATTCGTGCATGCACAACACCTCAAACCGTTTTTGCATCCATGCATGAATTAAAGGTGTTGTGATTGATGAGAGACCAAGGTCTAATTGGTGTTTTAATAAATACATTCTGACTTGGTAATCGAGCTAGATTTATCAGCAGAAAATGCCCCTGTCTAAATAAAATTACCAAGGTAAAGCTTAGGAACAATGACAAATGCCAAGCAAGTAATTGGCTCTGGGATCAGCGCTGGCAGAAGGACGGACACGCGGTAGATTTATTTGCATTTAGGATCAAGTATCTTCAGTAAAATTTCAGCAAGCAAACAAAACCAGGGAAGGACTTGACAGCATTGTTATTGGTTTGAACTCTCCCATACGTTCAAAGGCAGCAGCGGCGGGGGAGGAAGGGAAGCGGCAGAGGCCAGGGCTGCTGCCAGGCACACGTCGTACGAACTGAGCCAACGCTCACCCCTGGGTGCAGCTGCGGACACCTGGGTGCTGCCGTGGCCAGGACTGGAGCTGCTCTGCACAGATACCTGGTGCCTTCCCAGTCCATTCTACTAATTTAAATTTTCTATTTAAAAGGTTTTTCCATTTAAATTTTCTGAACTTGCCAACCCAGTGTAGAACCCACAATTGTTCGCCCACTATATCTCTGTCTGGGGAGGTCTAGGATTTGTGCAAGGGAATTTCAGCCAGTCCCTTGCCAGCACATGCACTTTCATCAGGAGTCTCCCAGCACTTTGTGTTTTACCAGCGCTACTGGGATCTTTCCCAAAACACTCAATTCTGGGAATGAACTTCCGTAAGAGTGTCAAATTTGTTTGGAAATAAAAATAAGTTCCCCAAGTGGTGGAGAAAATATGAGACCTGGTGTTAAAATACCAGAAGGCATACTAAATGAGCCAAAATATTTATATATGGATTTTTCTCAAAGTAAGATGCAACAAAGTTAAAATTCTGAGTGGAAAGAGAAGCACAGAGTGTGAACAGCCGTATGGCAAGAACCAGAGAGCATTTAGAGAAACTGGCCAACTGCAGTCATTGATGTCGTCAGACCATTTCTGAAAGTTGTGATGTACCCCAAGCCATACAGATGACTCCTTGCACTTCATAACAAAAGCCTTTTTATCAGAGGAAAACTGCTTCTGTGGTCAATTTATTCTTTTGGGCATCACTTTGCTGTGCAATAAACATTCTTTACTCCACTTGGAGGCCCCGTGCCGGCCTGCCCGCGGACAGAGCCTGGACCCGAGCCTCTCAGCACTTGTCTAAATCAGCAAACAGTTCCCGGGAGGACCCTTCAGCCTCAGGCGTCTCCCACCGAGGCAGGCGGGCGGTGACGGCCCCCGTCCTGCCACAGCCACAGCCTGGCCTTAGTGGAGCAGCGGCGTCCTTCTCGGGGACACCCGCACCGCTCTGCCCCCAACAGCACAACATGCCGTGGAGACAGCCCAGAGAGTGACCCAGGGCAGCCTCCTCCGCAGGCTCGGAACAAGCCTCGGGGCTGTGAAACGGAGGTGGGAGCGTGGCAGGAGGTGGGAGCGTGGCAGGAGACCCTGTGGTTCCGTACCCTTGAGTGAGTTATTTCCACATTCAGGAAAACTCTGCTCTGTCTCTTCCTATGAAGATGTGTGGTGATACCTCAGCAAATGTCTCCATCATCAATTCAGGTCATCTGTCAACTTTTAATTGTTTATGATTATGGTCTCTTCAAATCAATCCTGTTTTAAACCTCTTTATCAGCCTTACCATAGCTGTCTGCTCTGGTAGCACTGTAGAAATTGTTCAGGCTTGCACTACCCAGATTTATCTGCCTTTCTACCTTTTAGTTCTCAGCCACTAAGTAAAATCTTCGGCAGACCGAAGCAAGAGCTGAGCAATACTCTTTCAGTTCTCACCTGTATTTTTCATTGGCAGTTTAGCAAGCATTTAGCCTGAAGAGGAGGAGTAAAACAAATGGCCCGGGTTGTAGGAAGAGCTGGAGTTCTGACTGTTCAGCATTTCTGATATAAGAAGTAATTGGAGGAGTAATTCAGTGCTGCTGGCTTCCTTGCTTTGTACTCCCCTTTCCAAATGCTGTGATTAGAAGCAATACTGGACTGTCAGGACTGTGGCATTTAAGTGTATCTTCCTCTGGGAAAATTCCATTGATATGAAAAACTGACGCATATGTTTTCCTCTGCCAATAGTGTTTGCTCTTTCCGTCCTTCTGTCAAACATCTCTAGCTCGTTTAACTTTGGTGCACAGAGAATTAATTGCTGCCACTACCAGCATTTTCCTTCTTCAAGTCTAGCCTTGCCCCCTCAGATTTAAGACTTTTCTGTATCTTTTTTGATTTTTTATTTCTTACCTTAATGCAATCTTTCCTTTTACCTTGTGTTGCTTTAAATTGACGCTCAAGAACTTGAAAGTGAAGTCTGATGGAATTAAGCCAGCCTGGGTTCAAGAGCGAGGGCTCTCCTTGTCTCCTCTGAGCCGTCCCCTGGAGTTACCGAGGGGGCGAGCGGAGCCCTGCACTGCCGCTCTGTCAGCAAAAGAGGTGAGACCCTTTGGCAGGACATTACACGGAACGGCCAGAAAGCAGGGCAGTAACGCAGGCGGACGGTGGATTGAACCCCCCTAGCTGTTTTGCACTGACGTACTCCTGATGTTTGTTACGAAAGAAATTCCAATCATCCATGAATTACAACGCAGGTAAAACCAAAGGAGTCTGGAGACTCAGAAAACTCGTCCCCCTCCCAGTGCCCTAATTTTAGAATTGCCCACGGGAGCATTCCCACAGACCGCTCCGCAGCTGAAGCCGAGAAATTCAGAGCGAAAGGAGCCTCGTTAAAGCATTAATGCCTGCGGGCGCAGCCGGGGCAGTTTCCCCCCGCGCCGCTCCATCTCCCTCGCACCCAGCCCAGCGCGTGGTACCTGGGGCTGCACGCAGGAGCTGGCAGGAAACACCTTGAGACACATATAGATAGATATTTGCATACATATATGTAAAAAACACAGTTTGCACTCAAACTCGAGCCCTGTTTTGGACACCTTTTTTAATTAGCAAAGCCAATGTGTCTGTTACTCCCGCTTCTTGAAGATCTATAGTGTAAATTGCTGACAGATGGTTATGGTAATACAGGAGCAACGATTTTTGAATTTTGGAAAATTAGAACTCATGAACTGAAAAATGCTCTGGAGATATGAAGCTATCATGTCAGCCTATGTTGTTCCAATTAATTGCAATCAATTGCTAATTGAGAGCTATTTTAAGACTTGTCATTACCCGGAACATAATGTAGAATAATTTGTGTGTTCCCCTTTACCCCCATCACAAATGACATCAGTGCAAAGAAATCTCAGGAAACTGAGTAAGAAAGAGTAACAGGAGCCTGATTCCTGATTTCCTTCTGCCTCTTTGGCAGGTATGGTACAATTAGGAGCTGTAGATTTAAAAGCTGTAAGAGACAAGGTCTGAGACAAGGGATCCCAGTCGCTTGTTGGGTCTCCACCTCTAAAATAGCAGCTCTGATACTGCTGAGTAAATACATTTGCTTACTCCTTGGATTTCCAGACAGCACAAATGTCTCATTTGTTGAAGTGTGCACCCAGCAGCCCTGTCCAACGCCACCGCCTTGAAATCATGGAATCACAGAATGGTTTGGGTTGGAAGGGACCTCAAAGCCCACCCAGTGCTACCCCCTGCCCTGGGCAGGGACACCTCCCACCAGCCCAGGTTGCTTCAAGCCCCGTCCAACCTGGCCTTGAACCCCTCCAGGGATGGGGCAGCCACAGCTGCTCTGGGCAACCTGGGCCAGGGGCTCACCGCCCTCACAGCCAAGAATTTCTGCCTCAGATCTCATCTCAATCTCCCCTCTTTGAGTTTGAAGCCATTACCCCTCATCCTATCACTACATGCCCGTGTAAAAAGTCTCCCTCCAGCTTTCTTGTAGGCCCCTTCAGATACTGGAAGCCTGCACTCACACTTCATATGCGAATATGTTCATATTTTAAAACCAAGCACATATACTCACGGGGAAAGGAAGCACCGTTTGCAGTTGGATTACTGGGCAACACAGCAGTTTGGTTTGTGTCTTTAGCTTGACTGGTTTTACAACACAGGCCCCCAAATACTGACAGAGTTGTTTTGACATAAAAATCAAATGACCTAAATAACTGTACAGCGTTCGGCAACAGACTGGATGCTTACTGCAGGAGCTGGTGGAGCAGGCAAATCCAACAGGGATATAGCTCTCGGAGGCAAGAGGCATTTACGAGTAAGACCCGCGTGCTCAAAGACACGCCGTCTGTCACTCACAGCTCCATTCAGACACGCACCAGCTTGACAACCTATTTCATGATGTCAAGTAGAAAAATCCCCAGGCAAAGAGATAACTAATTCTTAAATGAGGAGTTTCTGCTAACGGTGCTGGTTTCAACCAACAAGATATTTTTTTTAAATCAATCTACAGTTCTGCTGTCTTTTCATTGCATTTTATTATGCTTGTAGTTGGAGCAAACTCAGTTCTCCTTTTAAAAGACCCAAGTTAAACTTTTTTCACCTGATTGTTTAATCACATACTCTCTTTCCACCTGGTCCCCACATATAAATATATACTATATATAAATACACATCTGCTTAGATCCTGCCAGAGGCTTCTGTGCACAATTATGCTTGCCATCATACCATGGATAAATTCACCCCCTTCACCTCTCATTCCTCATTCCAGTTTCTCCTCTCTCACCTTTTACTCTTAGTATCAAGTGATTTGCTATTCTTGGAGCATCCTCCCGTTGCCTCTGTCTCTTCTCCAGCGCTGTTCCCAAAAGTCACCCTTTCCATGAACCGTTTACTCCTTGGTCAGGTCTCCCCCTGGACTCTCCCGTCTAGTTTTCCTTTTCCTCAGGGTTACCGACTTCTTTCTTTTCTTTACTAGTCTTTTTCCTTCGCTTTACACGTAGGCAGCATGGGGGTTTATAAATTATTAATTAAGCTGTAATAGTAGGCAGTGAGCTGTTACAACTCACGAGTGAAATGACTCAGTTGAAAAAGGGCAGTGGCGGGGAGATTTCTTTGACTTTAGAAGTGAGGTTACCAAAAGTTAGTTAATAGAGCCCGGCTGCTCAGTCTTGAGGGGCCGGGATGGCTGAAGGGCCTGCCAGGGAGGAGGGGGTCGCTGGCTCCTTCCCTCCCCCGGCAGAGCTGCAGACTCTGCAGTGAGCCTGGCTCCTGCCCGGGGGGGCTCCAGGGATCCCCCTTTCCTGCGACACCCGCCCAGCATGCTCGCAGAGCCCAGCGCCCGCGCTGGCCGGGATGGGAGCTGGAGGGACCCAGCGGTGCCCGTGTGCCGCTCGCACAGGTCAATCCCCACGGAGCATCCCCCCCCCGGGCACTGGAGTCGGCTGCGGGACCAGCACAGAGTTATCAACTGACCATGAGTTTATTAGCGGTGCTTCTTTTCTGCCCAGTTCAGTCCCGTTTGCCGGCGTTCCCCCCCACGCCCGGGTGGTGCTGGCAGAGCTGAGAGCAGCAGCTGCTTTCTGGATGGCGAGCAGGGACGTGATGGATGGCGTTATCACCGAGTGAGATGAACCGTGGCTTGTGCACCTGGACCGGGCGAGCGGGAGGGCAGAGGCCCAGCTAGGCAGCCAGAAACGGTTCTCCTACTGAGAGATCCAACGGAAAAAGTTGCTCCTTGAAAACAATTAGTTAGGAAATCACTTTCCTCTTTTCTGCTCAAAGCCATTACTAATCTCCTAATTGCCATGATATGGTTTCCTTCTTATCCGGGGCTTGTTTTAAAGAATCCACCGTCCTTCACTTATCGTTCAGTGTTGCGCGAAATGGACACGCGTGCCCCAGGCAGGGACACCAGCTGCACAGCCGGGGGCTGCCCGGTGACCACGCACCTCCTGGCCAAACCGGCGCACATGAGGCGGTTGGCACAAGGCACCACTCCTCATCCTAAGGATGCATCCCCGCAGGAAGGCACAAATTACTTCCCTTGTTACCAGGAATTAACGTTGCAAGAAGCGCAGTCGGCTGCCGTACCTGGCCAGCAGTGTTTGCAGTATTTATCACTGGGGATCACAGTGGTACTTCACTCTGACAACGGGTGCTAACAAACAGCTCACGTTCCTTGCTGTGGCGGCGCATTTCCAACAGCGTTGAACCAAGCCGCAGTTCTCATAAATGGCTTCTTAAGGACCACACCGTGTGGCGCTGGCACTCGCGGCACTGGCTGCTGGCACGGGGCCGGGGGTGCCAGGCTGGGAGCCGTGCCGGGGGGTGCTGGGGTGCTGGGGGCTCAGCGTCTGCCTGCGCTCGTCCCACACACGTCCCAGTGCCCAGCGCCGCCCGCTCCGCTCCCCCAGCGCCGTCCGCTCCGCTCCCCCAGCGCCGTCCAGCTGCGCCCAGGTAAGCACTGCGGCTAGGAAGGAAATGAGGGAGCGAGGGGCTGCTAGCGGAGGCGGCGGCCCTGCAGGGCGGTTGTTTATTAGTTATTTGGAGTGTGACAAAGGCAGCTGCTGCCAGGACAAAGCAGGGAACCCCGACCCCACAGACAGGGCCACGGACGGTGCCGAGCTCTGCATCGCGGCTGCTGCATTTCTGGGAGTATCAGATATCCCTTTCCATAGGGGCAGATGCTTGGCTTTTATGAGCTAAGACACTCTCTCTGGAAGTTTGTTTGGTTTTTTTTCCCTCTGTCTGAACCTCATAAAATAACCTTCTGCTCTATAGAGATAAACTTGGTTTATGCTTGAGAAACATTCCCAGCCACAGTGGGCTTTGCCTTAAATCCTGTGTCTTGCTGTTTAACGTTGCTGTGGCTTAGCTTGGTTTATTTTCTTTCCTCTAAGTGGTGAATCGAACTTTAAGAAACGAATGGTTTGGTTTATCAGTTTTAGCATCTAGACCAAAGCACTTCTGCATCAAATAAATGCATGCAGTGGGAGACCCTCCAGACACTGCTTTAAAAAAATCCAGCAGTTTATTCCAAACATTTTTAGCACCGGCTTCAAGACCAATTAAGTTACCCATGCCTGGGCAATCCTAAACGCTCTGAGATCACAAGCTTTTCCCCTCCGCAAAGCCTCGAGGGGGGCAAGGGGGTGCTGGCCGTGGCAGCCACCTGGCAGGGACAGCGGGCACCGAGCTGGGCTCCTGTCCGTGGAAGGCAGGTCTCTGCTGAGGTCCCTCGGAAGCTCTCGAGCACAGTGTTAGCATGAATGAACCACCCGACTGTTTCTATTTCTGCAATGCATGAAAAATAAACGTAGAACCCAACCCAAGCCTAACCTGCCCCATCAATTCTGACCTCAAGGCAGGCACCATGCAGAGGGGACGCGGATTCAGGCTAGTAACGCCAGAAAATGAATCAGTAGCATTTGTGAACCGGCTCCGTGGGAGTAAATCCAAGTGAAATCTGGAGGGAGTGACATTTAGAGATAGAAAACAAACCACAGCACCCATGCCTAGGTGACGGAGGGGACGTGCTGGAACGCACTGAACCAGGCACAAAGAGGCAGGGGGGACGTGGCATCCTCTGCTGCCCACAGTCACGGGAGCCGCCCGAAAATCCTGCGGCAGTGACACCACTTGATACTAACCACCGGCAGCTGCACACAGATGAGGGTTTTCTACACAGAGAGGTGTTTCTACCAGGTTCTGTAGGGTTTTTCCCTAATGGGTCTAGAGGATAATTTGATTTTTTTGAGGTGGGCACACTGGGCTGGATCAGTTTGGGGAAACTAAGCTGGTTGTAGTTAATGAACACACAGCTCTGCCCTGCATTTAGAGAATAAGAAAATACTTTTTTTTTTTTTTTCCTGCCTTATCTAACAGATTGTTAGATATTCTCTTCCATATATTTCTACAGGAGGATACAAAAAGTCCTTAGAGATGTTAGTGGTTCCTATTAAACTCTGTAGGGTTTTAGTGTCATTTACAGAGACTCTAGTGGTACCAGCATTATGAAATTCCATATAACTTCTCCATAAGAATGTAGAAAATCTCAACGATTATGAGTCCAGTACCTCTGTGGATGAAAACCATATTCAGAGGAAATCTCAGAGCACTACAGATATATTCAGAATAATAATAATGGAGGGATTTTTCTACACGCTGTAATGTGGAAATACGTCAAACATGGAAAAATTGGACAAACTGTCCTTTGACCTAGAAGAAATGTTGAAAATTTAAGTAAGCTCTCAGCTATGTAAAGACCTGATCCTAATCCCTCTGGAAATAATGTGAGCATTTCCATTGACTGGAAAAGACTTCAAAAGAGCACACCAGCTGCAGCTGTAGCATCGCGGTGTACTTTTGTACTCTTTACCTTACAGACACTTTATTTCTTTAGAAATCTCCACATCACACAGCTACCCAAAGGCTAATAAGGCAGATTGTGAAGGCAGGCTGAGTCTAACAAAATCTTCAGAAGAAAAAAATATATATATGCAGAGGTGATTTCAGGATTATGTCAGGCTTCCCTGGTTTAGCAATTCCTCCCCAGCATAGCAGCCAGCCGGCTGGCAATGGAGCAGGAGCAGGTCATGGGCAGCAGTAATGCGGCCACGGCCGCTTGGGTAACTGCTCCGTTTGCACAACGCGACCTACAGATGCTACAGAGGAAACCTTCGTATGCAGGAAACAAGACCCAGACAGGAACACCCGAGAGTCAGGTTCACCACCACCGTGCTGGTAGATGGGAGGGAGGTCTCAGAGAAGCCCTGGAAGAGCTGGTGTTGCCTCCATCTGCTTGAAGTGGTGGAGCCGAGGAGTAACTGAACATACAGTTTGTGTTTTCCTGATTTCTGTTACTCCTTTTAGGTTTGACCAGAAGTGCTTGTGATGCATTTCTGGAGTGACTGAATGCAGCGCTTCCAGCAGGCATCAGGAACCAGCAGAAAAACTTTGTATTGACTTTTTATTGCATCTCAAATAAAACAATCATTATAAAATCAAATTTGGAGGGGGAAAAAAAAAGTTTGTCCTGGGTTAATTTTGCATTTAATTTAGAAGTTTCCATTCATAGCAAAATTAAGAAATAGCTGCTGGCATTGTGATAGCCTGTCGTCTACCTCAGTCTGCATTGTGGGCCACCGCCCCCGAGGGCTGTGGGCACAACCTCCCCTGCAGACACACGCTTTCCCAAAATTGCACTAAGGACGATGGCCCACTGGTGGCAGGGATTCACACCATGTCACCGCTCCACAGATGGGATGAAGGGAGGCTACCGCCAGGAGCCATGACCGAGAAATGGCTCAGAATTTTGTCTCTTAGTGGGGAATTTCCATGTACCCATTCCCCAGGGCTTTCCAGGCGCTTTCCCCACAGCTTCCGGCTCCAGCTCCTCATCTGCTGCCCCAGGAGCGGTTCCTGCACCGCAGGGTGTTGGGCTGGTGACAAACCAATGCCCCCAGCAGGACCCTCGTGGTGGTGGGGACGGATCCTGGCTGAGGGATCTCCATGCCCGCATATATAAAGGCTTTCTGAAATGTTAAACTGCATGTAACTGCTTGGCTGAAGTGATAAATGGGCAACACAATTATTTCGGCAAATATCAGATACTGCCTTATGGCTGCCACAATAGACAAGCTATTTCAGTTGGAGTTCCAGCAAACACCTTGCAATGTTTTCTAAATATTTTATATTGGAGGAAAACATACTTTCCCACATGTGCCTAAAAGATTCAGAATATAACAGGCACATTATGGATGTTTTTACATATTTTATTTCCACGTATTTACTTCTGGCACCGTGAAAATCATTTCACCTGTTGTTAGAGCCTGGAAATGTCATTCATTAACTCACATAGGGCACTTCTGTCTTGTTTGCTATAGGCGCAATAGCATTAATTTGACAAGTAGGCTGGGAATAAATGCCATCGGGAGTTTCACGTGCGGCTTGCGACAGCACAACAAAAAGCACCTACAAAACTCCACTTTGACTAAAGCTGTTCCCTCGGTTGTTGCCTTCTGGTTCAGATGAAAAGGAGATTAGCAGATATGATGATGAAGAAACCAACTGTGTACTCTTCTGCTCGGTCCATTTGGAAGCGGATCTGCCCTTGCACGGGGCAAGGGAGACCCTGGGCCCCCCGGGCCTGAGGAAACCTCCCTGCAGCCAGCTCTGCCTCCGCCACGGCGGAAAGATGGAACTTCTGGAAGTAAGAAACACTCGGGCCTTAAGAATGCCTAAGGGGATTCTGCCCCTCTGCTCCGCTCTGTGAGACCCCCCCGCCGTGCTGCCTCCAGCGCTGGGGCACCAACAGCAGAAGGACATGGAGCTGCTGGAGCGGGGCCAGAGGAGGCCCCGGAGATGCTGGGAGGGCTGGAGCCCCTCTGCCGTGAGGACAGGCTGAGAGAGCTGGGGGGGTTCAGCCTGGGGAAGAGAAGGCTCCGGGGAGACCTTGGAGCCCCTTCCAGTCCCTCAAGGGGCTCCAGGAAAGCTGGGGAGGGACTCTGGGTCAGGGAGGGGAGCCACGGGACCAGGGGGAATGGCTTCAAACTCAAAGAGGGGAGATTGAGATGAAATGTGAGGCAGAAATTCTTTGCTGTGAGGGCGGGGAGCCCCTGGCCCAGGTTGCCCAGAGCAGCTGTGGCTGCCCCATCCCTGGAGGGGTTCATTCTCTGGTTCCCCGCTCCCCACGGCGAGGCCGTGGCACACACAGGCCATGCTGGAAGGCAGAGGCACCAGCCCAGCTCCGTAAGGGGAGACTCCCAGCCTCCGCCCGACTGGGAAGTATTTGCACTAACGCCATGCAAACGATTGTAAAGTAAAAGTCTCCTGAGAAAACAGGGCAGTTTTAGCAAAGCAGAGTGTTCAGCTGCTCTAATCTACTAATTACTTGAGACGTTTTCTTTCTCCCTTCCCTCCTGCACCCTGCTGGGCCCTTTTGCCTTCAAATCAACTACAGAAACAAAGTAATTTGGTCAAGAAGCAGCTTATTAGCACACAATGCAGCTCAGCAGCACAAGAAAACACAGACCACCACAAAGGTCCATCCACCCTGACGTCCTGACAGACAGACCGACCGACCCACCCAAACACGGCGGAGGGGCTTCCACTGACAGGGAGGGACTTGGCACGGGGCGAGGAGGAGGAGGAGGAGGAGGAAGAGGGTAGCCTCATCCTGCACGAGGGGCTGCAGGAGCCAGCTCAGCCCTCAGACGACCTTCCCAGGGAGGCCATCGTCCTGCTCCACCTCCCTGAAGATCACGGTCGGGATGACCAGCCACATCCCAGCCACGGCGGGGGCGCTTGGTGCCGGCACAGACCCTGAAATCGGCCCCCCTCTGCTTCCCCAAGGCTATTTGCTCATTTTCCCTCCATACCTCAGCAGCCCATGGTTTAAAAAAATCTCCCTCAACTTTTTTCTTAATTCCCAGACATAAGGAAGGGGTTTAGAGGTAGTTTTTGGGAGTCATTTTCTTTTCCATCAGTCACTGATGCCAACACAGGGACTGGCTGCTCAGCTCGTTCCTATTGCTTTAGTTCAGCTTTAGCTGGTGAAAACCAAGTGCTGCAACCTCATTCTATTGTTCAGGAACGATAAACTATATTCTAAACGCATGCATGACCTGTAGTTCAAGAGGCTTGTTGTAGTGTTTTATGGTCTTTATTTATTGATCAGCCAGGAGGCCCAAATCTGGTACTCCGAGCTATCTAGGCCAGGCTGGGAGTTACTGGGAGCACTGGGTGGGCGGCGGGTCGGGGAGCTCCCCCAAGCACTGCTCCAGCCTCACCTCAGCACCGCTGCTCAGCCAAAAACAGGATTAAGCAAGCCATTAGTCCGGTTTTTAAGTGGTGCAGACAAATAGAAATATGACAGTTAAACTGAAGAAAAAGGCCTGAACTATAATTTGAAGAGTCTAAATGTTTCAGCTTGAGCTCAATACATTGCCGTGTGAGAAAAGCTACTGCTTACACCGTTCTCATCTCAGGCCCGAGTCTCCACTGTGCTCCATCCTGGCCAGTCTCCGGTGGCTCTGCACCCCAGGAAAGCTGCTGTCTGACAGGCGAGAGTCCGGCTAAAGGTATCTCCCGCTTCCCGGGGGAGCCGATGTTCCTGACAGCTTTTTGCTCCGCAGCCATTAGAAGAAGCTGCAAATCCAGTGAGTAATTTCTGAAGGGAGCTGTTAGACCTGATTTCATGCGGAATAATGCTCACGCAGCCAGCTGCGCTGCACGCACAGCTCACCCCAGCCCGCAGCCTGGGGCAGGGCTCGTGCTGGGCAGGGGATGGAGGCGGGGGTCCCAGAGCAGCCGGAGAGATGCGGGGGGTCCCAGGACTGGGATAAGGGGAGCAGCAGCAGGCGGTGCGGGGAGCGGGACTTTGACCCACGGGGTCCGGGTGCAGCAGGTATGGCCGGCTCCCGCCTTCGCAGAAAGAAGGGAGAAGCTCGGCAGCCTTCAGCCAGGAGAAAGCCCACCGTTCCCACCAGGAAAGCCGCAGCCTGCCCGGGTGGGGGATGCTCATGGCTGGAGGCACAGGTTAGCAGGATTCATGTACTCTCTGGGGCTTAATATTGCATTTCACACTCTCAAAGTTCAACCTATTGCCTTCAAAAAATAAAACAAACTTGTATTCAGCGTGGGAGATTAATCTCTAACACAAAATATTTAATTAATACAGTGAAATTTCATTTCATGGGTACTTGCATTTGTGCTATGATAAGCATTAGCTGAAGATGAGTGTGGCACCAAACACCACCTAAGACAAAGGAATCATTCATCTATATTGTAGTCAAGCATAACAAATACCCAAGCAGTATTTTGGCACAGCTCTGTAATGTTTGCTGTATTAGTCCTTCACATGAATAATTTCCAGCTAAAGGTCTGTCTCTTTGCCACCACCAAATCAAACGCCATTTGCCCTAGTTATGATATCACAGTGACATCTTGGCTGAAACGGTTTCCACTTTGCCAGCCTACATATTTCATTGAATTTAATGGATTTCTCTTACATGTTAAGTGAAAATAAAATTAAAGCAAACGTTGCCTGTAACCAGGGAAGATGCACAAATGTTGTTCTAGGTATTCACCCTTACTGAGGAGGGGGGTTTGGTGCAGAGGGACTGAGCCTCCTCCCCGCCGTGGTTCACTGCGGTGTCCCGGCCACGGGTCCCCCAGGGCTGAGCCGTGCAGCAGTGACGTCCTCCTGGCAGATGTTGTCCTGCCAGCCCTGCCTGCAGGCACAGCAGAGCAGCGACCACACGGCCAGGACACGCTCTGCTCCCCCGCCGGCACCCGGCCCTTTGGGCCAGCAGAGAGGGCAGAGGAAGCCTTGAGACCTCGGCCAGGTCCTGCCAAGTCCTGCCCCACCACCGGTCCCACCGCTCCTCTCAGCGGGAGCCCAGATAAGTGGCATGAGCAGAGATTGCCCTTGCAGCACCGTCCATACCAGCACTCATCCATCGGGATGCCATGGAGGGCATTTCTTGGGAATCACCGCATCTTCAGCACTGCTCCCGTCAATCCTCTTTGGTCTCTTGCCTTACAGTATCATCCAGACCCTTTGGAAAGGATCGTACTGAGCTCAGAGACTGCAGACAGGGCTGCGTTACCAGTCCAGGCACTGCTTTGAAAAGCTGTAAGCCAGCAGGATGTACTCTGTGGGGGGAACGTTTGACTTGTTTGAGATTGTTCTACAAAGCGGATGTTTGCTCCTTGGCGCGGGGTGGGAAGGGCTGTAAGGAGCACAGGCTCCTGACGCATCAAGCCTACAAACCACTCCAAATCTCACTCATCTTTAAGACATGGTTTGGCGACCAGGGGATGAGCAGACCTGAGACACCTCCCCACTGCCAGAGCAGCCCCGGGGTGCCCCATCCTCCGGCCCAGCCGCTGGGACCAGGGTGACCCGGGGGGTGCTGCTGGCAGGGGGGACCCCGGGATGCTGCCGGGACGGGGCAGGGAGCGGCTGCGCTGCCGCAGGCGCTGCCCCCACCAAACCCTCCCGCTGCAGGGAGTCTGCCCCTTGGAAAGCTTCACGGGTCCAGAACCAGTGAAGTCAGATTCTCATTTACACATTAAGCCTTTTTATACCTCTTTTACTGCATACGAGAGCCATAAAATAAGCAGAATGTAATTTACTTATGCTTCGAGGCCCCTTTGCAGAGCCAAAATGATTTATAGGGCCTCGGCGCACATGACCGACAGGCTCTTAATATTTAACAGCTGTAAAAATATTGCACAAACGCTACATATTACTGAGTCAGTTTTGGCCTACAAACATATTAAGATAACTCTGCACACATTGCAACTGGTCAAATATTAATCATTGAATAATTTATCCTGTGAATTTATTTTGTTTTTAAAAGAAATCATTCAGCAGATATATTTGTCCACTCTAGTGCAAATACATATTTATGATATGGTTATTGGTCTAATATATGTTTTCTGGTATCCTCAATTTCAGGATACACATAATAAGAGTCAAATCCATGCTGAGGAAAGGAAAGGGAGGGGGGCCCAGCAGAAGTTTTACATGCGGGGCTCTGCTTGGCAAAATGCTGCTGCCTGCGCCCAGTGAGCTCTGGAAATGGGCGGCTGCAGCCTCTTTAGATATTGATGGCTTTGCTGGAACTGTTATGGAAGCGCTGGAGAGGGCTCTGGAGCTGATTCTATGAATTCTATGAACAATTCTATGATTCTATGATGCAAACCACCCCCCCACTCCAGCAGGCAGCAGAGCTCGCAGGAGTCCCGGGGTATGTCCTGCCCCAGCGCTGCTCCCCCAGCACACCCTGACCCTCCTGCCCCGCTCTGGCAGGGACAGCCCCCGCCACCCTCCATCTCCGCACCGGCATACGTCCAAAAATGTGGATTGAGAATTAAAACAACAACCATAAATGTAGCCAAAGGTATTTGTCTCCCAGCATCTTTCAGCCTCCGCACGAGAAGGACAGGGATCTGGTGGCAAGAAGAACTCCCGGGGTAGGAAGCAGGTCCCCAGGTGTCTGTCCTGGCCTCGGCACAGCCCACAGCCCTTCCAGGGACCAGGGCTCTGACACACCATCCAGCACGTCCCCTCCACGCACAGCGTGGGCTGAGGGCTCCCTTTGGCACAGCACACAGCCAGCTCCGGCACGGGGACATCCTTCGCCTGGATCCGTCTTGCTGCGTGACGTGGGGCCACACCAGGTCCCATCCGAAGAGGTTGGGACCAGCACGTTCCCACCATGCAGCCGGACCGCTCCCTGGCTGCTAGGGAGCAGTGCCCACACCAGAAACGCTCTGCTCACTTTCCATCGACTCTTAGTGCTCGCTTGGCAGCCCCGGCTTAAACCATTTTGATGGTGGGTTGAAGCAAAGCGGAGGGATGCGGGCAGTCGTTAGCATCCTGGGAAGAGCAGAGTCAGCCCACAGCCTGCGCTGCACAGCGAGTCCGCTGCAGCCTGTAGCATATCCCAGTCCTCACGTAGACAAGCCCAAAGGGACCAGTGTTCAGTCTTTTGCTGGAAACAGCTTGCGCAGGCAGCTAAAAGCAGATAACATCCTTATGCCTACCAGGACAGGCGTATGCTGCCGTGAGTCTGAAAGCACATACCTGGGTACCTTTTAGGGAAAGAACATTCGCATGGAAAGCAAGCCCTCGGCTCGGGCTGGGCTTCCTCCTCCTCGAATTCCGGTGTTGCCCCACTGCCTTACAATTACTAACTGCGTAGTCATGCTTGATAATTGTATGATATGCACAGAAGAGGATTAGAAGAAGGCAACGCGACTGACATTGCCCGATTAACCTTAGCCAGGAGTTGAATTCAGATCATCAGAAGTACCATGCTAATGAATGAGAGTGGGTCCGCTGCGTTACCTAGCCCTCTTCCAGTCTATCGCTAATAAAGGGTTTAATTAAAGACTCTCAGTGGTGCACTATGACCACGCGGTGCAGAGGCAGCTCAGGCCATCCAGCAGAAGGAAGGGCTGAGCGTGGCCGGCAGGACGGGCAGGTCACTTCTGCCTGTCCTCTGCCACTGAGAACCACCGGCATGGGCAGAACTACAGGAATTCACGCCCTGTGTGCTGGGTCTAGCACAGTCAGGTAATGACCACAAAACGGGTCCCCGTACTACCACGGTACGTCCCCTGACAGATTTGCACTGTGATTGTATCACTTCAGTAGCTGAAGGCCGGTATTTCTAGTGCCTGCCCCAGTGCGTCCTGGCTGCAGCTGCCTGCCCAGCTGGGGGGTGTGGAGACAAAAACTCCACCACATGCATCAAACAGGTAAAGCAGGACTGAGGCCTTGGAACAGGACTGCTGCAGCAACGCCTGCTTCCCCTTCAATCCCTGCTTCCAGACCTAAACTCAAACCAAGCAGCCATCAAATGCATAAGCACATCTGAGCTCCGCGGCTGCTGCGAGCCAGCCAGCACCACCACTCCGCATCCATCCCCCAAAATCCTGAGTCCCAACATCTTCTCTATGTACAATCGTGTTTTGCGGCATTCCTAGCCAACTTTTAAACAAATCAAAGCAGTATGATTATTGAATTAAAAGCCACCAGGGTCAGTCGGTTTAGCTGCCCCGCTCTCTCCATGGAACCCTGCAGTATGAGGCACTGATTTCTTCAGGGCCTGATCCTTCACCCCCTCCCCTCCGCGCTGCCCCAGACACTGCCCGTGGCAGTGGGTGAGGACAGCACCTGCAGGTCACATCGGGTCCCCAGGCTGAAGGTGGCCCTCGTCCCCCAGCACATCCCTGGTTTGCACCATGAGCAGCTATCTGCTGTGCCCTTCAGCTGCATGCAAATTAAATGAAAAGTGGAATGAAGTGCTGCCCCTTGCCCTCACAGCACCAGAACGCTCACAGTAGTATTTATTTCTTCATTGCGAGTTGGTTGGGAACGTTGAAATTTTTACTTGAAGCAAGATTTTTCTCCCTCAGGTCCACGCTTTAATGATCGAACGCGCTTCTAAAATCACCCCAGTGACTCTTCAGAAGACAACGGAATCGCCCAGGTAATGATGCCATCCTGCAGGAATGGGAGATTTCAGCCACGTTCACGCAAGAGGGGTCAAAGAAGAGGTCCCTCATCAGAGCAAAAAATACCCTGGAAGTGGGTTCCAAGTCCCCACGAGCAGTCTGCGCTGCTTTGAAATTTAAATCAGTTGCAATTTGAGCGGTGAGTGTCAGCCCGCTACCGAGAGCTGCCTCCTGTGCCTGCAGGTGCCGCATGCCGCTCGGGCAAGACCTTGCTCTGCATCCCCTCCGAGACGCCCAGAAAGCAGGAGCTGGACCTTGAGCTACCAAGAAAGAAGTTTAAACTTCTAGTAAACTGTGAGAGATCCTCCAGCTCCCATCACGGCAATGAGCCTGACATTCTTTTAGAAAAACCTAAACTTAATTTTAAAACATCTGGGAAATTCCATTAAGTGATTTATCATGCAACTGATGAAACTGCAATTTAACTTCAAAGCCCTAAACAGCATTAAAGAAAGCCTCATGTGCTCAAATTAACAGTAAAATATTTGACACTGAAAATTATTGTAACAGCAAATAGCGCTGTTCTCCAATTAGCCTAATGCAATAGATCACTGTACAGGCAAGCATCCCAGCAGGCACGCGCCGGGATGCGCGTATCCAGGTCAGCGTATGGGCTGTAAGCGCAGAGAGCGCCCAGGCTGTCCCGCTCCAGCCCGGCCAGCTCTCCCCTCGTCACAGCACCGTCCTCGGAGCAGGGCTAAACACGACCAGGCGTCACGGGCAGGCTGCAGCCTGGTCACCGGCCATACCTCCCCCTGCGGCACCATGGGCAGCAGGAGGATTTTGCAGGAATGAAGGCTGCAAAAAGAACCCCGCTGCTGCAGGAGCCGTTCTGTGGTGCTGCCGAGCCTGCAGCCCCCCAGGGCCGTGCAAGGGACAGAGAGGGAGCATCAGTGCTCAGCCAGTGGTGCCCGATTATTTTAGAACTGTCTTTTTCAATAACTGGTGAATAAGATCCCTATTGATCTAATTAGCAGTAAGAGAATAAAAATCTGCTTTTTTTCTTTTTAAAAGGGCTGTTGGCAGCTGCCAGGTGACAGCTAAAGAGCTCCGACAGCTCCACACAGGCGTGCATGGGCAGCGGGGAGAGCTGCCCCCAGAGACAGAGCAGCCGCGTCCTTTGCAGCCGGGGGCTCTGGCGGAGCTGGGCACAGCCGAGGGCTCTGACAGAGCACACCGGGACCTGCCCGAGAGGGACGGCCCTGAGCGAGGCCCATGGCAGGCTGCAGGCTGGCTCCTCCCGCAGAAGCTGCCTTATTCGAGACCTTGGCCCTGATTTCAGGCTATAACAGAGCTGAACGTAACCAGCAGAGGATACACAAGTATTTATTCCCACTCTTGTTTTTCTTCACGTTATCCTCAGATAATGCCTAGGGCTGCTCTAATTTAGGCCACCTGGAGCAATCCCCAGCAGAGCCAAGCAGTGGCCCGAGCAACGGGAGCTGCTGGACCCATCCCACTGCTCCCCCCGTGCTGGGGATCCCGGCTCTGCCGCAGGGATTCATGGCTGGAGCCACCCCGTGCATCAGCCTGGACGCGGCCGACAAGGAATGCTGAACGGATGAAGAATACCACTGCCTGGCAACGTTTAGTTTCAAAAAAGGGATGAATGGAGGAGGGAAGAAAGAAGAAATACATTGGTAGATGGTATTTATTTATCTTCTGAAAGGAAACAAAGACTGCCCAGGACTGAATAGCTCAATTAAGCACTTGCTGGAATGACAGATTTACTGCTTGCTCAACAAGCACATTTCAAACCAGAAGTAAAACTGGGATGAGAGAATGAAGTGAGAGACAAGGAGAGCCTCAGATAAACCGGGAGAGGATCTACTGCCCTGCACAGAAACCAGGAGCTGCCTCAGAGCTGGCTCAGACGGTTTGGTTTGCAGCTCTTCGTCCCTTGGGGTGAAGAATCACCGCGAGAGGACGATGCTGCTCCCCAGCCCCTGCTCAGCTGGGCCATCCCAGAGATCACGACGGCCCCAGCAAACCCCCCAGCCCCGAGTAGGCTGGGGATCCACCACCAAGGGATTTCAGCCAAGGCTTGCTCTATCAGCTTAGAGATTCATCTCCATCTCCGGCTGCTCTTGTGGAGACAGTTTTCCTAAAAATAATTCTAAAGCAATTACTTGTTAGTTTTCTTCTTTTTTGGTAGGTGCTTTTAGTCAGAGCCTGTGAATGGGGCTGTAATTAAGAACGCGCCAAACCCCCGCGACAAACACTTGGCTCCTCATTCCTCCAGTTACACAAGGGGCAGAGCACAGCCCCGTAAAGGATCTGCAGCAACATCTTAATAAATACCCTAGTAGTTATTTAAACCTCAAAAATTAGATGCAAGTCCTTCAATTTAATCCTGTGCCTTTGGGGGTCATAGAAAGCGCTAGATTACACACCCCTCCAGGACCAGTAAAAAATGTATTTTTTATTACGGGTACTCTTCTGAACAACAATCTTCAGCTCCATTGAGGAGATTTTTGATTAAACCAGACAGAGGATCGCCTACATTAGTTAAGGTAAAACTGTTTCCAGCCAAGCTGTCTGGCAAGCATTTTTTATTTCAGCAAACCAGCAGCGATGGCAGAAATTCAAGATTTGCAGGTGCTCAGACAGAAGCTCAAATCCTCCTATTACTAAACCTCCATGCAATTATGGCAGACAAATTACCATCCCTTCCCCATTGCCCAGACTTAGAAAGGACTCATGGTTTTTCCATTTCAGGCAGGTTTTGAAAGGCACAAAAGACTGTTGTGTGTAAAACTCCCAGTGATAATCAATGACATTTGGGTCCTTATCAATCATTATGTCCTCAAAAATCTTCACCTTTGTGATTAACATATTGTTTCTTTGGCTCTCTTCTTGATTAACAAGAATCACAGAGAAACAATTATGCATCCTATCATTACTTTCTAAGGGAGCTCCACAATTACATCTTTTAATTGACATCCTTGTTCATTTCAGACAAACTTTGGGTTTAAGTTCACTTTTTTGGCAATCAAACTGCATCCATAGCATGGTTTGAGAGCTATCCTCCCGCAGCCTGGAAAAAAGTGCAGATGATGTAGAACATCATCCATGAAAACTTTTTTCCTTTTTCAAATGAAAATTTTGAACTTAACCCCAGACAAAGAGCAATCTATTCTTCACACCCTTGTTTGTGTTTACATTTGCAGTTTTCGGTGAGGTCACCATGACAACTCTCAGAAGTCACTCTTCAAAGGCATCTCAAACCCCAGACCTACCACCACCAACCCCACTACACCATGGAGCATGTTTTAAGCTGGTTTTCTGTTAAGTGGCACACGGGTCAAAGTGGATCCCTGAGGATCTCCCAGAAGAAATCTGGGACCTGGTCTGGGTCTTGGCCACACGTTGTGTTGCATTAACCCAGCTGCAGGTGGGCTTCTCAGAATCTGGGTTTTAAAGCTGAGCATGGCCAGAACCCATGGGATGCCAAAGCTCCTGTGTCTGCAAGGGACACCACCTTTTTCCCCCCATTTCATAGAATCATGGAATCACAGAACGGTTTGGATTGGAAGGGACCTGAAGGATCATCTCATTCCACCCCCTGCCCTGGGCAGGGACACCTCCCACCAGCCCAGGTTGCTCCAAGCCCCGTCCAACCTGGCCTTGAACCCCTCCAGGGATGGGGCAGCCACAGCTTCTCTGGGCCATTTGGACCATTCCTGTTCCTTCTCATCCTTTCTTTTCATCTCTCCTTTCCACAGCTGGCTTTTCTCTTCAGCCTCTTCCTCTTGCCTTCCAACGGGAACACAGGGGAGGTGCAGCCGGGAGCTCTGCCCGCAGCCGGCCCCGCACTCCCGGGTGCTGATGGGGCTGGTACCTGCAGCCACCGCTGAACACCGAGCACAGAATCCTCCTCCGAATCACATTATACAGCTCATCTGTATTGCAATTTGCTGTTATAAAATCTCTGCTCGTTCAATACACTGATTGTACCCCGAGTACCACGAAAGGAACAATTGCACACAGCCTATCGAGTACCAGAGTGTGAACCAGAAATAGGAATTTTCCCTGCAATTAGAAACAAAACGGTGCTATAACTTGCCTTGCAAGAGGGTCACGCATTCAGAAGCAAGGCAAGGGAACCATTTTATTTTTAAAAAAGGGGAACATTTTTGTAGAGAAATATAAAATGGTTTCAATTTTGAAGTGTCATTTTTCTGCCAAGTCTTCCTATGTGAAAAATTACAGTCAGTCTTATCTCTGCTTCATCTCCTTGTTGTACTAGTAAAAATGACCCAGCGCCCATTGCCAGATTCCAGACTGAGGGTTGTCAGTGCTTGGATTTAGGATCCAATTTGTCCTGATGGAAAGTATGAGCCATGGAACTTGCATTTTAGGCATCCCCAAGATTCAGACGGAGGTTTTTATCCTAAATGAGGACTAAGGCAAGCAACCACTGAAGCTACAACTGACTTTTGGTACGAGCATCCATTTTACTGCCAGCCTGCAGGCGTTTTCCCCTAAGCACGTGCCTTTGCCTTGGCAAACACGGTCAGTGGCTGAGGACAGGGCCCCCCCACCTCTCCGGGGCTGCCGCTCCTCTCAGCGCTCTGGGGTGCCCGGGACAGAGGTGCCCACGCACCCACCAAACCCCCCCGGGTGCCGGGGCCGCTCCCCACGGTGACAGCTACATCCCGTGGCATCTGTAAAAACACCGTATGTGCCACTCAAAACCACACTCAAAATGCCAAGAGCAATTATTTAATTGCTTTGATCCGTGCTCTGGTGAGATCCACGGAGCATAATTATATTCTTGCTTTAAAAAGAGTAAAGAAGAAAAAAGGCTTTATTTTGATGTTTCAGTGTTTGCTTCTCAGCAATATGTGCTTAAAGGGAACTACGGTAATTTATCTTTCCACTGCTTGCTTTCCACATCTGAAAAAACCAGGAATAGCTGCTGTACATTTGCATCTCAATTTTAGCTGGAGCAACTTGACAAGGATTCAGCTAAATGAATCGGCACAGTTTGCAAAGAAAGCAGCTGAAGTAAATAAAACCTCCGGGGATGCTGACAAAAAACAGCACTAAAATCAGGATCTGCTCTTTCACAGTGAGAGAAATTCAGCACTTAGAGTATGATCTAACGTTCACTGAAGTCCTTCCATCAGCTCCAGCGGCTTTGGGTGGCACCCAGGACAGCCCAGCCATCCATCCCGGCCATCCCAACCCATCCATCCCAACCCCTGCCCGAGGCTGTGGGGTTGGGAGAGCAGGAGGAGCAGAGGCGAGTCCGGCTGCCAGTGCCCGGGCGGCCCCGCAGCATCCCCACCTCCCACCACCGCCCCAGGCCAGCGGAGGGGACGCGCGGGGCTGCAGGTACCACTGACAGGCATCCAGGGACCAGCAAAGCGCCCCCCGAGCCCCGAGGTTTTGCTCCGAGCAGCGCGCTCTCATAGTTTCATAGCGTGAAAAATGCCTTCACTTTCAATTCACCCAGGAAAAAGTGAAAAATATTGGCCAGCTGCACTTTTTATGGGGAAGTTATGAGCGCTGATCTTTGAGAGCTGGAAAATATATACCACTTTTGCATAACAATTAACTTTTATGTTTTTCAAGAGGGCTGTTCCCTTTAGTGCTTCCTCACTTTGGGCCAAATTCTCTCCTGGCCTCCACCTCCGAGGCTCTGCCACCTCCAGCCCCGCTGCAGCAATTTACCCAAACACAAGCTTTTACCCTTTGTTTTAACCCTGCCTTTGTCTGAACGTCACAGGGGCTCAGAGGGAGATGTTACAAAAGCATCGAGGACTTGGCTGACTAATCCCTGGCTTCAAGGGAAGCCGAGGAAGCTAATGCAGCGTGCTTTCAAAAACCCTTCCCAGAGTCTGTATTATCTTAAAGCGCAGCACGTCGAAGAGGCTAAAAGCAGAGGTGGGGCTGATCCCACTGCCACCGCGGGAGCTGAACAGACCAGTTTAATTAGCGAGACTGAGCCGAGATAGAAAGCTTTCATCTTTTGATACAACAAAGAGGACACAGAAGAGGCAAATGATTTAAAAGGTGCCCGTTGCCCCCGGCTGGCTTTCACTGGGAACTGTTCCCTTTTGTTACGCAGTTCCTTTTGGTCGGGTGAATTTGGCCGCGCACAATGGTTTGCTTATTTTATTTGAAAGAGTGGGAGGAAAAACTACTCCTACGTACCAGTCTGCGTTCAGGTTAGATCAGCCGGAGCAGCGGCTCCCGGACTCTCTACAGCTTCTTCCATCAAGGCTGCCCCAACTTGCCGCCTCGGGGACGGTGTGGCCAGCAAGGCGGCGAGTGCCAGCCGCGGTCAGCGGGGGCTCCGTGGGAAAAGCCAGCACCACAGGTGTCATTCCAGGATGGAGCAGCAACAGGCATCATTTTAAAAGTCTCCATTCCCCACCTGTGTATCTAGGTCACATATGGTATTATTCCAGCACCGAGTATCTCCATAACCCACTGAAAGGGCACTGGCTGTCCCAGCTGGTATTTACCGGTTCAGACACTTATTTTCATTTTACAAAGTATATACGCTCTCATATAAACTCAGCAGTTTTCGAGCTCTTGGCAGCGAAGCCTGAGCACTCTTTACAGGGCTGTCATCACCATGGCATTTCGCAGTACCCGCGAGGAGAAGACGAGCGTGCTGCTGGCCCTCCCCAGCCGGGGAGCGCTGCAATGGTGTCACCGCATGTGGGACTCTCGGCCCATGTCCCCCTGGGGCGCAGGGAGGTGTCACAGCAGAGTCTCCTCCACAGACCATTGCAGATGTACATAAAGCTTTCACTGCAAATCCCTTGTAGTCAGAACAACTTAATCAAGTCTATATTGCTGTACAACATCAAATCTAGAGCACATTTCGGGGAGGGGATGGGTAAGGTTTATAATGCTCCCAATTAATCCAGGCCATGCAGGAGCTGAACGGCGGCAGCACACAGAACTCACCTTCCTGCAGGTGGAAGGTGACACCCAGCTTTGCAGCAGACTGGTAATTCAGTTCAGTCCTAACGAACTTCGGACTTTGACGATGTCCAGCCAGCAAATGAAAACAAACAGGCGAGAGGCCGGTGTCAAAGCAGGCTCCCGGTGTCCTCATCCTCCCCGTCACAGCGAAACCCTCCACGTCTGCTCCGAACAGCACAAGTCTGATCTCACTGCACCACTTGGTGCACTGTCCACATTAACAAGAACCTAAGCAAAATTTTTGCCATTTTTTGAACAGAAAGAAAACAATCCAAGCATTTAGTTTTACTAAGAAATTCTTCACACAGAAAAAACCCAAACTGTTTTTCCTTGGAACCATCTTCAGACAGTTGTTTCTCCAGAGCAAGATGAGGCAAGCAACATAAGAAGCTATAAATTACTCTTTTCAAAGAGCACCTGAATGGCCATTTTTATCTGAAACATGAGGAAGGAAAGGCCTTAGACAACACCGTATTTTCAGTGAAGCATCTCAAGAGTACTTTGAGCCAGAAATGAATTCACGAGCTCCCCTCTAGCAACAGATTGCTTTCTAATTCTCAGAATGCAAATGCAGATGCTGTTCTTGGCACCTAACCAAACTATTGCACAACACATTTGTTTCTAGAGTAGCAGCATTTAATACAGTAGCAATAAAAGGGGAAATTGTACCTGGCATTCACTTGTATTTGCGTGGTTTTGTTATTTTTCCATATGATAATATGAAGATCCTAAACTGAAGGCAAAACCCAACCCTGCAGAGGTCTGAGGGAGATAATGAATAGGGAGGAAATTTAACAAATATTTCTGTGATGTCCAAGCCTTCCGGCACTACGGTCATCTTAGGGGTCATTTTGTATAATGAGGTTACCCAATGTAAACGCCGCCTGTGTCTCAGCTAGGAAACAAAATGGTTAAATTTAAATTAAATTTAAAGCCAGTGATTCAAAGTCTCTTCCACTCCAAAACGTTTTGGCTCAGGATCACCAGAAAAACAATTAATCTGCATTACCAGCACACAAGGCCTATGTTCTCCGTGCTGACGTACCTTACCGACCCGTTCGGACCAGCGGGGCCGGCTCCACCGGCAGGTCCCAGCCCCTGCTCCGCTGCCAGCCCTGTGCCCAGCGCCACCGGGGAGGAGACCTAGGGCAGGGAGCCCTCCCACCCAGCTTTCTACAAACCAGGAATGTCCACTGCTGCCAAAAGAAGACATTTGGGAGAAAAAAGAAAAAAAAAAGAACATAAAAACACCTAAAAAAATCCCCTTGCATGGGAAAGCTGCCCAGGGCAGCCCGGCACCCCCGTGCCCCCCATGACGATCCAGCGGGCACAGGGGGGAAAAGCATCTTCTTCCTGAGGCAGGAACTCCCACCTCCGGGCAGCCGACACTCCCAACCCCTCTTTTCAAAGGGTAAAATCTCCTACATTTCCTTACATTTCAAACCGGTTAAGTGATGCAGGGGTCACCTTAATCAAGCTGGCAGTAACGCTTTGCCCTGTGAAATGAGCCCATTTCTCCCCCAGAGACATCAGCCAACCGTCCCCACGGGTAGAAACTTTCCCTGTAAAGTGATTTTGAAACACTAGGGATTACTGACTTGCTATCACCTCACACAAATTACATCTTATCAAAGAAGCACTGAAGTACATAATACAATTACTCAAAGAACAATTTGCTGGTTCTAAAGACGGTATTTTACATATGCCACTGAATTTACAGTTTAAGACTAAACACTGTCAATGAGCACCGATCTGATACACTTCCCCTCCTTGGGGGTTTTTCTTCCTTCCTCCCACTTCTTTTAGCCCCCAGGTCACACGTACCATAGAGCTGGAATTAGTGACAGGCTGAGGAGCTCCTGGAGAGACCAACGTCCAGAGGAGCCCTGGCAGCAGCCACAGCCCCCACCGCATCGGCTCCTGCTTCCCCAGAACAGCCGGAGAATGGCACAGCGCAGTCCATACGCTGGATTTCACTGTCGCTCCCACATCTATGCAATCCAGAGCAGTAATTTAATATATATATAACATACAGAATATAGCATTACAACAGTAATACTATATATATAAAACATATCTATTATAATATATATGATAATATTATGTGTGTGCATATACATCTATAAAACCCACTTTTTCACAGGGATTCATTCAGAGGGTTTTGTTTTGAGGACAACTTTAGGGCAAGGCCTGGATGCTGGTTTACTGATTTGATGTCCACTGAGTTGGGTGCTGCTGTACGGACCAGCAGCCACCATCCTCGCATTGATGCCAAAAGCCCGCAGCAGGCACTCTAGGCTGTTATACAATGAAGTAAAAAAAAAAAAAAGGCACCCTAAAATAACCCAAACCACCAAAAAAAACCCACCACCACACAAAAACCCAACCAAATAAACAAAAAACCCCACCCCAAACCCCACACCTTCCTGTCGGCTACTGTAAACCGTACCAGAGCCATGATCTTGACACAGCTCCTCCCTGCAGAGCCCGCGGGGATGGTGACCACGCTCACAGGAGCGAGAATGTCTAAGCTCCCCGATACGGAAAGGAAAAACCTTATATATTTTTGCAAGAATATATATACATTATATATTTTTGCAGGAATAAAGCCCAGAATAGACCCAACCCCCGTATCTCACACAATCCCATCAGCACCAGGAACTCAGCCATGGGGTCAGAATTAGTCTAACAAAGACCTTGCTCCTGACCCCTCTTTCTGGGAGGCCGGGCAGGTGCCCAGCAGGACACGGGGGTACGGACACACCGGGGCTGCCCTGTGGACGTGGGTGGGTTTGGGGCAGGCGTGGGAGACGGCCAGTGCAGGCACAGGTCTGCAGGTCCCCATGTGCTAGCCGGCATCTTATTAGCCTGTACCCCAAAGGTGAATACAGCAGGGTGAGAGGGCGTGGAGCAGCGCACAGGGGACAGCCTCGCAACCGCCGCAGCAGAAACACCACGAGGCTCTTCCAAACCATTTACGTGATATAACGGGTATTTTATGCATATTTTTGATATATACGCACACATAAACATACACCTGCAGAACATGCATATATTCTGCATTGCTCAAAAATGAAGACCACTTGGTGCTTGTGCTCACCAAACCAGCCCGACCTTTGGAGTCTTTGAGGTCCATTTCATAACCAGGACCCTGGGAACTGAAGCCAGCTCATTTCAGGTGACAATACGACACCAGTTCCCCGTCCCAGGGACCTCCTGGTCACTGTATGCTGCTCAGTGTAATTACAGCTCTCGTTGTACAGTTCTGGACAGGCAACTTCACCTTCTACGTCTCATCTGTTGGTTAATTATAAATATAATTTCCAGATTTTCCTTTATCTATTTATCCAGACATACAATAACCTTATTTACCTAGAAAGGGTGTTGTGTAGACAAGTAAGCAAATATTTGTGAGTATTATCCGAACCTTAAATGTTATTACTAATAAAAACGTCAGCTTGAAAAATCCATTAAGTCCCATGGAGCCAGATTCTCAGCAGAGATGAATCAGTTTATTTCTGTGGAAGTCAATGAAGTTAAACTAATTTACACAGCTGCTAACGCCATCCAGATTTCTGAACAGTAATAAATAGTCTAGTCTTTCCTTTATTTAAACAAAAATGCATTACTTGTTTAAAAAGAAAAATCCTTGCTGTAATAGCTACTGAGCTTTTTGCCTTTTTCTTTTTTTAAGCCAACGAGCCGAAACGGTTTTCTGAGTTCTTTGCCCTATATCATATCAACTACACTTGACACAACCATAGCCAAATCCATGACAAAAAGGCAAAAACGCATCCTACTTTGGTCTCTGATTGATTTTCCTTTGTTTTCAGAAATTCCCACTTACATCTTTGAATTATCAAAATCCTGTAATTTTCAAGCAATCCCTTTTCCGCCGCCCAGGGAGAGCGGCTCTGCCTGATGGGCTGCAGCGGGTGAAGCTGCTGTGGGCACAACGCATGGGGTGGCCCCGGGCTGCTGCAGGGGGCCGGGGCCTTGATTTTCTTCTAGGGAAGCCTTGCACAATAAAATATGAAAATTCACTTTTTGTCAAGCAGTCCCTTTTCTAACTAATTTGCAGACTCAGAGACGGGCACCTGAGCTAAAGGAGTCTCTCAGCAAGGGCGGCATTGGATTAGCCAGCGCGGCCGGGGAGACAGCCGGGGTTCTGCAAGGACAGAGTGTGACAAAGACTATTTCATGTCACTAATTAAATCTAATTAAACTTCCCAAATTTTATGGCCCCATGAGGTCTACCACACAAGTATTTCATGCCTGTTTTACTAGCCTGAATTACAAACACTGACGGCATGATTTAAGAGGACAAATACTAAATGCTACATGGCTCATGATGAACTAGCGCACATCCCGGCAGAGGACATTAATTTAAGAAAAACAGCAGAGCCCGGGCAGAAAACTTTGCTGCTGTGAAAGATCAGCTGTTTGCCCTTCCTGGCGGCTGCGGTTTGTGATCTTAGTTCTCTCAGACCGAGTCGGTCCCAGGCCCACGGTTGGTCAAAGCCCCACTTTGACTGTCCATGTTGGACCGAGCAGAACCCAGCGGTGCCAAGCACCACCCCGCAGTCCCTGTGGGGCACAAACTCCTCCCCAGCCAGCGTTACACCACCCTCTACTCCTCTATTAACCTGAGTCTCCATTTCCCAAAAACATGTTTCCTTTCTGCTTTCAATATTTTATAGAAACTTCAGTGTACTGTACCATAAATATTTAATTGCAGGTAGCTAACGAAAACACTGAAGTTTATAAAAATCTCAAGGTAGCATGCAAAAAACCCACACCAACACAAGGGACTTTTTTTTTACTTATATGTGAAAATAAGACAGCATGTACTCAGGGTAAAACGTTCAATGCCTGCTTGACTAAATTCATTCAGGTTAATCAAATCCTTCTCAAACAAATATTTGTTTCCTATTTGTTACAGAACACATGGCAAGGCATCTCCCTCCGCTGCTCTGTGTTCAGCAGTTACACATACATTGTGGTAACTGTTTTGTCTCATACGTCAGGTTTTGTTTAGTCTTTCTAAACTCTTGCAAAATACAGGAGAGAGAATTCAAGTGTTTCCACATACGTATCTTTCAGAAACTGAGATACTGATCTTGGTTTAAAAGAAAAAGACCGCAAGTACAAAATTTTAAGTTCAGTGAGAGACCAAAGCAGTTTTCGGATGAAACCTGCCCTTTCCCACAGGAGGCGGCTGCCGGGCACCGCTGCAGCCAAGGGCGGCGCCAGCTGTGAGCACAGCTTTTGGTGGCTCATGCATTTGGGAAACCTGATAAACAAGGGGTTTAGATGTATAAAACGAGCATATGAAATTCCATGTTTCAGCGCATAGAAAAGTCTCTAACAGAAATTATTCCCTGTGCATGGCCAATTCCACAGTTACCTGTGGGAAAGACGATGACTTGCGTCTGCCGCCAGAGCGCCCGCGGCTCCAGACAAGGTACCATCAGCGCCTCTGCTCCCCTACATTTCTATTCATCATTAACAGAACTACTTCTCTTCCTCTAAAATGTTTTAGCCACAATAACACTTTCTTTAGAATGTAAGCTTATCCCAACAGTTATGGAAATTCAGTCACAGTGTTTGCTAACTAGAAGATCCAAGACGAAATCAAATATAAACAACAGTGACACCGACTTATCTAGTTTTTTAATCCGAAGAAAAATTTAGGTATGAGCATAAAGTGTGGAATATAAATTACGTTGTGCAACTTTTCTTTGCTCCATTTGACAGTCAAAGAAGCCATTAGAAAGTCTGTGTCAAGAAATTATCATGAGAGCAACCTATACATCACCTCCACGTGGCAATGGGAGCTTTGAACTGGGTTTAAACTCTTCAGTGGGCTACAGCACAAGTTAATAATGGCTCGTAAGATGAGGCGCTACATATTATTCATGATCTTTAAACTACTATCATAATATGAAGCAATTATCAACACACAGAGAATGAGAATAATTAGCACATCATTACTAATAAAACAGAGTCATCAAATAAAAGATACAAGACAACTGTATTACATAACCATACAGTTGAAAAGGCACGGACAATATATAGAAAACTAGTTAAAACCAAGAAATGATTAGGCTGACTGGAACTCCAGTGATGTAATGGCAGTAAAACAAAGCAAATGTCACCGCTCCTCCTCGGAGGCAGCGGGAAAGCCACTGGCTGTAGTTGGGCTCTGCGTGAGCAGCAGCGCCCCGTGAGCTCCATGTCCCACTCCCCGGCACGACCTGCGCCTCCCACAGCCCAGCGCGCAGCAAATGCGCACGGAAAACGAATCGATGAGGAAACTAATAATTACCGGCTTCTAATCAAATTCCCTGAACATGCAGTTATTTCACCTTGAAACGCTCCTGAGCGATCAAAGACAAGATGGAGAACAAAGCAGTTAGCAAAAATTGTGTAATCAAATAATTATTCATACTGTAATTGGCAGCCAGAAAAAGCCACGTACGCAGGACTAGATAGGCAGGGTGATAACTCCAGTGTTACAGAGGCCAACAGACACGTGAGCCCGGCTCCAGAGCCACAGACCCAGGGTCACCTACTCCTGCTCCTCCATTCGTTCCCCCACCAGCTCCTACCCACATCCCATTTGTTTTGCTCATTAGGGAGCAGCGAAGCAGAGCCAGCGTCAGCCGGGCTGATATCAGCTGTCGGCACCACAACACCAGGCAGAAAGGATTGCTGCTATCTTCGGATATGCTTCACTGAGGCTTCTGCAGAAAGGAAACTCCACAAAACAAGAAGATAAATCACTCCCGAGTGCAGGAAGAAGGAGCGAGGGGCAGACAGGCTTTCCCCGCATCCCTCGTGGGGCTGCACCCACCCGAAATCAGCTCCGGGGGAGTGGGCGGACGCTGCCGGGTACCCGTGGGCTGGTGGGACTCGATGAGCTCGCTGTGGGTGCTAGGCATGACCCTTAACTCCTGAGCGCCTGCACGCCCCAGCACACCCTCCCAGGTTAACAAACGGCAGCTCAGAGTCGGTTCTCCGTGTCCGGCCCTGCTGCCCACAACGGGATGAGGCCAGAGCCTGTGTCCGAATGTGTCCAGTATCCTCTGAACATTCAACTCAGGCCTGGAGTTTGCTGCCTTTGGTGACGGGCAAAAAGCATAGGACAAGCTAAAATAACCATCTCTACACCCTGCGCACAGCCGTGCTGCTCGTGGGATGATCCCAAAGGCACGGAGAGGGGGCTCCGCGGAGCCCTGCCGGGGGAGCTGCCTCCCAGCCCAGCGACGGCCACGGCTCAAGGGCCCAGTCCAGACTCCTCCAAAGTCAGCCTCTCCCCCCGACCTGGGGAATGGTGAAGTCAGACCCTAAAACTGCATCACAAATGACTTGGAGCACCCAAAAGGATAATGATTTAGTGATGTGCATTCAAACACAAACAGAAACTAAACCTCAAACCCCACTGTTCCAGCTCTCCAGGGAGAGCAGAAGCACAGCCCGAGCGGCCACACTGACTCTCCTCAAAACAAAACCAAGAATCACAGAATCATAGGGTTGGAAGGGACATCTGGAGATCATCTAGTCCAACGCCCCTGCCAGAGCAGGGTCACCTTAGAGCAGGTAAGAAAGGAGAAGAATCCCCCTTTAGTACACAGGTTTGCATGTGCTGAGCGTCTGCATCTGCCCCAGCTGACGGTGGTTATTGCACTGGCATCTGCTGCACCTGACGCAGCTGGAGCCTGCAGAGAAGGTACAGTTCTGGGGCAGCTCCCGGCCACGCCGCGAGTCAGTGTGCCGAGAGCAGGTTCTTAACACAACCTCCCGTTTCCAGCGCCTCAGCTCCTGCTTCTCAGTGCTCAAGTCTTTGTAAATGGACCATCTTGGTTTCAATCCAAGAACTTGGAGTTAAAGCAAACCGTGAGTTTGGAGGCCCTGGGCAATGCTGATGGGCAGGCTCTCAGAGAGCACATCGCTGGTGGTGGTGTCTCATCACCCAGATATAACCTAAACGCAGCTTTTAAAGTACTTCTGCTGTTACTGGTGCAAGTATAAATCCATTCCAACACTTACGTGGATGCAAAAAGCACCTCTCTGCAATAAAACAGGTGGGTGGATGAAAGCAACAAATGAACGCAGACCACAAATACCATATCCAGCTCTTCCTAAAGGCTGCTTTTATCAGATTTTGTTGGCTTGTAGAGCCACTTGTGCACCTCCTCCTTCCCCCAGCCTCCCCATGCAGCCTCCAACTGAGAGCTCTCCCCTGCTCACCAAATGCTCTTGGCAGCGCTTGCATCCCCCAGGGGCTCCAGCCCCTCTCACATATGCTTTTTTGCAGTGAAAAGGGAGATAAAGTGGAGCCAGTAGATGCAGACCGGGCAAGGGGCGGTGCTGACAGCTGCCATAGCATGAAACGCATTGGGAGAATTACAACGCCGCTGTGCTTGACTCGGCGAAAGCACTGACAAATCTAGGGAGGGACTGAGGGTGTGGTATCGGTGGAGATCATCGGCTCACGGGGATCTGCTGCCTCCAAATGACAGGGCTGTAAGAAAGGAGCAATTGCATTTGGCCTGTGGAAATCCCTGCTGCCCCCCAGGTCCTCCATCCTTTCTTCTTTCCTTAAAGCCAGCTTTTTTTTTTTTTTCCTGCAAGCAGGAAGGTATTAGCACACATAAAAATGGAAACACTAAAAGGCTGGTGGAAATTGGGAGATATACAACCGCAGACATGCTGGAAATGCCTCCATGTGCAGAACTGCAGCGTTCAAAGCATCTAGCTGGGGAGTCAGATAAATCACAGGCTGAAAGATGATCTCTGGGAAATGGCTTTATGAAGGAAAGGCAGCCAGAAAAGATGGCATGATCGGGCTTCTGGCACAGCAGACGTAATGAGTGCGGGAACAGCAGCATAATAACGCACCCTCATCCCGTAGCAAAGGGCATGGAGTGGAGGAGCCAAGAATCCCATTACGTGCATATACCTGCATTATCCTGGGATGAATTACACTTGACAAAGTGCATTTTTACATCTCTTCAGCTTCTTTCAGCCCTCACACATACATCCCAGCATTACCGTAACCCATAATGCTTCCCATGGGCAATATATTACATATATATCATTGATGCTTATCATGTATATCACACCAATTTCCACAAGCAGGGACAGGAATGAAATACCCCTTTAAACAGAAAATAAGTTTAAGAAAATCTATTCTCATTTTAGGGCTAGATCGTCACTGCTGTGTGAACAGAGTTTGTGCATGTAATTATGACAGCCATAAACATAAGTGCAATAACCACACGTTGTAATGAGCTCATCTCCCCGGCGGGGCACCCCCAGCCCCGTCAGCAGGACGGTGGGGCCATTGAGGACCACTGGTGTGCTGGGACCCGCAGCGACCCCGTGACCGTGCCAGGCACGCATGCGAGCATCGCGCCGTGCAGGTACCGCACCGTGCACAAACCCCCCCGCCCCGGGCCAGAGCTGGCTCCAAGTGGCTCGGGGCTGAAGATGAAGTCACGCCACTTGAAGGCATTAGTGCAATTTGTCCAGAATCTGCTTCGAGATCTTGAAATGCAATTACTGTCGGCTGCCAGCTCAGCCCCACTTAAAGCCAAGGGCTTTCCCCAGGGTCCTGCACAACATCCTACCGCCAGGATTACTGCTTGCGCTGACACAGGCTCAGGGCTCAGAAACTCTTCACCCTCTTGTTCCACAGATTATCTGTTCCACTTTTTTCCACCCCCATATGTTACACCTGCATTTGCACAGGTCTCTCCACTGCAACATCGATTATCCCATGTCGTTTGTTCTGAGCTATACAAACAAGTACTAATATAAGTTGTTTTACACTATCACTACTATCCTATTTCAGAGGAATTTATGTATATAGATGTGAATTATATAGTTATTAAAATTATTTAATTATTCAATTTTAAATCTTCTGAATAACCCAGGTCTAGAAAACGACCACTGTTGGGGAGAGGCGAGCGGAGGGTAGCATGCATTTCCCTTGCGGCAGGGCAAGATGCTCGATTTGAAACTACTGAAGCAACAGATTTGTGGGACCAAGGGAACAAGCAGCGCCCACGTGGTGAAACTGGAGTTGGTTGCAAATACCAAACTGGTATTTATGGGTGGGAATATGCAACAATGCCATGGTGCCAGGTCTTGTTTTAGGAAAGCTGATCATTGGTGCTCACCTGGCATCACATTTCCAGGGCAAGCGCCGCAGAGGGATGCCAGGACATGTAGCACACCCTGCCCCTGCTTGGGGTCAAGATTTAAGATACTGAGAAAGAGGAGCAAAGGAGGGACCCGAAGGGCTGGGTGGCACTGCCGCACACAGGAAGTGAACCGAAAATTTAAGAGGCATTATTGCAAGTCTCTTGACATCCTCAAAGTCTTTTTAAGCATAAGGTCTACTGCGCTGCTTGTGGCCTCTCTCAAATAACAGCTAACAGGCATTGATTTTTCCTAAGATCCATTTGTCCTGGACACTTGCTTGGGTTATAAATGCAAATAAAAACAGAAGTGAAAGGAAAAATAGTTCCCCAGCTGTTAAACAGAGGACGTGTTCACCTTGACTGCATTGACCTGGACTTGTCTGATATGCCATTTCTGAGCTGAGGAGTAACATAACGTCCCCAGCCTCTCCTTGGGGACACCAGGACAGGGACCAAGTCCCGGGGCTGCCCCAGCCCCGGCACTCCTGTCCCCACCATGGTGCCCAAGCCCTGGGGACAATAGGGGCCCCCAAGTCCACCAAACGCACATTACCCCGTCACAGCCAGCACGTGTCAGGTGCATCTGAAAAAGCTACTTCCACAAGGACCACACGTGCGCTCCAGAGTTACAGAAGGGGCAACGGAAGCCACCGAGGCAGCTCACGCTATCAAACACTGAACACAGACTATAAACGAAGCCACTTCCGTGCTGCAGGTAATGAGAAGAGCACAACCCTGCGACAGCCTGTGGAAAGTCTGATTACAGAAAGTACGAGGCATTAAAGCTTTTCTAGAACAAATCCTTACTAGGTATTTTCTGAAGTCAAAAATCGATTACCATGACACATTTCAAGGACATACACTGCATGTTTCCCACCAGCCTCTACTGCATGACAAGTCCCTCATGCAGAGGGAGGCAGTAACACCTCGGGACTCCCGGCGCTGCCAGCTGAGTGCAGAAGTGCCATCAACGGTGGCTGTGCCCGGCCTCTCTGTGCAGAGAGGTCCCCACCAGAGCCTGCACCATTCTGCCTTGCTGGGGACCCACCATCCCCTCCTGCACAGGGGACAGTGCTTGGGAAGCAAACGGATTGAAAAATAAATACACAAAGCCCAGAAGCCAACGAAGCGCATGTGCATCAGCTCTCAGGAATGTCCCTTCATGTGTGCGGCTGTTTGCAGTCAGAGGAAACAATGCTAGTAACAACTGCTACAAACAGGAGACTTCTTCATACACGGCAAATCCCACTTTCCCAAGAGGGAAGGGGGAACGGCGATAAATTCGAAGCCAGTGACTGATGTCGCAGGTCTTGCTCTGGGCGTGCAGCTGCGGGAACCGAGGCAAAGGGAAGATGCACAAATACCGTAATTGGAAGGTGCTTGGGAGTTGTCAATACTATCAACAGAGAGACAATTGCCCTTTAAAAATTAATCTTTTTTTTGCTACACTATTTGTATCCCTTTTTAATGTCAGAATGAGGAAAACAGGAGATCACTTTGCAATGCTCACCCACAGGGGAAACGCAGTTAAATGCAAACGAGCGCATGGCTCCAGCACTCTCTCTTGCCTTCTTCACCAGGCATTCCGCAGCAACTCTGTGGCCAGACTGAAGCCCTCCACCCAAAGTGCATTTAATTTTTATCTTTTTCCAACACAACTCTACTTCTCCATTGCCACCAGACTGGCCACCCACAAGCCCAATGTCGAGGGAACAATATCCCTGTCACACCACGCACCTTTCGAATGCCTCTCCATTGTCCTTGATTTCTCCACAGTCATTGAAAACACTGCTTACAGATCCTGTCTCAATTGCAGAGTGCCCTTTCTTTCACTTCCACCCCAAACTCTCAGTCTCAGTCCTGGCCACCACACTCTGCTGGAGCCTCTCCTGACCCCCCCAGTGCGCACAGGAGAGGACACGTGTCTCATCCCTTTGAATCAGAGGTTCAGAAAGCTCCTCTCCTCTCCCCTAAACTCCACAGATTTACAGGAAATCTCTCCTGCAGCCCGTCATTTGGAGAATCCTCTTCAACACCCTCATTAGTTTTCTGTGCAGTTCTCAGTAAACTGCCTTGTTTGTCTCTGCTTCTCATTGGTTTCTGCATAATTTCATCCACCAACACATCTTTAATTAACAGTTCTGTGTTGATGATTCACAGATGCACCTTTCGGCTCCAGACATTTCTCCTTGAGTTCAAGCCCCAGTTTCAGCCCCCTCTCCCTCCCTCCCCTGGTGAGGTCCGTCCTTCAGGTCTAGTGAGCGCTGAAGATGTCGCTCACTCCCACCACATTCACCACACGCTTTTCTCCATCTCTTTGCTCAACATCTCGACCATGCAAAGTAACACAGGTTCACGGTCTGGGATCACCCTCAGCTTGGGTGTCCCGGTGTCCCCATGTCCTGGCTATATCCACACCTTGCAAGTTCTTCGCCCCAGTGACTAAAGATGCAATCTCTCTCCTATTGCCATGTAAAAAAAATTCTCATCTCCATAATTGCAAAACTCTTCTCTCTGGCTGTTTTACCTTCCTGCAGGTCATGCGCTACCAGGAGATCCTGGGAAAGGTCATACCCCCAGGTGTCACTTCAGCCGTGTCACCCTGCAAACCCTTCCTCTGCCTCCTCTTCCTCACAGCCATCAGCTGCTGCTTCACCTCCCTCCTCTCACCTGAAGCGGGTTTCGGGTTGTCTCCCCAGAGACCCTCGTGGGGAGGGCGGCCTCACCAAGGATGCTGGGGAGCAACTTCTCATACCACACCTGAAAGCGGTGGCCTCTCCTGGAAAGGAGCTGCACAGCCCACGTTCATCTCTGCGAATACCCAGCCTTCCAGCCTTCGGGAGTTTTGCTCTGAGAAGCATCAGCCAAGTTGTCCGATAGTTCTGCTTGCCACCATTCATAGGAAGCAGCAGAGAGAATCACAGGCTCTAAGACAACCCACTTAAGATTTAAAAGTTGCGTGTGTGTGTGTAGGGCGGGGAGGTTGTCTTTACATTTATCCCAAGCAAGTAAAAGAAAAACTAAGCTTTGGCATGTTTAGCTAACCATACATTCAGAGACCAGCATCC
>VYZM01004604.1:938115-965268 GCA_013398915.1 Dromas ardeola | reverse complement strand
AAAAAAAAATTGTGTTCTTCATGCAGCAGAGGAGGAGGAGATCATAAGCCACACTGCACTGGATGGCTAAGGAGACCAGGAAGGAGAAGGAAGGAAAATCAAGGACGGCAAAAGGGATTCTTGAACAATGTGTGTTTCTTGTAAAAATTAAAAATAAAAAAAAATCTCTCCCAACACGGACTGTTTTTGGACTCTGTGCTGTAAACAGGCTCATAAACGCACCAGATGCCTTTTTCTCTGCTGTCCCCACTCATTAGGAAGCTGCAGCCCCCTGGGAACAGAACTGCCATAAGTAAATGATGAGAGAACATATTGCCCGGTGCCAGCCTTCACCTTTTACCAAGATGGAAGTAATCACGGACATTTTGATTGTTAGGGTGAGAAAACCATTAATGATGTGTTGACGAACATGAAGTTAATTTTCCAATACATTTCCTACAAACTGTTTCTTTAGGAATTTTGCTCAGAGCCCAGAAAGCAGCTTTAAAGAGCTACTGTTAAATATTGACTGCTGCGCTGGGATCATTACAGAAGATGTGTCTGGGCAGCATTTTCCAGGGCAGGTCGAGGGGGCTGGGTGATTTCGGTGAAGAGAAATGTCTTTTCTACCCCAGTAAGGAGGAGGGGGAAGCGGGGCAGACTGAACTGGTCACTGTTTGTTGTTGGGTTTCCCTCCCACAGAAATATCAAATAAAGCCCGAGGATGGCTGTTTCCTGGGCTGGGTCAAGCAGAGAGTGCAAATTCAGTAGCAAAATGGAAATATTCTCCACTGCACAGTAGGGAAAAGCAAGAGCAATTCAACTGGGAGGGGGGAACAGACACATGCAGAGGTGACTTCAGGACCAAAAGGCTTGCAGGAGAAAGAAAAGAGGACAACAGGGTGCATGACATGTGGTGTCCCAGGACACCAGCCACCGCCTGGCTTTCAGGGACCTTCCATGGCAGCAGAGCTCACCACCTTGAATTTCAGTTTTCCTTTGTATCTTTAAAAAAAAATAAAAAAAAAAAAAATTCAAAGACATGAAAAAGATCTAGAAAGAAAAATGCTGCCAAAAGCAGCTGGAGGTCTGTGCTCCGGAGCCTGGAGCAGGACGAGGGCAGATGGCCCCATGTCTCCAGGAAGGGACACGCACCAAAAGCCCCCGACACCACCGCAGCCCCGAGCGATGCTCACCACCCTCACCTCCACCGCGAGCAAGTACGACTGGAGCAAGTGTAGTGACAAATGCCTAAGCAGCACTTAAAAAGGAGCATAAGAAATGTAGTCTGAGAGGATGAGAAATTGAATTTTAAGCCCATAAAGCAGTGCCCAACCGTGTCCATGACAGAGCCCTCCTCGGCTTGCGCAGCCTTGCCTGTCCCCCCCGGCGCTGCAGTGGGTGCAAGCAGCTGGTGATGCTCAAGGCGATGGTGCTGCTGAGCCCTTTTCAGTCCCAGTAGCCCAAAAGGTGACTGTTTCCCAGAATTTCTATGAATTCACAATATTAAATGACATTCCCAGAATATGGGTGTCTGAGTGGGGAGAAGAACAAAGATAAGCAACGCGCTCCCAGGGTAAAGCAGATGTGCTCCACACAGATCGAAGCACCCACAGAAGTCAGGTACTTTGCATTTCTGTCTCCTCCTGAATGAGAAAGCACCAACTTAACAACAAAACCTACAGACAAATAGCTCAAGAATAATGCAGTTATCCAATATAATTTGTACTATACGCTGCAGCTAGCATGTATTATGTTGAGGGATTGTCGATTCCCTGATTTTCCAGGCTTCTTAAGCCCATAATAAAGAGCCAATGCTAGGGATTTCATCGCCCGCAGTCAGGGGCAGAAGCTATTCTTCCTCGCTGGCTAAGAAGGTAAAAAACAGTCATGCACTTCTGCAGTATATGTCACTGGAAAATACAGATCTTCGCTGTAAATGAAGGCCCGCGGAGCAGTACATCAGCAACCCCTGTTCAAAACCTAGCAGCATGAAGAAAATGGCTCAATCCATCAAGTTATAAGAGGATGTTAGAAGCGCTGGTCTCCTTAGCCCAGTTGCAGAGGGAAGGAGGGACCGGTGCCCATCACCCCCAGGTCTGGAGGAGGTGCACCATTTTCCCACGAGGGCGAGAGGCAGCAGAAGTGGTACCTGGCTCCTTCACATCAGAGCCCAAAAAGCAGGAGTGGGGACTGACCTGGCTTGTGCTTGTCCTGCCATCCGCCCCCATGCCAGGTGAGTCTAATCCAAACAGCAAACATGAGCACCATGGACCACCGTGATCTTCTCACTGCCTGCTTCCCTATGCACCCCACCGAAGCCTCCGCAGATCTGCTGCCCCCTCCTCTCCCAGCCACACGGCGGTGGATCTGCACCCAAAGAGTTGAGGTTACTTTGGTTTCACACGTGAGAAACTCTGCATTTCTCTTTCTACGCTATAACTTTTTCCCCTCTTTTTCGCCGAGGGTCCCACCCACTTACATATAAAATTCCTTTTCTGTAATTTACAGTTTATGACCTGATTTTCAATTTTCCCCAACACAGAAATACTTGCAATAAAGGGTGGGGCAAAGACAAGTAACCCATTAATATGATGAGCTGAAATCCTTCCCATTATTTCTCTTTTTCAAATACTGACACCAGCTACAGAACGCTTTGTCCTTGTGTGTCACCCAAAATTACTTGGGCATGACATTTATTTTCATGCAATACAAACAGTATATGGAGGAGGGTGGAACAACCAGATTCATTTTGTACTTTGGATTCAATTTTGTTTAGATGATTATCTGTCCAACACCACTGTCCTTTTTTTTTTAAAATAATCATACTTAAAACATGGAACAAACCCCAACTTTTTCCTTTAAAATTAAAATTCAGTGATGATACACACTCAGCAGTAAAATGGCTTAGTTGTGCTCATCATCAAGAGGCATCTGAGTGACAGAGTCAAGTTAAAAAGCCCCAATTAGCACATGAAATAACATAAAAGATCCAAACAAAAGCAGAGCTTCAGATCCCTCAAATACAAATAGCCCAAATAAATAAAACCTTGGCAAAGTTTGTTTGTGGGGTATCTAACTCATGAGAGAAAAGAATCCCCCTTTCCTTTTGGGGAAACTTCAGATGTTAGCTATTAAAACACCAATTAATAAAAACTGACATGATCATTAAGACAGGAGCCATGCTTCCCTGTCCTCTCTCCCTACAGCCTATCTAAAGCTGAATAATGCAAATAATTCTAACTATTTGTGAATAAATAGCTCAAGAGTCAACACACTTCTGTTCCTTTTGATGACACATGGGACCCTTCATATGCCACGACTGGTGCTGATTAAAACATCTGTGAAACTTCCATGTTTAGCAAACCCATGCTAAAAGTTGGCTAATCTTTAATCTCCTTTGGACACCCATGCTTTGTACATCTGCTGTGGGAACACGCTGCCTCCAGCCAAGGAGCTGGCTGAACACTATGTGAGAAGTCACAGCATCCGGGTTACGAACCTGGTGCAGGAATGCATGTGGCCATGCCAGACATGGTGACCAACCAGCGGTGGCTGACGATGCAGAGTTTGGAGCAAAGCGAGAGCAATGCGCTTGTAAGCCAAAGGCTGCATCTGTCGCACCTGGGGTTTGTCAATGCCACTCCACAAGGAGCAACTTAAGCATTTCTATCTACGCTTCATCCCGACGCCTCACATGGTGTAACTGTTACACACTTCTTTCCATCGTTATCACTCATTTGCACCACGTTCTAAGAGACCTCTTTGCCACCAGCTTGGCAGGGAGTCCCCCCGCGAGCAGGCAGCAGGTTTCGCACATGGAGCTCCCTCTGCAGCACACAACAGGCAGCACTGGGGTAGGGACGTAACACCCCCGGGGGTATCCAGCAGGAGCTCTAGCAAGTGCGCACCATCTCCTTTCGGAAGATTAGCAGGGGAAGTCTGTATGCCAACATCAGACCAAGAAAATCGCCTCAGTACAACACCAGGGCTGGCTGTAAGAAGCGCGAACGGAGCACGTGCTGCTTTCCTGGGTGCTCTGCAGACACCTCAAGGCACAGCCCCGCTTCACCAAGACTTCCCCCCATTGCTGTGCCAGCTCACGTTAAACTGTGCCAGCCCGTGCACGGCAGCGATACCAGCAGGACGCGACCCAGCAGGGGACTGTATCGCCCTCCACTCCGCAGCCAGGCTGGCTCTGCCCAACAGCATCCTCCAGCCCACACACCCAGAGCTTTGCTAAGCCCCCACTTCAGGCAGTATTTTTCCCAAATACATTGGACCCAAATTCCTGACATTAGTATCATTACTGTCCTCCAGACCACATTATCTTAAAATTAAGAGGCAACGTTTTCAAACAAAACTGTCATGTTCCACGTTGACAGTCTAAGGACTGAAAGAAACTAGGAGAACAAAAAGAAACGTTTTCCTTACTGTAGAGAACGGCACTTGGCCATCATGGCACCAACTCCACCCCTCTCATGCCGTTTGAGGAGACACACTCGCTCGTGCCCCATGCTCCAAGTTAACTAATGGTGAAAGCCAAAGGGAAGTAGCTAAATAAATTCAGAGAGGAAAAAAAGGGAGTGCGGTGGAAAAGCACCTCTTCCTCCTCTCGAGTTTTTCTGAAGGAACTTCATAAGCACAGTGGAGCAAGAGAAAAAAAGACCTCATTCAGTTTTAAAGATATTTAAAGCCTGTTGTTCCTAATGGATTATCATACTGTAAAATAAACGAGATCAGATACGTTCAGCTGAGATGCATCCCATAACACCCAGAGCTTTTAGAGCTGGCCTCAGAGCATGCCCATTAAAACTCCATCAAATAATTACCATCAATTTGGTTGCAGGTAGAGCTTTAACCTCAGACTGCATAATTCGGGGGAAAATTCAAAATCTAGCTGTAGCTTCTTACTTATTAAGGGTATTTTAATTGTCTGTTCTGCTGCCTCATATGCTCCCACTTGTATTTCCTGGATATTGATGAGTCTGAATCTGCACAGGCTGAGCTCAAGTGCTCTGCCTTTGATCCTCACACGCGTATTTCTCTGTTGATGACATACAAACTGGACAAAGAGAGGACCTGGTGCCATCCGGGACACTTGATTATTATATTCCAGCTGGGCTTTTTCATTCCACTAGTCCAGATCCACGTCAGGAGCTTTTGTCTCACCAAAGACAAGTCTGACGCTGTGACACCCCCATGGTGGATGATGGGGAGCTCAGTGACCCTGGGACACAGCTGCGCACCAGCAACGCACCCCATCCTGCCCCACTCGCTCCCCAAAGGGCCAGACCAACCCCGTGCAGAGCTGCCTCCCATAGGCTGCTAAAATGGCACCGGTTTTATGGAGACATGTAACATGGTCCCATTTTAATTTCAGCATGTGGATCAAATAATTGTTTGGATTTTAATATTGAGTCTATGTTTCAGTGATTTGCATTTAAATGTGTTGTCAGAGAACTTCCAGAAATCTTTAATAAGAAGACCGATTTGCATTTTAATGTGCACTTAAAGAATTTCAAGAAATCTTTTCATGTGCATAGTGTTATCTGAGTAATGTTTAAGGGGGAAAACGAGAGCTGCCGAATTGCTAAGTACAATTCTAACAACGCTTTTTTTTGAGACAGCCCAGCTTTGGTGGGCTCTGTTTGGAAAGAAAGATGTGATTGACGAGAGGACTGGGGGAGCTGAAAGGCAGTGGCGAGACCTGGGCTGGTGCTGAGGCAGCTGAAGAGCAAATCACCAGGGCTCAGCCTCCTCACGACCAAGAGCGCATGGGTGAAGCCAGAGCCTGGTGGGAAGAGGCCTGCGGGGGATTGCGAGCTCTAAAGGCCCATTTGCTGGAGCTCCCAGCAACTTTATAAATAATTCAGCTGGGTAACGTCCCACTTGAGCCATCCTGCAAGTTAAGGAATCAGCAGCTTTTCTTCCATGTCAAAAGCTAAGATAGACAAAAGTGTGATCACTTTGCTGTTCTCCTCAATAAAATGAATATTTTAACCTCCCTGTGACTCTGTATCTCCTTACGGCACGTTGTAGTATCTAAGCCGCTGCTACATTTATGCCTTCGGGTTACAGGGCAACCCTCCTCTCTTCTAATCAATCCAAGCCTTCCTCCGCAAAGGAACCAACTCACAACACTGACCACATCCTGCAGCCTTCAACAGGAAAACTGCGCTTGCCCAACAGGTCTGGGGACCAGCTGGTGCCTGCGCAGATGTTTTGACATCCCCAGATAACATTTTTCCATAAAGCAGTAGAGCAGTAGCACATGTCTTCGTTATATTAATCATTACTAGCAGCACGGTTTTAACTGCTAGGGAAAGAATCTGTGTCTCTGATTATTAGCTTTATCTCGTACTCATCCCTAAGCAGAACAAAACTCTAAGCTGATTCGAAAACAAGCTCTTCCTTCCATCTACGATAGCAGCAAAGAAATGGCTCCTTTAGCTTGGGCTTTCTTAGGAAAGATTTGTACATATTTGTAGAGTACCTTAACAGAAAATCAGGTTTCTACACTGTTCAGAATCTTTACATTCTCACTTAAGCATCAAATATACTCAGTGTGCAGAATAACTCTACTGATCACATAGTTAAATCATGCATTGAAATTTAAGTTTTATTACGTTATCTTGTGTGTTTCTAGGTTATGAGAACAGACACGGACTCCAGTCTCTACCATAAATACTCAAGTTAGGTATATCTGTAAAATGGACCAGTCCAAAAATTCATGTAGAAATACACAAAGCAACCGAGACACCCCTATTCTAACCACAGCCCCTTACCTTCACCCCTCCAGCACACACCTTCTCAAGGACTCCCCCAGCACTCCCCCCTGCAGATAAACCTGCTCAACTTCAAATCACAGCTGTGCCAAGTAGAGAAAGTTGGGCTACAAGTGGTAGTAGGGGCTGTTTCCAATAAATAGATGAAGACAGGCTCATCACTAGCAACATGTGGAGAAACTTAGATTAATCATACGATTAAAACCAGCTCTTTTAGGCCCTAGAAGTTACCAGCAGCTAAAGCAATGCTAGTGGGATACAGGAATGCTGTCTTGCTGCTAAGCAAATGCAAGGCTGAGGCATTTATCAAAAATAAATTACTTCAGGAAACAAAGACAGTTATTTTTAGCGGAGGAGTTGTTCCCCGACGAGGCTCCATTCAGTTCCCATAACTTCACTGTACTCAGTGACTCGGTGTTTCGCCATCTCCCCGGCGGCTGCTGGCGCTGCTGCTCCTGTGCCTATTGTATGGAGAATGCTGCGAGCACGAGCTTGTTCTGAGCTGAAAGGGGAGCTAAAGACCCAGATCCAGCCTCCTCTGCCTCCCCTCCCCGTCTGAGCTTTGCTAAAATATATAGCATCCCTGTCCCGTGCACAACAGAGAGATCTGTAACGGAAATGTACCCACACGCACACGTGCAGCTCCCAGCAGAGCCGCAGCTCCCAGCCTTGCGAACCTGCTGGGATTTCACAGCGCAACCAAAAGTTGAAAAACTGCAATTAGCCAAGCGGAGACATATGCAAGGAGACAGCACAATAATTAGTGAAAAGCAAACGGGATACTTCGGAGTTTAAATTCTCTAACACATAATTGGTACATAAGTAAGAATGTTTGTTTGTTTACTCTATATGGGGTCACCTACTGCTTCCACTGAACAAAGCTGTCATGGATTTTAAATGGAATAGGCTTCTGCTGCCTAAGCCAATTATTTTCCCACCAGAGATCAGAGCATCAATAAAAATTGAACAAATAAGCCAGTTTGTGATCAGCTGAAATATTGGTTATGTGGGATTTTTATCATATTCTTTATTGCAATAAACATAAACACAGTATCACATATGCATCAACACTGCCAACTCTTGTAATTTTTCTGAGCGTTCCATGACAGCTGATGTTCACCCTCACCCACCGGTCTGGGGAGAGGGCGCTTCTGGGTTTGGGGCAATTTGTGTGGGGTTTCTAATGTAAGTGCAGGTGTGGACCCCGGGGTTGCAGGGAACACCTGTAAGGTGACATCTCAGGGCTAGGGGAGGGCTTTTTAATCATCTCAAAGACAATGCAGGTGCTTCGCAAGCCACCAGTGTTCCAACAGGCTCCTGCCCTTCTCCCAGTTTGCCTGGGTACATCAGCCAGCGGGAAAAGGCAGAAACCCCAGTATCGGGGCAGGCAGCTCACTGCTGTCAGTAAATCCAACAGAGGTGGCAGGTGAAAGAGGGCCTTCTGCATTGTTTTAAAGATCTGCTAATCCATATCACAGTTCCTCTTTGGGCAGCCAGGGACGCATTCTCAGGGAACGCACACTGGATGGTCTTCATTGCCCAGATGCTGAGGAGAAAACAGGATGACAAGACAGGTTTTGTATCGACCCGTATTCAAACAACAGTTCCAAGCACATGGAAACCTTTCCTTGCTGTAGAAGCTAGCTCTGTATTTCTGGTGAATTTGGGAGGTTCAAACAAACACAGACATCATTTGGCACATTGCCATCAGAGTGTGCAACGCACACCAAGTAAAACTTCAGCTGTGAAGGCTGAAAACAATTTAAAGGTCTTATCGAAATCATTTTACTCATGCTGGTGAATGGGCACAGCAATCCCTCTGATCCCACAGTCACGAAGAGGTTTATGCATTTTTGCTCAGGTCCTGGTGGTTAGTACGTGTCAGCTCCAAGGGCTGAGGAGCATCAGCTCGTCTGATGGATTCAGGCTCCTTTGGGGACATATGGGACATGTCCCTGTCCTGCAGAAGGGAATTGCTTTATGTGAGGTTATATCCAGGTGGACGTGTTCAGAACAGCCCAGTAAGAATGTGAATCCTGTACATCCAAACAGCTTTTGGCAAACGGTGTCTTTACGAATTTATCAAACCTGATCTGTCCTTCTGAAGGGGCTGTGTCGCTGCGTGCCAAGTTAGCGCAGAAGATGATGGAGCGTATTATGACAGGCAAAAATACGGATGAGCTCCTCAACACACACACAAGCGTTCCCTGGTTTGCATTTTCAGATAGGAGTAAAAGAAAATGCTTTAGATTAAAAATGCAGTGTCTGCTGAGGTCCATAGGCTCCAGCCTGCCGCCCCTGAGCCCTGCAAGCGCCGTAAAGTGTCTCCCACGCCGCCCTGCCGGGGAAAGGGCAGGGGACGGGCGCGGAGATGCGCGGCAGAGGTCAGGTACCCCCCCTTCCGTTCAGCACAGACTCCCCCCGGCTCCCACCCGAGCACACGGTGGGAGCAGCCCTCCCTGAAAGGCTCTTGAAATGCCCCTGACTAAGGCCGTGCACATGTTTGTGCACTCGGGCTTGGGGCACAGCCCTTGGAAAGCTGATAACTGGGCTCTAGCCATGAGCGCTCTTTACATAAGCAGTAAGAAATACAAACGATAAAATAATAGCCTTACGCCAAGCTGTTTTAAGGGAAATATGATTTTCCCTAATGAAACATTCTTTAAGGTTTAACTTAATCTGTTCTCTTCAGTTACTTCATCCCTTGGGAATAAGAACATTAAAACACTGACGATCTGTACAAGCAAGAAAAGGCATTACAATGCCATTATCAATACAAACCAATTTAAAATGCTTCCAATATTTAGAGAAGAGCTACAGCATGATTGCAAACAAAATCTCTGATCACTTTTTCAAACAATATTTAATCTCTCCTATAGCCATGGCTCTGTAAAAGCTGCATCTGCAAACAAAAAATACAGTGTGTAACTAAAGTTGTCACTACAGCTGAGCAAACACATTCTAGCTAATATTTTGCTTATTAAATTTCACTTTTTTCTTTTTGGAATATGTTCAAAATCAGGTCACAACTTGCAAACATCTTCATCACTGATACTTTTTGCTGGGTTTCTCCATGCAGTGGAGAAACCTGGCAGGGTCGGGTGCAGGAAATTTGGGTACAGGAGAATTTCTCTCTCCCCAAGGCAATGGTTTATGTCACCAAACAGCAGGGTGGACACTTGGAGTATGCTACTGGGATTCAGGTTTGGTTTTACGGCTGTGTAGCGTAAGCAGATGTACTGACACCGATTTCAAGGCCTGGTTTGATTTCAAGCCATCGAGATGCCAGTGGAGCAAAGTGTGGGCAGATCTGCATGGGATGACAATGCCGTGGACACAGCTGGCAGGGAACGGGCAGGAGGGGGTGGACACGTGCTGAGGGCACATGGGACATCGTTAGCGAGGATGAAGGATCCCGGTGTCAGGCTGTACCAGCAGACAGCTTGTAACAGCTTCACCTGCGTGGAGAAGAGTGGGTGGCAGCAAACCCCCATGGCAGAGCGGGCACCGACGCCCAGTCCCATGGGGATGCGCCACGGGGGGACGGTCCCCAGGGCTCCCAGCGGGGAAAAGGGACAGTGTAAAGCCATAACCTGCTCCCCGCAGCCAGGACCCAGCTGCCAGCAGGCAGACCAAGGCCCCACTAGTGCATCCTGCTTGGAGATCTCTGATGGAGAGATGGGGTCATCACTGCCGTAAACTCTGGGGGCAGAGGGAGAGCCCTTTCCCATCCCACAGACCAGGGGGGCTGGGGTATTGAAGGCAACATTTCAAACATAGCACAAAGTGAAAGAAGTTAATATTTCAGAGCTCTTTAATCCCCTCGTTCAGAAGCAGCAACACAAACTTTCAAATATTTATGTTTGCGAGGGAGAGGGTGGCAGCCTGGATCAGTGCTCTGTGCCCCCGCTCCGTCCCCGACTCGTTCCCCATCAGGTAACCAGAGAGAAAAACCACATTGTCTAAAGCCAGGAGGCAGCTGGAAGGATGCGAGGGAGTCAGTTGCTCTCCTTTGCAGTGTTGTAATGTCTTCCCATGAAATATTCATTAGTCATCCCCAATCGCCCTGTCTCCATTAGTACTTAAGCAGCTCAGCAAAGGTAGGCGGACGCGTGCCCCTCAAGGGCGCCGTGTTGGGCACCCCCCATGCGGCACACAGCATCCCTGCCTGGCTACTCCCAGGAAAACCAAAGTAGCTCAAACACCTCTGGCTATGGCACGGCCTTCTCAGTCAATGTCAGCTTATCCAGGATAATTATGGAAAATACTAATTATCAGAAATAGGTGGGAGGGCAATTTTTTGCACTCCAGGGGATCCCAAAAGCCCTTTCTGCGTCAGCGCGGCCGCCCCAGCAAGAGGGGACATGCCAGCCCCGTGGGGACGAGACATCTCGTGGCCTTTGGAGATGTGCTCTGGTGGCACCCTGGTCCAGCAGGCTGCTGGGGTACCCCTGCAGACCCCCAGCCAGCCCTGCTGCTCCTTCCAGCCCAGCCACCACCAAAACCCTTCACATTTTCCACCACAGTTTCCCAGGAAGCAGAAAAAATTGCGACCAAGGGCCCCAAGTGGGGACCTGGGGAGATGGGGTCCCTGGGTGCCAGGTCCCTGCCATGGGAAATTGCCCCTATCCCATTACAGCTGTGCTCCCAGACCTACCGCGTTTTAAGGACGGGAACAGTGTCTTCTAAAACACCGTGGGCTTTAACAAGCAGCAGGGAGATTTGCACATTTGCATGCGAGAGAAATGAGTAATGGCAGCAGGCACGAGGGAGGAATAAATGAACCTGATTATACCTACACCTGCAACTGGCGTCTTTGCCCTTACGCCATATGTTTGCATCGTCTTTCGTGGAAACCTTCCCTGCAGCCGATATTGCCAGGATGTACGTGTGAAACGCATCAAGGACAGGTAACAAAGATTTATTTTTGCTGGTCCAGTCACTTGATCACAGACAGGCCTCAGAAATACGTTCCCTTGTTAGGAGGAAGCTGGGTAGCCACTTACACGGTGATTTAACCCTTGGGAAATGTTGTTTTCCCCAGTCTAATGATCTCAAATACCTACAGCTTGTTTCAAATGCAGGCGGTACTGGGACTCTCCTGCTTTCTGGACTGGGGTCTAAATTACAGACCGACACCACAGACTGGCACAAGCTTCCCAGCGACCAGCTGCACACACAAACCCCCCTGCCCAGCAGGCAGATCAGCCACGGCGAACCTCGTCCCTCTGGGAAGACGCTGCTAACTGTAGCCCCAGGGACACGGAGCGGAATCAAGGCTGGTACACGAGAGACTTGCCCAAAACACGTGCTCACGAGTCCTCCCCCTGAGTGCATGACATGGGGCAGGAGAAACAGTACGGAAAATGTACGCAGGTGCTTTACGCAAAACACTGGTATCTTTGCATGAAAATTAGTACTATGTAGTAGATGTGAAATATTTAGGTAGACGTTAATAACTTGTAGCAGTAGATTTTATTTTTTTTTCTATAAAAGATTAAATAAGCTTATGAATTATGATGAAAATATAACCCTGTGTTTCACGACAGGATTAGGTAATATATATATCAGATGCTTGCTGGTGTAAAAGTGGGGTCAATCTGGATTTATTGCAGTGCAACCAAGACCAGAAACCTGCCCCAGCATCCTCAGTCGTGCTGGGAGGACATGGCCCGTTGAGCACTCCCTCCTCCAACCCTGCCTTGGGATCCAGAGCCACAGGGGGTCTCAGAGCGGCCGCGGTCCCAGGAGCCCAGCACAGGACCTGCTTGCCCCGGGGATGGGGATGGTTTTCCCTGGGGGAGGTTGGGCTGAGCACACTCTGCATAGCTCCAGCCCCAGCCCTGCCAGGCGGCTCCTCCTTCCCGCACCTCTCCCAGAGAGCAGCAACAGGTCTGAGGGGAAATAAAAGGGCCACTGGGAAGGAAACAGTGAATATCCAGAGAGAGGGGTTTTAAGTAGAAATAGGGCTGTTACAAGGAAAAAAGATTATGAGAAGACTTGCACATGTGCACAGACACATGCACGCAGGCACAGGGGAAGAAAAAAATGGCAAGTAGAGCAATAATAACAATAGTCTAAAAGTAAATTGTTCTTAACCTGTTCAAAATAAAAATAACTAGTGTACAAGTTCACTCCTTGGACCATCTGCATCTCATAAGCATAAGTTAAAATCCTGACACCATCTGTTCAATTGGAATTTTAATACTGTACCAATATGCCAAATCACAATTATGCTAGCAAGGACAGCAGCCTCCTCATTTACCAAACAACTTGCTGCCGTACTTTAATGAGACAGGGAATGAAAAGCAGGCAACTTGGAGCAAAATGAATCGGGGTGCTTGCTGCTAACCCTGGGCTGGGGGAAACCGGCCTGGGCCATCAGTGGCACCCTGGAAGCTGCCCTCCCAGCCCTGACATAGAAAGGCAATTTGGGTAGGACATCTGAGGATTAACAAATAAACAGAAAAAATTCTCTAGGTTCTCGTGGAATATATTTTGTTCTCAACAACAGCAGTGCATTTGCTGTCCTGCGAAGTTGGCAGCCCCAACGAAGCCCTGTTGGAAGAGAGACCCATCACCGCTGTCGTGAGGTTCCAGTCCCTGGCACAACCCAGCGCCCTTCGTTGGGCCACGGCGGTGGCTGTGACTGTCTGGTCCTTCTGCACCAGGCCAGGTACCAGCCGCGGTCACCTCTATGACTTCTGGTTGTCTCTGGGATGGACCAAAGAGGAGACACTGAGGTCCCAGCATGACCCAGAGTGGTTGGAATTGTGCATTCAGGGATCAGTTTGAATTCAATGGGAAAAAAATGTCTTATGAAGTGTCTAAGAAAACCTACCTTGCTAAATTAGCCTAGCAAGATTTACACCATCTTTTAACTAATTATTACTAGAGAGGCTGTTGAAAGCCTTTGCATATTTTTTATTGGTCCTAGTGGGAAAAAATCCATTTTGAAATAGAAATTAATATAATATCTGCCAAGCCTTCTACAGTGACTTTTTTTTTTGCTTAGCATTATTGTCGAGTTACAAACCATATATCATGTCCTGTGCTTCTTAGGATCGATTTCTTCAAGAAAGAAAAATAGAAACATGTTCCCTTTCCACTGCAGGATATAAAGTGAATGAAACTGAGTGGGGGGAGGAAGCCGAAACAATATCAAGTGAGTAAATCTTAAAGACGTAGCACATATCCATTTTTTCCTGATCAATGGAACTACGTAGGCATGTTCACAAAATTTAATTAAGTTCTGTTCCCCAAGAAATCTATGTGAAGGGTTTCCCCGCAGTTATTTATTTACTATCTGCCATGTAGCTTTTAGCTTTCATCCAGAAAATGATTGGTTTCTGCTGCATTTCCATTAGCAGGCGTGCAGTAGAGATGCTGCTTCTCAAACGCTTTGTGAGAAGGTTTGCTCTTCTTTCCTCGCCTGTTTGTGACTGGCTTCTTGCAAAGAAAATCTATTACTGTATTTAATAGATGCACTTCAAGTACGATGCCACTTGTACCAAAGCTACCAGCAAAAGTTGGAAAAGAAGTGTATGAATGAACAAAATTCAGTTGCGCTGCCAGGAGCTATGAATGCTGCGGGGGCCGTGGCTTTTGCCTGTTTCCAGACTTGGTCTGATGCCATTGTTGCTGGATTGCGAATACGCAAACTCAAACCTCTGTGCTACAGCAGCGAATTTATTTGGGCACGGCAGCAATGCGGTGGTGTGCAACACCAGTCACAGGGGCTGGGAAACATCTCATGGCCAGGGAACCGCACAGCCTCAGGCGGGAGGTCTGAATCCCTTGGCTTAGCTGTTGAAACCAAAGAGACTGCAGAGATGCTGGGGGAGAGGCAGAGGAATCGGTCACCCTGCCCACATGAACAGGACTTGGCTGCTAATGTGCCATCTGCTTTGTACCAGCCTGACTGGAAACATGTGGGCTGTTGCTGGAGGAGAAAGGATGCAATTACTAAGAGTTTCAAATGGATCATGTTCTCCAGTCCTTTGAGTTTCAGCACAGGAAAGGCTATTCTGACTTCTTAAACGCAGGAAATCTTTGTAAAGTAAATACTGATGCTTCCTAAGTACGAGTCAAGTATTTTGAAGATTTAAAAGTGGAAGTAAGTTAGAGCAGGGTGTGATTCTCCCCATTAATGACCTCCAATAGATCTGCCAGTCTCAGTGGAATGCAGGCTACCATGGGCTGCCTAATCCCATACCTGGGAAATTTTTATCCTGATAATGGGAGGAGACTCATTTGTATTCATTGCCCGTCCTGCAAGAAAAAAATATAAATCCAAACCACCTAACAGATATAAAACAGGAAAAAAACTAGTTGTGACATTCATTTCTATTTTAAGGCCAAATAATGTGACAATACTGTCCTTCTGGGAGGGAGGTTATTTTATTTATTTATTTCCGTCATGAAGGCCATCAAACCAGTGCACAGAACAAACACTATTGCTACTAAATGTTCATCTTTATGATGACATGTGGAAATGTTCATTGGACTTCTGAAATGAGAAGCACCCTTGCCCGGGCTGGAAGAGGTGAACTGGCCCTAGCAAAAAGCCCCCCATGGGGCACAGCAGAGGAGCACGGTGAGACAGCAGGGAGGGACCTGCTCCCCCCCAGCAGTGGGGATCTCACTGGGTTGTGGAAATTCCTCCCATAGACCAAACTTAAACCAACTTTTCAATCTCTCTGCAAGAAATGGTATCTTTTGACTTCTGCCTTTACCTACAGGACTCTTTAAAGCAACAGATTCTTTAATCAAGTCTTTACTGTTGAAAGCATTTTTATCAGCATCCTTATTTAAATATTCTTTGTCTACTTAAAGTAAGGCAGACCAGCTTTCTATCTGCAGACTCTGAACTGAAGGAAGGGAATGATTTATTCCTCACGTAATGTAAGTGCATTGATTTGAGAGAATAGAGGATTTGTTCTCTTGAATGCTCACAAATGAATGAAATCAGGAATACCTAAAAACTACTCTCCCCCCAGCTAGGAAACACATGCTTTTGCATCTTGATAATTGTGGCTTCACCAGGGAAAGTAAAGACACCCTTGGGCTGCACGTGGTTTAGGTTAAACAATGTCCAAGGCAATGAAAGAACGGGTACAAAACCTCTCTAACCGACAATTCTTGTGGTTTAAGAGGGGATGGCAGGATTGTGAGAAAGTTGTTCTATCCAAAAATGGCAGGAACGACAGAGGTAAATCAGACAGAAAAAATCACGCAGGTTATGGCATGTCCTGATCAACCAATGAGACACAAGGAACCCAACTTTCAAGAAATTGCCAGCAATGTGTTTCTGATAGTGACCTCTCCAGAAAGTACAGCTGTACTTAAATAAAGTACATTAAATATATTTTCTATGTCAAACCATGAGATATCTTCCATAGCAAACCTCTCTATTCAGCCAAATCACATGGAAATGTACACTTTTGTTGGGGTAAGAAGCAATACAGGGGTAATGCGCTGCAGAAATGCTTGGCCAGATCTTCAGCTGTGGCAGCTGCTGCAGCTCTACTGGGCTCAGCAGAGCTTTTGTCATTAACCTGAGCTCTTCTTGTTTACTCTCCTGCCCGTAAATATAACATATAACACTACCAGTATTAACAATAAATATAGTAAGTGTTATAATAAATAGTATTATCTATGCATAAAAATGATGCTACCACTGGCCCCTGTTGAGTCATTAATTCAGAAACAGAATTCTCTCTTTAATTCTGCAAGAAGACAGTGATAAATTTTTTTTCCACAATTACGTGGCAACATTGTACCAAATGAAAAGAACCAGGCACATAATCTTGAGGACCAGCTCCCTGCACTGACTCTGATGATCACCTAAAAACTAAGAGAGTGAACCAAAGAAAATCAAAGCCAACATACTTTTTAAATAATCAGTAACTCATCAAATTCATCCTTATTGATTTTTGCATTTTATAAGCAAGGGGGTTTTAGTTCTTTGGTGAAGCATCTCAATTTTTTCTGCTCTGATGCCCAGCCTACACTCATTTGCCATATGACACTGCACTAAGGCAATGACACTGCAAGAGAAAACTCTGTTCAAATTTTATATGAAAGCATCCATTATCAATACAGGTGTTGTATTTAGTTTAACTGGTGATCAATAATCACATTTTCATATGACCATGCAAATAATAAATTTGCAAAAAGCCATCCTCACTCCCCAGTCTCCAGATTAGCCTCTGCAATCCTTCCCTTCCTTTGCGGAACAAAATGTTGGACTTTCCCACACTACCGGTCAAAACCCTGAGCTGAGGAAAATGCAGTACAATTCCCTTTGTAGGAGCCCAAATAAACATTTTTTTCAAGTTCTCTGATGGCATGCTTTTTGCTCATTCAAGCTTTGCTCTGAGTTTCTGTCTTTGAGAATATTTAAAGTGCAAAATTCAGTCAAAATCAGCATGTTCCACTGGGTTCTACTTCAGGCTGATTTAATTCTAGTGTAAAATATACTTTGATTCAGTTTGATGGAAATTCAATCTGAAGTCTTGAAATAAGTCTCCTCCAAAATATGCAGAGAGAGAATTTTTTCTTTAAATTTGGCTTTCAGGCCCTGGCCAAAGACTAATGCCCAAAGAGCAGCGCTGGGTCTCAGCTCCCCCCGCAGCCCGAGCTTGGAGTGAGGGTGAGAGCGCCCGCTGGGCTGTTGCTCCCTCCAAAGGGATTCTGTTCTAGAAGCACACATCAAAACTCAGGTTCATTTTCCTGTTTGAAACTAAAGGGTTGGGGATGTTGTAGTCTTTGTCCAACAAACTCTGGAGCCCTGTGTTTGGAGCACAGCTATAGAGATTTTCAATGCGGAATTAAAGGAGTTTGTTTTTGATGTTTTCAGGATGGATTGCCAACCAGGATGCTCAGGGTTTTCTTCATTATATTTTGGGTAGGGGAATTTTTTAGCTGCCTTAGCAATTAATCAATGAGCTCCTACAAATTGCTAACCATTTTGTTAGTAGATTCAGAAGAAGCACTGGAGAATTTTTAATGCTAGTGATTTATGAACCGTCTTTCTAAGTCCATGCAGTTATTACAGCTGTAGAGTGCTCACACCAACGCTGGCCTTACGGATGGAAATGCATTTTACATGACTGATAGTCAATAGAAAGCAGTCAACAATATCACACCCTAATTGAACAGTTTATATTTATGGGTATTTCAACAAAGCTTATACCCGGCTATTGAAATGTAAAAACTATTCTCACAAGTCTAGACTTCTCACTTTCTTTTAAACTTTACTAGAAAACTAATATAACAAGCTAATTTGGGAAAACTAAAGAAAACAGCCTACACGGTACTGTGATGCCTGGCATGCTGCTGTTCATTCTCTATTTTATTTACCCAGATCCTACTAGCGGAGATAAAACCAAGGGATATTCGTTCCAAAAGAAAAGTCCAAAGCTCTTAGGAAGGCCTTGATAAGGACCATTAGCACGGAAATAACCACCAGCTCCTACACTGGATCAGTGAAGGGAGACGTTATCTTATGCACTAAGCTTTTATATTGCATATTCATATTCAGACCTGAATCTTCGTGGACTTAAGAGGCATTGCAAGTGTCCAGCACTTCCCAAACCATCAAAATAACATGCTCACATACATCATCACATTTGAAGCTTGAGCTCCTTAAGCACTTGGGTCAACATTAGGAGGCACAATGATAGCAGCAATATTTTGCTGTATTCCAGTATTACCTTGAGCACGTCTTCTGAAAGTAGCAGGGGAACATCACTTAAGAAGAATTCTTTGGACTCGCCAACTCATTTGCCATTCTGCTTTAGTGACAATTTAAGCAATTCCACCAAGTCTCACTCACTTCAGTCTATTTTCTTCCTTTACAAAAAATACGGTTTAGAGTAAGTTTCATAAAAGGTTACTCCTGCTCTTTGCAAAGACGTAATTTAGATTTTGCTTCTTGTCTCCATATTTACTGTATGTTAGCCTTGAACTTGAAAAGCCGAAAAAAGGGAGAAGAAACTGAGAAAATCTTGCTGTTACAAATTTAAACAAATCCAGGATGGCTGGAAAAAAAACCCCCAACCTGCTGCAAGGAAGTGTTTGTCTGTGTATACAATATGTTGCTGATATTCATTGAATGGCAAATATCTGTGTTATGTTTTCTTATTTACACTCCTTTGCTCTTTCTGATTTTGTTTTCATAAGAACCACAACTACATTTCAGCAAATTTTAAGAAAGGCCAGACCTCTCTAGGCTGAATAAAGCTGCGGAAACCTGGCTGGTGGTAGCCGTTCCACGCCACTCTGCAGGGAGCGGCCCAGGGATGCCGGGCCACTTTCACCCACGATTCTGCTGTCCCAGGGCCGGGTTATCCCAGCTTCCACACCTCCCTGGGACACCAGCGGGGGAATATCTCACTGGCACACATGTACTTTTATTAGAGCGAAACCCTCCTCTGATCCATCAGTCTACTGAAATGGAAAACCGCCAGCTCAAGACTGGAGTTTAAAATACATTGATTTTTTTTATTTTTTTTTCCCCTAAATGCCAGCCCTCCTTGGTTAATCCTTTAGTCATTACAGTCTCCTTCTGGATCGCAGAGCAGCAGTGGCAATGCAAACTTCACAGGTGCGGTTCTGCCTCCCATCTGCACCCGCTGATCCTGCAGCCGCAGAGGCGGTGGCTGGGCGCAGTGGGGACACCCACGGCCAGACCCTCACGTTGCTGAACCCTGCGTGAATATTTCCATTGCCTCCCCAATACCTGCACTGCACGTAGCGCACGCAGCCCTCCTGACAGCTTGGAAAGGGAGGGAAGACACAAAGACCAGATGAAAACCCACTCAACAACCTCTTCGGGCAGCGCTGATTTTATCTCCTGACCTCACAAACACCCTTCCACCGCAGAGACCTCCTCGGACACGGGACAGAGGGGGAAGGATTTTCCTTGGCAGGAAATCCATCTAGCTGCTGCGCAGGTGTCGTGACAGAGCGAGGATTTGCATCGCCAAGTGGTATTTTGGAGCAGCAAGGTAACAGATGCTAAACATCTATCTCAAACATTCAAGCTGATGAAGATCATATCCAAAGGGCTATGAAATAACCAGCCATGCCAGGAATACTGGGCAGAGGCAAAGGCCAGTACCCAAAAGCCATCCTTGATGATTCCTGAACATCACTATCCATACATTGTTAGAATGAACTCCGAGTCATATATCCAACAACTTTTTTACCAATTTTTGCTTCGGTTATCCATTAAGCTGGAGATTTTTAGACTGATCTAACAATGATTGGTTTCTAACAATTAATAGCATTTTTCATCTATGGAATAACTCTTATCAAACAAACAAACTCTGCAGGCTTTTCAGTCTTCCATGACAAACTGGGAAAAAATCAACCATCACTCAAGTCTGACCGAAAGGCTCAGAGCAAGGTCCTTCTGACATGAATATGCCACCAGACTTGGCTGATTACAGCCCCACCACCTGCAGATGAACATCCTTGTGCGAGTGAATTTTGTTTGGCAAGATGGACCAGATTCACTGATGATGACAATAATTACCTGGAAACAGAAATATCTGCTGTCAACAGGAAAGGAAGCTTGCATTATTCATTGGATTAGAATTATTTTGTTATCTTTTGGGTCATTTTGATCTTCACTGATTTAAAACCAGACAGAACCAACTACTAGAACATAGAACAGTATCAGTTTAAAGAGAGAGGAAAATAGGTGATACTCTTCTTCCACATCTAACCCACTTGACAACACAGCTGCAGGTGTCACTGTGCAAGAGCATTCAATTTTGTTAGTCAAATTTCTACCACACAATTCATTTATGAGTCAGTGATAGGTACATCAGTATGGGATCTTTTAGGTCTGTTCACACATGCAAAGTGACGTGCCACAGCTTGCTGCATTAATCCCAGGTGGATCATCTTGTATAAAGGACACCAGGATTATCCTAGAGATACATGTCCAACGAGCGACAACCAGAGTGCATTTGCAGAGGGTATCCCTTGCCATTTCCCTTCCTTCCTGCACAGCCCTGCTCCAGAGGATTCATCTGTCTGTCTCGGGATAATCTGAAACCTACCTCACAAACATCTCTGCACATCAGCCTCCTACCAGCAAACGAAAAGCACACCCAGACAGCCTCTTCTTAAAAGGGCAAGGTGAGAAGGCCAATTTACAATTGTCCCTAGAGCGAGCGGAGGCAGCAAATGTCCTTCAGGCGCAAGAGCCTTGTTAATTTTTGGCTTTCAGAGCTACAGTGCCAGGAATGTCTCACAGTTTCCTTTGAACATCTGCAGGTGCTTGAGCTGCTCCACGTGTGCAGATGTGAAGTAGGGGGCGCAAGGCAAGGCTTAAGCAAATCAGACCGTTGGCCTGATTTTCTCATGCTTGCTCAGACTTTGAAACACAGCAGGGACAGTCGTCTGTCTAAATCCCCATATTCATTTCTGCTGGTGAACTTGAAGAAGCATTTGCCAACCCCTCTCCACCTGCTTGTTGCAGGAAAACATTTGGGTTAAACTGAAGGCTTGACGTATCTAACAAATTCTCCCTCACTGTGTCTCAGTGGAGTTGTCAATACCCCATCTTTTCCCAGTTCTTTCTCTCCAGATTATGTGTGAATTTTCTCTCCTTTTCCTCCATCTGTACTTCTATATTTGTTCCTTTTTGCCTAGCAGCTCTCCTCTCCCCCTGCTTTATTGCTCCAACTGAGCAGAGGGCAACCTGCTCGTTGTAGTGCCAACCACGCTCCTTGTTGGTGCCACCACAGCTGTGCAGGGAGCCAGGAGAGTAAAAACAAAGGGTTTTATGTGGTGTATTAGAGTCAAGACCTCCCCTCTGTACTGTGAACTGTTCTGAGAGCCTATCACAGTCTCAGCCACTGACAAGCAGAGAGAGAAGGGATGCGACATCAGGGTTTTGGAAGCAATAGCAATATGCATCCAGGGGCTGCCATGCAGTTTGTCCCCATCCCACCGCTGTGTCATTTGGTTCCCAGTGCCCTGCAGACACACACACAGCCTACCGTGCTGCTGACCTGCTGTCTGAAGCTAAAGCCTTCTTGGTTTCCAACCTGTTATTTTGCTGTTCTGGCAATCACAACATCCACGTGCAGGACTGTCACCCACAGTCCTGGCAATGGTGCAAGACTGGAACCAGGCAGAAAGGGCTGGTTTGTAGTTTACGGAAGGGAGTGAAAAAGAGCGTGCTGCTGCTGCTGTGAAGTCAGGAATGGGGCCAGGCTACAAAAGGCTGAGCCAGCCCATATGCTTTAACACCTCTCACCCCCGCCACAACATTTACCAGATGTTCAAGTGCACATTTTTGATTCATCCCATCGTATAGGTTGAAAACATTTAAAAATGAAGATCCAAGCACAGGCTACCACCGTCTTCAAAAATGAGATAGTTTGGAGATGATGTTTTACTTCAAGATCATCAAAACATCACGGCGGGGGAGGGGGAGGATAGGACCACAAAATGGTTCAAGTTAGAAATCCAACCTTAGCCAATATAAAATTTAAGTAAATGTTTTTGACATAAGAGAAAATGGAGGGGAAAAAAATGCATGAGCAGAACCTCATCTCCTTTCCTCAACTCATACTCCACCCGTGAGCAGGAGCCAGGCTGTGACTCCTGCCGACCCACCACGCAGGAGCTGCATTCCAAAGAACTGTTTAATTATGGCTGTAATGTATCAACACAGCCTGTCTCCCAACCCTCTTTTGCATTGGCCTATTTGAAACTGGAGAGGAGCCCAGCTGCGCCCCGAGGACTGCACTGTCATCCCGAGCATCGGCCCTGCAGCCCATCTTGCCACACACTCAGCAAAACAGCTGCAGGTTTGCTGTACTGGGCGCTTTCTGCATGCCCTGCACTTCAGGAAAACCTCTTCCACAGAGAACATGAATCTCCAATTAGCCTTAATAGCACCTACATTTGAGCAAGGGGAGAAAACGGCATACAATATTTATCGTGCAATTCTGTTACCAGCACACACTGTACCCATGTGAGTAGCTGCACTGTTTACACCCCCTTTGGTCCATCTGATCTACTTCTGAAAGGATTTGTACATGAAGAATGTTCATTACCTTTGTGCCAACCACAGGCATTTACCTTCTGAGTAGTATTTGGAGCACACAATGTATTTGGTGTATCAAAAAAATATTCCTCCCTCTACTCTTTCTCCTTTGGAAACAATCATCCTTTCCCAGTCCTGAAGAGTCCCTCCAACTGTGCATTTCACAGGAGCTACTAAGCGGCTCTGCAAAGACCACCTCTGCATCTGCCTAACCAGTTGTATTAGACACTGTCCATGTTTAGGCTCATTAACCTGATCACAACAGCTTGATGAATTAATGCTTATATAGACAAAGTTGGCAGCTTCTAATTAAATAATTACGGCTAAGCAGCTGCAGAGAAGTTGTAACATTCCACTAGAAAGCCATATGTCAATTTTATTGGTCTTCAAAGTTTCAAATGAAATTATTTTGGGGAGATTTGGAAAGGGTTTTCTTTTGCTCCAGGTGAATTCTGTAGATATCGTGCCTGCTCTCAGGTCGACCGGCTGCAGCAAGACCCCAAGCTCGTAACCAGAGAACCTCTGCAGCCCACCAGCGGCTCTATCACAGCAAGCAGCAAACAGCACAGAGCGTAACAGAATGATTTGGATCGAGATAAAAGTGTGATTTGGCATCATGGTCATTGCTTTAGCTTTTACCTAGGGAAGAACCCTTTGAAAAATCCATCTCTGAAACTGTATCAGTGTCAAAAATCCACAAGACTGATATAAGCCAAATGCAAAGCCTGTTGAACTGGATAAGAGTCTTTCCAGGAACTTTAATTGGATTGGGCTTTCCCTGCATTGGTGACAGAAGATTTTGTGACACCTACTATAGACTTTCACTCTCCAAAATTTCTAAGATGCCTCTCATCTCAGTGCCTAGCCCTCGCTGTAGTGATGTGGAAGAAAAGCGCAATCCTTAAAGGTAAAAATTTGAGTAAGACGAAAATTGGGAGTCTGTGTTTGCTAGTTCATGCTAAACCTACCTTCATCCTCAATCAGCAAACTATTGTGCCTATGAGGAACTTATATTTTATTCTGATTTTAAATATAAGTGCAAACATGATTTATTCTAATCCATTCTTTTAACTACGTTAATTCTCCTCCAATAATTTGTACAAGACACTATGATTTCAAACAGAAGCAGCCTAATAATAGAAATCATCCATCCCTGTCGGAATATACACAGATCCATGACCTTAGATCCATTTTGCTAAGAAATCCAGCTAGAAAACTAATTTTAAGTAAATCTATGCATGTCAAAACTACAGATGGCTTTTCAGGATGCTAACTTAAGCATCATTACATAAGCAGATTAGGGCTGCCTGTTGAGCCCAGACACAAGAGTAGATGGCGCTGAATCCAGTATTACACACAAACTATTCACTTCCTGATACATCTTTCATCTAAAACTTTTGTCAGCTCTCCACGTTAGCAAGCCTGCGAACTGTAAACACCACACACAGCGCAGCAGGTCTGCTGGCAAAGAAGTGATTATCTGTCTCTAAACCCCACTGTCCAAAGCCACAGCTGGCTAAAGCCCATTTCTACAAATGGACCAGGGAAATGTTCTGTCCTTCAGCCTCTTGAAATGAAAATGGAGGAAAACAGTCTCGTGAACCTCTCGAATATTTAAGCACACCAGTTTTGGAATGATTTTCTGATACGGAATTAGAGGACCAAAATTACCCTGGTGTTACCATTGGTAACAGTGTCTCTACCTGAATATCAACTTAGAAAGTTAATGAGCCTGCTAGAGCTATCAGCTAAAATTACCCCAACAGTATGTGATCTGATGTGATTGCGGTAAGCAGGGCAGATACTTCGCATCATGACGATAATTTGTTTTTCACAGGCATGTTGCATAACGAGGCACAGCAGCTTGCCTCTCTCTGCTCTGAGCCCTCATTTCAGAGCACATCAGCTGGCTCCGAGAAGGCCCCCTGTTGAAAAGCAGCCAGGGGGATGGGATTTTGTTTTCCCTTCCCTGTGTGTGTGTCGGGTTTGCTGACAGATGGCTTGGCTGACTGTGCTTGACTATTATCAAGCAGCTATTACCTTTGTAAATTGAATCCTATTTGAAGATTTTCTGTAATTAAATCTGCAGTGTGTTTGCAAGGCTTATATTGCATCCCTCACGTACTGTGGAAGCGTGCAAGGCAGTCAGATGGCTGATTTACACAGCCAGAGACAGCAGTATCCTTCAGCCACAGGGATGGGGTGCTTCTGGCAGTCTGTGCTGCCACCTAGCCAAGACGAAGCCATTGAGTTCAGCTTCACTTTACATTTTGAAAGCTTAAATTGAAGTGTATCCCCCCAGAACTAAATAAAGCCTCACTCCACAGCAGACACAAGGAAATTTGCACTCTTTGTGCTTTGAGAATTGTACAGTCAATGGAAGAGAGCAGCTTAGAACAGGTAGTTACATTTCCCTCAGAAATGTCTTGTACTTACGGTAGAAGACATATTCAGTGTAGCTGGACCAGACCTTGTCATCTGTGTATTGGTTGACAAAGGAAGCTGTCACCGAAGAGTTACAGGCCACCATGTGGAATCCACACTCAGACAACATGTCAAAAGCCCTCTCCAGGTGCTTGAACTTGAGATAAAACCTGGAGGTGTACCTTTCTGGAGCCCTGTCTGGGTCTCTGCTTTCATTCAAACTTTCTCCAAAGACCTCTTTGACCAGAGCAATCCTTCCACAAACCAAAATCCTTGGGACCCTCCTGAATTTGGCGTCTGCTTGGCTCTCCCTGCCAATAGTGCACGACCCCCGGTACCCGATGGTAATGAAACCCCACTTCCGATCAGGCGGTAAGAGTGATGAGGGTGGGCATATTCTCGTGTCACTGCCTTGGGAGACCTCTTCATAGTCACTGTGGCAATAATCATCGGGGCTTTGCTTGTTGTCATCGGGAGTCAGGAGTTTAACCAAGTCTGGGAGCTGGAAGTACTCAGCCTCCCTCTTGAGCCTTCCCTTCTCTGGGAAGTGGTCAGGCAGAACCACTTGCTTGTCCCTGAGATAGTCCAGAATATAGCGGAAAAGGAAACCATCTCTGTCGATGAAGAATCTTCCCTTGGAGTCCTTGGCCAGATCATTGGCCGTGTCTCTCTTTGGGGTGAACATTTTCCACAGCAGGGAGTGAGGGGTGCCAACCAAGGTGGAGTGGCGAGTGAAGTAAACCTGGCCACCCACATTCAGCTCCACTACCTCCGGGAAGGAGTGCAGCCCAGTCCCCTGCTCCCGAGGAGGAAGGTAAGTCCTGCAGTTGCCACTTAGAGCCATTGTACTTTAAAACAGAAATCAGCAGCACGAAGCAGCAGGACTATCAATCACATCAAAATGTAGAATAAGGCTCCCAACATTAAGGAGAAACAGGGAAACGGGGAAGTGAGAAAATAAAAATAGCCAAAAGGTTAGTTTAAAAAAAATCTGAATTGTCCATGAGAGACAGTGTGGCAGAAGTGGCTTATACCCTAAGCCATAGAGGCTGGAGAGCAATCACTTCATGAAATGCAATCACACCATTAGATCTTCCAACAAAGCCATCAAAATCAAGGTCAAGCCAAGCCTATGGTCATTCACAGGTCTGTCAAAAGGGAGAACAAAATAAGACACAAATTATTCTTTTAAGCATCACAGAAGCTGCAACAGAGAAAAGCAGTTTAGAAAGCTAAGCTAGATCTCCTGCTAAATAGATCTATTTTTTTGCAAGTTATACGCTTTTTTTTTCACAAGTACTAATCAATGAAAGGACTACATATGACTCCACTCTTTAAAACAAAATACATATTTCATCTTTAAAGAAACATTGAATTTAGACATGCACACGAGGGAACAACAACAGCGAGTCTTACCTTGGTTACAATTAATGCATAGCTCTTGTAAAGGAAAGCAAAATTTCAAGACACTCAGAACACACATACAGGCACACAGAGTCCAGTAAATATGAAATCCGATCCCAGCAAGGGACAGCAAAGGCAAGAAAAGTGCTCTTAGCAACATCCATGTAGATCTCAAGAGTTAAACTGAGTCACAGGAAAGTTAACCATGGCAGGTGAGGAGAGAAACCAATACATACAGCACGATGGGGGAGAAGGAAAAAAAAGCCCCACAACAAAACCGCTGAATAGATCCTATGGGTCTCCGTGAGAGCGGGGCAGGGGGAGCGCGGGGTACACGTTTCGGCTGCCTCAGATGACTTGCAGAAACCCCGCAGCCTGTGCTAAGGGCTGGCGAGCTCCGGCGGCTCCCGCGGCGGCAGCCACCCGGGCAGCGCGGCCGGCGGCGCGCCCATCTCTGCTGCGGGGCCGCCGGGGCGCTGCGGG
>VYZM01004604.1:776865-929719 GCA_013398915.1 Dromas ardeola | reverse complement strand
GCCGCTCCGCCGCGCGCGCCCTGCGCAGGCGCGGCCCCGCTGCCCCCGGAAGTGCTCGCGCCGCTGGGTGACACGTCGCAGGGGCTGCGGCGGTGGGTGTGGGGCCGGGCCCGGAGGGGCTGAGGTGGGTCCGGGCCGACGGGCAACGGCTTCGCCCCCGCCTCTCCTTCCCGTGCCGCCTTCCCCGGGAGGAGACCGGGGCTGGGGGGCCCGGGCGCTGGGGTGGCGAATGGCGCGGCTGGGGTCGGCCGGAGCGCGGGCGGCGGGGAGGGCAGGGGAGCTCCCGGTACGGCCTCTGTGCCTTCCGGGCCTCACGGCGGCCCCGAGGGGGGGCTCCCCGGGCCGGACAGGGCCGCCCGGCGTCTCGGGAGCGCTGCTGTTCCGGATGGGCGCGGAGACCCCAGCAAACCTGGCTGTTCTCTTCCAGATAACTTGCCATGTCTGGGTTTGACAGCTTCAACACAGACTTCTTCCAGACGAGCTACAGTATTGATGACCAGACACAGTCCTACGATTACAGCGGAAGACCGTACAGCAAGTAACTCCTGCATGTCTTTTGAGCCTGTGTAACGTGTAAAGCCCTTCAGTCGTGCTGCTTTAGCTGCCGGGCCTGAGCTAAGAGACTTCAGGGGTAGTCTGTCTGTGCAGAAAAGGATCGGCATTTCAGCCAGCTACTGTTGCCTGTAGTTGAATTCCTGTTGCTCTGTTTTATGAAGGGTATAACTTATCCTATAAATGGAGATATAAAGCAGTTGTATGTTGAATACTCTGCCTTCTACGTCTAAAGCAAAGATTAGAAAAATGAAAGAAAGGTTATATGCGTAATTTAATTATATGAATAATCTTCACATCTTTGGGAAGAGCAATACCGCTGTTCTGTAAGTCCATCTCCAGTCACTCAGGGAGTAAAAATTGGTTATGGTGTCACGTAAACGAGCCGGCAGTGTCACGTAAACGAGCCGGCAGTGTCAGTGGTGATTCCCAGGCTCTAGCAGGAAGTGTGGCGATGTTTCTAGGTCAGGGGGGCTCTTGGGAGTCCTTTGTGAATCTCCAGTCTCATGCTGAGGGTTTTGGCTGGTTTTGTGACCTGTGGGATCCCTGCAATAGATAGAGCAGGCTGATGCCCGTTTGTGCCCTGGAAAGGATGACAGGGCTGTGATGAGGCTGAACACCGCCAACACAAGGAAAGAACGGAGAAGCAGTTCTGGGTTTTCCTTCTTTATAATAATATTTTTAAAATATTTTGAAGACGTTTACCAAAATTTCTGTAGTCAGACTTGGAAATGGTTAGTGTCAAGAAGGAGTTTCTTTAGGAACAGAAGAAAACTTTGATGACCTTTTTTTTTAAAGGTAGCAATGTATATTTTTATACGTATAAAGTCTATAATGAAAATGTTCCAAAGACAGTATAAATTGATTGGTTAGTAAATAATTGAGAATATGTGAAATAGAAACTGAAAAATCGCCTTTTTTTTTTCCCCTGCATCATGTCTTGTAGGTGGATGTCATAATGTGTTCAATTCCTTCTCATGTGTCATAATGCTACCTGATGCACATGGTACCTGAAAGTGAAGGGGAAAACAAGCTCATTTTTTAAATATGGAGGGGTACAAAAGAGATAGTATGCGCAACTTCATTGTCCAATAGTGAGTTTGCAAATGAGCATTCTAAGTAGCAAATTAATGCTCGCATCAAATGAGTTGGCAGTAGTAATTAATGGATAATATTTGAGTAAGTTTTGAGATGTAAAATTTTCCTGCTCTTTTACAGGCCTACAGCCTGTAGTAGTAATTCAGTCAGTGGATAACGGCCATTTCTCCAGGCCCCTGAATTAAAAACAAAAAGCAATACTAGCGTATGTAGCAAGAATTATCTTGTTTAGCTTAACAGTATTGTTTATAAGGGTTTGAATTGACAAATGTGGCTCTATGCCTAAAAGGCCTTGATCCAAGTAGGGGGATCATCTAATGTGACTCTTTAAAAAAGGAGAAAGGATTGTTTGCTACAACTTATTTACTGAAAATAAGCTTTGCTTTTGCAGGGAGGTGTTTAAAATAAAATTCTGTATCTGTCTGTAATACAATGTCATTCTTTGTAGGCAGTATGGAGGCTATGAATACTCTCAACAAAGTGGATTTGTCCCTCCAGACATGATGCAGCAGCAGCCTTACACAGGGCAGATTTATCAGCCGACACAGACGTACGCTCCAACTTCAGCACAGTCTTTTTATGGAAGTAATTTTGAGGATGAGCCTCCGCTATTAGAAGGTATAATTTATGCTTTATGGCCAAAATCCAAACCTCTTCCCTATTTGGGGGTAAGTTGCATAGCAGGGTGTGTATTCCCTGCCTCCGAAAGTGCACAGTTGATTTGAAATTCTCATTAATTTTTTTTTATTTAACTGCATTTAGGTATATGAAATGCATGTTGTGGTGTGAACTTCTGCAGTTTTAAATTTGTGCTGTATTACTTCACATCAGCTGTTCTGTGGAAGACAATCAATTAAATGGATAATGTGACTTCACACAGTTCCTATGACAAAACACTGTTTCTGTTGTTGCAAACAATACTTATACTTGCCCACTTTTTGTAAAATAAATTGATGCAGTTAGTTTCAGTTAGTTCTTTGGTTAGAATTGAAATGTTTAATTGCTAAAGAGGAATGCTAAGCACTGCAGAAATTCCTCTGTAGAATACAGCCTGTGCAGAATGCCAGAGCAGATATGTAGCTGGCGTCTGGATTGATGGTTTCAGCTTCCAGCTTGTAGCCGTCATTGTTCAATACCAAACAACTGAAGAAACCCTTACTGTTACTGGTTAGAGAGTGAGGTATTCATGATACCTTCCACCCATCTGTGCTTTTTTTTTTTTCTTCAAAGAACTATTTTGTTTACACAGCTGCATCCCAGGGCCTGAGGTGGGCAAATAGTAACTGCATTTATAACTAGGTTTTCGTGCACAGCTGTGCTCAAACTGTACAGATTGACTTGAAATTGTATCTACATGGAGGGAGCTGTGAAACTCCTTGTCATGAGACACTGAGTGTTAAAAGGGGTGGGTGTTTATTTAGTGGGCTCAACGGGTGGTTTATGAAAGAGAAATCCACTGAGGGTAATTTAGTAGAGAAACTACTTTGAATTAGAAATCCTTGAGCCGCCAGTCATTGGAGACTTGGACAATCTGCATGTTCTGTGCTTATACTCTTTCGTATGTATCTGCTTTTGGCCACTTACAGGGACAGGGTACTGGGCTAAGTGGACTTCTGGGCTGTCCCAGAACACTGCGCTTATGCTCTTACCTGGTCCTTTAGAAACCACCTTGTCACTTCCAAGCATTTGAGACCTGGAACGTGTGGGGGCAGCACACTCAGCAGCTTGAGGAAAGATGGAGTGACTCCATTCTCTGGTCCCCATAGAATGGTATCTGGAGGAGGTTTAGAAGTGTAGAGGCAGGGAAAACTAAGAGTGAAGCAGATGGGGGCAACAGGAAGGGAAAAAATATGCATAATTATTTTCATGTACTTTGTAGAATTGGGGATCAATTTTGACCACATCTGGCAGAAGACACTAACGGTGCTACACCCATTAAAAGTTGCAGATGGCAGCATCATGAATGAGACTGATTTGGCTGGACCAATGGTCTTCTGTCTAGCTTTTGGAGCCACGTTATTACTGGTAAGATATTGATTGCCAAATATTACTGTTTGTGCATTAATATTCTTGGCAACACTGGGAAAAAAAGCCTATACACTTATTGGAAGTGACTTCTTGGCATGGAGGCCAAAAAAGCCCCTACCGACCAAGAATTTTTAGCTATGTGGAAGAGGAGCTGGGGCTTCACGCACCGGGGATTGAAATTAATGGGTTTGCTATCACTTTACGTCAGTGCAGTTTGAATCCAACTCTTTGTACTTGGTTTTTGCATGGCAATTATTTCAATGTCATTCATATTTCTTTTCATACTTTGCTTTTGAAGAATATGGCTCCCTTTTGTCACAGGAATGGGTTTGACCGATGTTCTCAGATTTTTACCTGTTTGGGACATTTTATAGATTGAGATGTTTTACTTTCAGCACCAAAACTTGTCTTTTTTGCACTGTCTCTGTTATCTTCTGTCTTATCAGGAATCAGAACAATGGACACGTTAAATACTTGAATATTTATTTCATTTATTTGTTTAGGAGGTTTTTTTATTTTTTAACTCTTAGTGTGTTTAATATTTGAGCCTCTTTCTCTGTTTTGTTTCATTGTATTTCTTTGCTACATACTCTTTATTCATTGTTCTTTACTGATATTTAAGAGGCAATGAAACTCAAAATTCATGTGTAAAAAGTGATTTCATAAATACTGTTACATTAGGCATGACTTTCAGTATCAAGAGTCAGTCTGGTAAAACACTTCTAAAGTAAACCTGCTTTCAAATTGTTTATACTTCTTAATAAGGTTAGCAGATGTTGAAGCCTGGTGGTTTTTTTTTCACTTGAGCTTAATTGAAATAAGATTGTGCTTTAATGACTCAAAAGTGTCAATTATGAAATGTCAGAGCAGCGGCAAACAGTATTCCTTGTCATTGAAAGCTTCAATATTTTTAATCAGTTTTTTGCTCTAAATGTCTTCAGGCACTGCATTTAATTTTTGCCTAAAATTTCCCATTGCCACAACACTTGGAACACAGTATTTTGTACCAAGGGCACTTTAAGCCTACTTTAATAAGTAACCTTTATTTATGGAAACTAGGCCAGTAGAATTAATGAACATGTTTATAATAGGTACATTTGAATGTTCTTTTGATAAGAAATTACCACTTTCTCCTGTGTGCTTTCTTATGTTTTAAAATGCAGTGAGTGTAGTGAGAAAACACAAGCTTAACCTAGCAAGATTAAAGCAGATATGATTGCTTTCTGTAGCAGTTGAGGAAGCAGAGAGTTGGATTATAAGTCATCTTCGTTCGGAAGTTAGTAGTGGGAGACAGACCTGGAAGCTGTACACCGTCAGAGCTTCGGTCACCGTGGTCCTGTGTTGCTGCAGGGGTGAACACCACGCGTGGTGTGTGTTTTGATAGGTGTTACAACGGAAGCATTGATCTCATCGTTGGAAAAACAGATGATGACATAGGATACATATGTTTTGAAATAATGCACATATGGTTTCTGCATACTTGATAGTAAGCAAAGTTCTGATTTGACTTTTAAAAATCTACGTGAGTTAATTCTGCTGCTCGTATGCGATGCTTTTCAGAAATAGCTGAAGCTGAGCCATCATTTTTTATAATTTACGTTGCGCTATAACTGTGCGGAGTCTATCACAAATTAAAGGCCTTTAGCTCTGGATTAGTCAAGAAGTTCCTGAATTGCAATTCTTTGGTCTTTATACACTAGTTCTGTAAAGATTATTACTGCAAGTGATCAATTGATGTGAGAAGTTAGTTGATTAAACCCTAAAGAATTTGTAGGCATTTGCAGCCCAGATCAAAGAATAACAATTAGATTAAAATCTGTTTATCAAGATACATACAGTTGACATAAATGTCCCTCTTGAGTGCCTAGAATATACAGGTGTCCTGGAATTGAGGTTGTGGGAAGGTACTGCCTGTTGAATGTGAGTGTAGGAATTGGGGGTGGGGGACAATGGAGAAAGTGAAGATACTCTGTGAACATTCTTTCCGTGTCCTGTTGTTTGTGGGAGGCGTTACTTGTTCTGGTAACTAACAGGCATTGCTCTGCTTGACTTTCAGGCTGGTAAAATTCAGTTTGGTTACGTGTATGGAATAAGTGCAATCGGATGTCTAGGGATGTTTTGTCTCCTGAACTTAATGAGCATGACGGGCGTCTCATTTGGCTGCGTTGCCAGTGTCCTTGGATACTGTCTTCTTCCAATGATCCTACTTTCCACTTTTGCAATTGTATTTTCATTGCAGTAAGTACATAAACTTTATAATTTGGTAATACATTCCTCTCCCGTGAGATAGTGAAGGAAATTATTAAAAGGAATTTTCGTATTCAGTGATGAAGTTGCATATCATTTGAATATGACAGGAATTTGTTGTAAGGATAAAAACATAAATATCCATGGTCTTCAGGTATTGCCTGGATGAAAGACAGGTGAATACTGGTTTTATCTACATGTCAATTAACAGCTTTTAAATACATAGACTCAAATAACAATATCAAGTTTGTTTTCAGTCAGCTTTGAATCAGATAAATCTCAGTACCTGTAAAGTCTAAAAGTAATTATAATTAAGATGCAAATTCGAATTTGACAAACAGAAGAAAATCGGCGTGATTCCTCATAGCTATATGAAGTTAGGGACTGAAAAGAAAGAACTTGCTACAGTTACTTTACTCACTGCTTTTCCGTTTCATGTGCACAGAGTTAATTTTGGGATTTTTTTTTTTATGCTGTCATAGCTGAATAATATTCTGAAGTCTTTACTGGAACTATTTTAATTTAATGTCAAATATAAAAGTTCATCTTAGAATCTGTAAAAGGTGTTAGAAGGAGTCCAGTTACAACTCCTACAAACATATAGACACAAGTCTTAAATGAATTCTCTTCATTTCTGTCTTTACAGGGGAATGATGGGGATTATTCTCACGGCTGGAATCATTGGCTGGTGCAGCTTTTCTGCTTCCAAAATCTTTATTTCTGCCTTAGCAATGGAAGGACAACAACTTCTAGTAGCATACCCCTGTGCGTTACTGTACGGAGTCTTTGCTCTCATTTCTGTGTTTTGAATAGACTGTCCAAACTGTTGGACTCCAGTGGGCCAAAATGAAAACATCAACTTGGAACATTTAGTTGGACCAGAAACAGCTGCAAACAACTGTATAGCGTTGCTGTCACGAAACTTAGACCTGTTTTGAATCATCTGGAACAATGAAAACAACTGTCTCGTGTTCACTTTTTTAGGACTTTGAATACTGTTTTCAATTGACCTGAGGTGTCTATAGCTTTAATAAGTGTTCATGCTTATCAAGTTAATGTCATTTCTTTCTCATTCCTATATCTTTAGAAAAGTAACTTTTGGTTGTTTATTTGAGGCTTCTGTTTTTTGTTTAGTTTTTGTTTGGTTTTGTTTGTTTTTTTTCTTTTTTGTGGGAGTGAGGGAGGTACTAGGTTTGCAGTTATAAATTGATAGATTTTTATCTGAAAAAGTCAACAGAACTGCAGATGCCGTAGAATTGGGGTACTCTTTGAATAAATCTGCAGTAATAAGGAACCTATTTCCTGTCCCCTCTTACCAAAAGCAAAATGCACAAATGAACACAAGCATTTAGGGTATTTTCTGTATTTTAACAAATATACTCTTAAGCTCTTTGGTCTCATTCATTTGTTCATTCGATGTGATAGTAATTCAGGATTTAAGATACTTAAATTATGAATTAGAAAACAGATGCTTAAAAGTTAAAGGGATCTGTAATTCTGTCACACTTGAAATACGAATACATTTGGATGTCTAAGTAGCTCTATGTTAACTTGGATTTCTGAAGATGACATCAACTAGAGTTTCTTTTCCTAATGGTGCACATACGAGTAGATGAAGAGTAATCTCTTTTGCAGTACTTCCAAGAAAAACACCATTTTGAAAATGTTATGCTTGTCAGTATTGTAGTTACTGTAAAATAATTTAAGGCATATTGATTAAATTTTCCTTAAATTTTGAAAAAGGTGTTTGATTTTTCTAATCTTTCTTTTTTAATGGAATTCAGTTGCTAAAATAGAAACTTGAATAATGAAGCAAAATCATATTTAAAACTATTCAGTTGGGGGATTTGATGTTTGCTTCAGTCACAAATGCTTAATCTTAATGAGAAGTATAATCTAGTTTGTGATGTTAGTCACAAGAAGTCTTACAAGTGTGAGAAGTGGGAAAGCAAAAATGGTTGTTCTTCACAGAAACACTTGCTAGTTCTTAAAATAAGTTGGAAAAGGGTACCGACACATTTTAATTCATCCTGGGGAGGGGAGGTTACTTACGTAGAGAGTAATTCTCTGCCCCCACCTTGGAAATGAAAAAGCTGTAACGAAGCGCTGTATTATAACTCCCATTTCTTCAGCAATTTAGTCAAGGGATTTAATGTAGTTGAATATCCCACAGGTGTTAGTCTGATGGTCGTGTCCGTGGAATGATCTATTCGTAGACTGCAGGAGCTGAATCTCTGCTCAGCTGTGGTACATTCCCGTCTTCTGCTGAGACTCGGTGTGCAAGTGCATTTTCAGAGGAAAGCTTTTGTCTTGGGGATATGGGAATTAAATAGTTTCAAAGACTCAGCACACATTTTTGTACACTCTTCCTTAGTCTTGTGTGTTCTCCCAAAAAATATCTTCCTAGTGCCACTAGAAGTTACTGACAAGGTCCTTCTTTCTTGTCCAGAGCCAGCTTTTGCTTCTGTCACTGGACGTTGGGGAATGTGTCATATGAGTGTAAAACCTTAAAGAACCAAACACTGCTGCACAAAACCTTTCGGACTTGCGTTGTGTGCTGTAGCTGGCTGTTACAATGTATTTTAAAACTCAGACGCATGTAAGAAACTTCAATTTCTTTCCAGAAGCAAATTCAAGAGCCCAGATAATTTTCTACTTTGCTATGTTATTACAAATTGTCATGCTAAATAAAAGTGGTGAGCTGATTTTATTTAGCAAAATGTTTTACTCTGTAGCTCTGATTTCTTTGGATTAGTAGACCACATCTGCCCTGGCGCACAAAGTTCTTACTCTTTTTAATGAAGAACATTACCTGCTGATGGAGCACGATGTCCTGTATTTGTGCAAATGAATTACAGTGATTACCTTTACTAATGAGGGCTAATTAAATACAGAATTGTTCTAGTAAGTATAAAAGCTCCCATACTTTCTTGAGCACATCAGGTTCTAATACTCAAATATTGTATTTTTGTGAAGCGGGCTAATTAAGCTTACCTTGCCTATACCAATGTGGTTCATTTCTTAAAGCCTGGGCTGGTTCTGCGGCCAGCTTCAGGGGTGATCGCTTCTCTGTTAAACTGCTATCAATAACCTTTCTCTCACCGCAGCACGAGCGAACTAAGTGCACAGGAAAAACATTGAAATCAGCTTGTCTCGGTATAGCACTGGCAATACAGCTGCTGAGCTTGGAAAGACCATGTGAAAAGGTATTTATTTTGAGATACATGTTCACAAAGTCCTTGCTCTGGCAGTAGAGGATATTACACCTTCCACTTGAGCAGCGAGGTTTGAGTTTCGGCAGCGTTTTGTGCTGCTCAGCTCACATTGCGGAGAATTTAGCAGTGAATCTCTGACTGGTCTCTTGGGGGCAGGAGAAGAGCAGATGGGAGTAGAAGGTCAAACGCTTTTAATTCACAGAGGACTTTATAAAAACACACTGTTATGTCTAGACTGGTCGGCTTAAATATCCCGAATTTCTGGTACTTTAATTAATGTGATTCCATTGACTGTGTTTATTGCCTTTCCAAAATCAATTCCATTGATTTTCTGTAATAATGTTTTGTCCTAGATCTTGCTTCAATTTTAGTTACATTTCAGACCATTTAATCTTGCCATCACATAGAATGACAAGACTGTATGCTGTAATTCTCTACTCCCACATTTGCCGTTCATATTTAGTAGGACTTTTTTTCTTTTGACTCTCTAAATGTGATCTCTCCCCCACAGTCTGTTAACATCAGTATTCTCATCTAGTTTTCAGATTAAATACTAACATTACTTGCTGCAGTCCTGCATCGTCTCTTGACATTTTCGTGTTACTCAGCTTAAAGCATTCAAATATGAATGCTGATGTTGCTTTTTTAAAGCCACTTTTGTTACCACACCCAATCTTCAAATTACTTCCTATTCCACAAAAGTTAGAAGTCATTGTTCCAAGTTTGTCCATTTCTTGTCCCAGTTTGTCAGTGTTTTGACAGTGACTTTGTTTTTCAGGTCGTTTGTTTTGCTGTGAGGCAGCTGCCCACTGCCGTTCAGTTTGGTTCTATAGGCAACATTTCTGTAAGTATCAACAAATTACAGGGCATGTCCTTTACTGAAAAGCGTGTTTTTTCTCTGTTCTTACGCCTTTCATCTGTGTGCTGGTGTTGGCGTCTGTTCTTGAGGGGCTGGGATGTGTTCAGTGGTGGATGGGTACCTTGGAAGCCACAGAGAGCAGGGGCTGGTTTGGGATTTTGTGTGGAGCCAGATGTTCCTGCATCCCGGATTTGATGGGCAGCATCGACAGCGCTGTGCCCAGCGTTGTTCCTGCTGGGCGCTGCCTTCTCTCCAGAATTCCCTTACCTCCACGGAGTTGGGCGCTCCAGATGGGGTTACGGTATAGGCCGTTTGGGTCTGGAATACAAAGCTGGAATAGGCTTAGGTTTGTCTCCAGGTATCAGCACCCGGACGTTTGCACTGGATAATCCATGCACAGAGGAACTGGGGCTCTCGCTCCTCAAGGGACCGGCGGCTGCAGCGGGGCACAGGCTTCGTGGTGCGAAGGCTGGGCTGGGTCCCAGCCCGAGAGAGCTTGGTGGGAGGGAGTCACTGGCTAACGCACTAATGCTGCTTTAGTTCCTATCAATACCATTGTTTCAAAGTTTGTTAATGTTTTTTGGAGCCACGTTAGCCAAAAGAACAGCTAGCGCTTTGGGGTATGGCGTCACTGATGTTCCACCACAAAAGCAGGGTTTGCGAGAGAGAGAGAGCGCGCGCGCACCTTTTCGCTGTGCCCGTCAGCTCTCTGCACAACCTCTCCTTTGTCCTCACCGAGACGCTCTGGAGCGTCTGCCGTTAATGTTACACGCTGCATCGTTAGCAAAAAATGAAGGAATGGAGTAACCAGGGCTTGCTGTTTCCTGCTTCTCCGCTGGGTGGATCTGCACCGTGTTTGATGTCTACAGCACCCGCGATGGACACCACGCATCCGTGGGACCGCCATGCTGCGGGGGCGGCTCAGCACCAGGGAGCCTGTCCTTCCTCCTCCTCCCCCTGCTTGTCTCCCACAGCATCAATAGCAATCACCTTTCAGGCACTCGACGTGCTCCTGCTGTCGAGCTGGGTCTGTTCCCTGCGATGGGGAAGGGATTTGTTTCAGTCATGGCCTGTCAAATTAGTGGGGAGGCTGGTGCGCTGGGAGACTTCCTGGCAACGGGAAACCTTTGCTACATCTCATTCTTTGTAGAATTTCTGTAAGATTTCTGATCAGCTTTTTTTTTTTTTCCCCACATTACCAGGAAGTCTTTTTGTTTTCTGCATGCAGTCCAAAAGCACATAAAATTATTTTTCTCTGGATAATTAATTCACTGCCTTTCCAACTGCTGGGTGATACAGACAGGCAAGTTCTTCCCTGGTGTGGATCATGCAGTGTTCCTTTTGTCCATGCAAGCTGACACTTTCTTCCTTTGCTATACTTTTTAATTAAATAGCATCCCACTCAGAACTGAAAGAATTTATTTACACAATCTATAGGATTAGAAGAGTTTCTAAAATATTTTTTGTTGTTCAGGAGTTGCAAGCCCCAACACCTCAAGATGTGAGGAGCTCAGATTATTTATTGTGGTCATCCTGGAGCGTCCCGGGGGACAGGGAAGTTCTGTTGTGCTGTTTCGTAGCTGAGGAATGGAGTAAGGAGATGTATTTAATTTGTGTAAGTCCTGCTGCATTTGACCATCTTTATGCCGGCAAAACATAACGGGGTATTTCTCCAGGGGGGAATTCTCAGTCCAGCTCTCTGGGACACAGTTTGAAAGTGGGAGGAGGTTTTGTAATTGGAAAGTCTGTGGATTGTGTTTGCCAGCTTTGTGCGTTGCTCATGGAAGCCAGCAGGCCGTGAGCCAGACGGCAGTCCATGCTTTGGGAAGGACTGTGAGCATGGTGCTCCTAAGGGCATTTTTCTTTTCTCCTATTATTTCTTTGCTTTGTTGCAGGAGGTACGGACATTAGAAAGGCAAGAATTCTCTGGTCCTTATCGGGAATGGTGAAGTGAGAGATGTCTAAAATTAGATGCTAGTCCTGGAATAGGCCCCTCTCAAAAATTGTGCTGTAATTAGGTGTCTTTCGGAAGGAGGGCGTTGCACTATTTCTTTACACGTTAAACTCCACCACATCATTCTTGGAATTGCAGTGCTCTTACCATATATATTTGTATTCGTTTTTTCCCAACATTCTTGCTTTTCTGCTGTTAGCATAGGAAAATCTAATCTTCTTGGATACCTGCCTTACCTACTCATCTGTCAGACCTACTCACTTTTCAGTCATGGAATTTGCATCTGCTTTTTGCAAGAGCTGAGGCAAAAGGTAGGGAGTGTTCTCTGCTTCCCTCGGAAAGACGACCCCGATTCCTGTGAGCCCGTCTGTGTCTTCTGCGCGGGCACTGCAGTGACATGAGGTTACCATCAGGCTTTGAACAGACCCTGCCAGAGGCAGCCTTTACGTACTGGCGTGTTCCCAAGTCTGGAGAATAACGATTTAACTGCTAAAGTGGGGTCATGAAAATTCCCTCTCTCTGGACTGCCCGTTCCCTGGCACAACGCCTTGGGCGGCCCCCACGGCACAGGGGGTGTTTTCCCTTTTGGGAGTGGGTGGTTTGCATCTCGTGTGGCTAAATATACGACAGGAGGATGCGTCACCTCCGAGACCCCTCCGAGACCTGCCCAGGGTTCCCTGCGGCACAGCTGGTCCCCGGTGAGCCTGTCAGCGGAGGGCACTAGAGATGTGCGGCACAATGGTCCAGCTGTGCGCTGGTCCCACGACTTTTTGGCAGAGTCTTTCCAGGCCCGTTGGCAGCAAGCGCCAGTGAAGGCTTATCTCCAGCAGTTTTTATGAATCCAAACTCGAGGCCAGTTGGGCCTCAGGGTAAAATCCAGACGTTCTTACTTGGGGAGTGATTTATCCCACTCCGGTGGGTGCCAGCTTCTCAGTTCTTTTTCAGGCAAACTTCCCACTTAGCTCAACAGGAGACTTAGCTGAATCAACGAGATGAATATTTGGCCAATAACCATGTTAGGCAAATCTGGACAAATATCCTCATTTACAAATAAACCTGACAGGCTGGGACTGGGACACGTGGCTAGCACCTCTACTCCAGTCAACATCCGACCCGAGCGATGCCTCCCGAGCCTGCGCTCGGACCCACCGCATCCACAGGGAAAAGAATTTCAGTGTTGGTGTATCAATGCCAGCTCCTTACCTCAGAAATGTACAGTCTGAAAAGTATGTTCATAGAGGACTCTTTTTTTAGGAAAGGATACAATCTGCAGAAATGGAAGTCCGTCTGAAAAACTTATTGTATTAACCTGTTTGTGTTCAATTGCCCAAGAAAGCTGAAGCTCATATATCTTGCCCTCGTATCATCAAGACAAACACTACAGACTCACGACAGGTTATGGGGGATTTTAATGAGTTCAGTGCCTTTTTCTTTATTTAATCTTCACTTTATTAATATGAGGCAATCTTCTGATTGTTCTATCGGCTAGTTCAAATGTTAATTTTCAATAGGAAAAGATAACCTATTATCTTGGCAAGGCTGTGCTGGTAGCGTGGCTGCTTTAGTGAATCACAGATGGAAACATTTAAATTCCGGATGATTTTCTCATTCCAGTGTTTTGTCCGAATTAAAAATTGCTGGTTCAGACAAGGTTAGGAGATCTAAAGAAGGCAGTGTCTACACTTATCTAATGCTAACAGCAGATGTCACATTACTTACCACTCTGCTTTCTTGCAGATTCATTTAGCCAAATTCTGCCAAATACCCATTTGGTTTATTTTAAAAGCCCTGAGCCTGCAAGGTACAGAATTACCTTTAATCATTTTATATGGGATTTGAGAAATTTTAAGAATCCCCTTGAGGATACAAAGACTGTTTTTATCTGTTGGAATAGACTGTTCCAGGAAAGTCAGATGGGGTTCTCTGCGCAGCAGATACACCGTGAAACCATGGACCTCTGGCTGGCTCATCACCATCTCATGGCGCTCAGCGGAAGGTCAGTCTGGTGGCCACACTCATGGAATTGGATGCAGATTTTCTGAAGTGAGGCCTCAAAACTGATCTCTGAAAATCACGTGGACGCCCCATCTCATCACCTTCCTGTGAGCACTTGGTTTGGTTCCCCAGGGGAAGCCCCGTCCTCCGGCTCCCCCATCACGGGGCTGGGCTGGGCACAGGCAGCCAAGGGTGCAGCCCCAATCCTCCACCGTGGGAGAGCAGGTGGGACCCAGCACGTGAGGCTGAAGGGCAGAGCCCTCGGGTGTCGCACCAGCCTCCTAACGCCTCCCGTTGGGTTAACACCCGTGTTTTGTTCCCTTGGCCACCTCCATGGGTGCCCCTCCAGTGCCCCCCATGAAGCTGCCTCTTCCCACGTCCTCCCCTGCTCTGGGCGGCAGCAGGTCGGTCTGGATGGCAGCCGGAGAAGTCCATCACCTGCTGTAAAAGCCAGATTAACTCAATTCTGACAGAGAGGCCTGACCTGTCCTTTAAAACTCCATCTGGAGGGAAATGACACAATCTCCCTTGAATACCTTGTCAGTGCTTTGCTAACTTTATGATTAGAAAATGGTCCATGATGTCAGGCTTATTTCTTCCTATTTCTTCCTCCCTTTAATGCACTTTATTATTGCTATTCTATCCACAATAGACATGAAAGACAGCTTATTCTCTTCCTTTTGGCAGCAGCCTCTTACATAATGGTGAACTCATTCTAATTTCCCATCATTCTTCTCTTTCTTGGAAAAAAACACCTGTTTGACTATCACTGCAATCCCCAAATCCTCTTCTACAGAAATGCTGCCAAGCCCATGGTTACCCGTCTTGTTTACGGGCATTGACATTTCTTCTTTAAAAAAGCGTTGTGCTGAATTCTATCTTAACAATTCAGATCATTTCTCCAATTTATGTAGATCAATTTGAAGTCTAATCCCATCTCCAAAGTAATTGCAACACCTTCCACTCTGTTATCATCTTTACATTTCATCCCCCAAGTTGATTAAAATAGGGAATAGTGCAGAGTGAGGGTGGGGTATATCACCTGCATTTAATAGTGATGCAGTCATGATTTTGCAGTCACCTTTCAACCTTTATAGTAACTTTTTCTGAACTGTTTTTCTTGTAAATCAAGGTATCACATCTGCTGCTTCCCCATCTTTGATAAGACCAGTTACCTGTGGAAGAAGGTGACTAGGTTTGCCTTACCTGCCTTCTCCATTACTATCCCATATTGGCTGTTTCTTGTCACCTCATTTTCTTCTAAGTATTTACAGAATGATTCTTTTAATTATTTTCTAACCTCCCTATAGGCATTAACATTTGTTCCTTAGGTCCTCCACTTAAAAACTGCTTTATTTGTCCCTCTGTAACCACAGGGTTTGTGGCCCCATCCCCGCACTTGCTGCGCACGTTCTCAAACTGATGGCAGGTGGCTGAGCAATTGCTGTACTCAGTGCCCTGAGAATCCCCGGTATCATTTAATATGCCTCCATGGATACACAATTTCTAGAAATTGTCTTAAACTTTTAAGGGTTTTAGTGTTTGGTCACAGCTGGTATTTTGGTGAGGGCCCACATGAAAAGGGCATTTAACCTCCTTACCACCATGCAGCACTTGCTTTTCTTCCTGGTTACGTAATGGTCATGTACTTTGCTTTTCATTTCCTTCTAATATATGCATAAAAACTTTTGTTAGTCTTATTTGCAGCTTTGTTTATTGATCACTCCTTACCTCAGCATAAGCTGCTTGTTTTTTATCATCTTTACTAGAAGAACATGCATCAAATTTTCTTTGGTGGCCTCATTTACTGTCGTCAGCCATTGAGATGTTATTTACAGAAGCAGCTGAAATAATCAGACAAGAGTATTATAAAACTAGCGCTCGGTATTTTAACCTTCTCAATGCCTTTCAGACATACAATTTCGCCACTGAATTTTTTGGGTCTACTTCAGTCTTTAAATGCGTGCGAGATGGTGGCTTTGAGTGCTTTTGGATTGCGCAACACAAGAGAAGAGGGTCCTTGTTTCCCTTTGAATTCTTGTTTGTTTGGAGGAATATTCGCTCCATCCTCTGCAAATCAGGTCGCTGACTTTAGCAGCCAGCCTTGCGTTAAACGAATGTGGGAATTAACTGGCCTGAGTTCAGTTGATTAGTTATAAAATGGGATTGCTAATTCCGAATGGCAGCGATCTGTGGCGGGTATGAGGTGGTTTGGAGGCAGAGCGAAGGAGCAGAAACAAACCAGAGCAAAGTCATTTTTAACAGCGGCGAGAGGTAAAGCCCCGTGCTACGGGCGGAATCCGCTTGCGCAAGTCGGCAATCCAGGGCTTCTCCCATAAATAATGTGCACTTCAGTAAAAGAATGGAATCATCTCATTACATTTATTTGAATAAAAGCCACAGCAGTTGTATTGGTCTTAAAAGCTAATGAAAGAAAAGGGATCGGTGGATATATTCTTACGTGGAAAAAGAATGCCCAGGGTGTGGGTTTCAGCAGCAGCAAGAACATCTGCTTGATCAGCTGCAACTGGCTTTAATGTTTTCTCTGGCTATTTTGTACTCCCCTGGAACTCTTATAATGTAAATCCTTTTCTCTAAACGAGGTGTGCTTAACTATCATGTAATAGTAGGTTTGGTCTGGAGGTTAAGAATTCATAGTTTTGTGTCAGTAACAGCTTTGAGAGATGCAGATGTTTCATGTTAACTTAATTTCAGTATCTTTTAGACTGAATGCTTGTATTTATTCACATGTTTACACAATCAAGATAACATTTCTGATGCCATGGGGTAGTTCATTTCCATTCATTTAATGTTTAAATTACATCATCTGTTTTAAATATCAAGTTTGCGGGGCCGGGGGGGGGGTGTTGTTGTTTTTTTCTAATTGAACAGGCCTCTCATTTCACTCCTTAATCTCTGGCGATTTCACTGTCATACCTGAATAAAGCACCAGAATTAAATTTTAAATATGCATATTGACAAAAGACAAGAAGATCACAATTATAAATGATTGATTGGTCCAAGCCCACATCATTGGATTAATTCTTCACTCCTTCGCACCACTGTTAATTTGGAATAAATTTGCGGCAATCAAGCGATCTTAACTTGTGTGGTAAGTATGAAGATCTTAATGTTCTGCCTGCGCCTTAGTTGAGCTCAAAAGCCTAATTCTGCTTCAAATCTATTCTTATTCTTGTTTCAGACCTGGAGTGAATGTAGAGCTTAAATTGGAAAATGATGCCGCCGTCTCCACGTCAGGTAGTGCCGGTTTATGCCATGGAGGGGCTCAGCCTCTGGGGCGCGGGTGGGGGACGGAGATCACCCCAACACACGCACGGGTGGAATGGGATTGCACCTTCTGCATGTGACTCCTTTCAATTCTCATAAGATTTGTTGCGAATATAGGGTGATTTATTTAGAGAGTGCCAGGACGGGATAAAGCCACAGAAGGTCTCAGAGCTTCTGAGTGAGGTAAATAGCAGGCTGTAATATATTTAACAAATGATCACAAAAAATGGAGGAAAAGAGAGAGGAAAAACACATTCCCTGGCTATGAAGTTGTTTAAATGTAAGAGTCAGGAGCGCTGCTCAGGCGGGAGTATTTTCTTGGCATTTTCCTGCATAAATAAATCATCACAGCATACATGGTGGAGGTGGTGGTACGTAGTAAATCCTACCCTGAAAGCCCTGCGCTCCCCTCCCCATCATGGTACCAAGGCCTGCACGATGCTGGGCTGGAGCGTGACCCCAGGCGTGGTGTGCGGAGTGGTCCTGGGATGCAGCTGGGGGATGGTGCCCTGGGATGCAGCCTGGGGAAACTGCTGTGGGATGCAGCCGCGGGATGGTGCCCTGGGATGTGGCCCAGGGATGCTCCCGGCCGCATCTGGCCTCCGGTGGGGCCGGGGCTGGTGGCCGAGCAGCGCAGGGGATGCAGCAGAGCCCGTAGCAAGCCCAGGGCCCAGGGGAACTGCACGGCTCTCTCAAAGCTGAAAACAAACCTCCTGTTGAGAAACAGCAAGTGTTTCTCTCTCCATCCAAGTATAACAGGGTCTGAGGCAGGTTTCTGCCTCCTGCCTGCCAGTAGCTGCCTGCATCCGTACATGGGATGCTGAGGATAAATGGTCAAAAAAAAGAGCCCCTTGGCTCTTCTTTGTACTTTCTGTATTTGGTATCTTTCAGATAGTTTTACAAGATATCCAAAAATTTTACCTGGTAAAAAAAACCCCAACAACCAAACATCACTTTAACTAGGGAATATGGGACAAAAAGAATAGCAATGCGTTTCTGTTCACATAAATGGTGAAACAACTAATTTTTTTTTTTCTTTGTAGGTTCCTTTTATTTTGGGATTGAGAAATGGATGACAAAAAAAGCCTGTGTTGTCTCCTGGCTTCACAGCAGAACTGAAAGACTTTTCCCATAAATTACAAGGAAATTTTCCCACAGGCAGAGCTGCAACAGTGACAGATTTTAGATTCAAACCTAGATCTGGCACGTTTAGCCAGTTGCCTTTTCTCTTTGAGCCCAGCAGGAGAGTTTTACAGCGAGATGATCAGTCTGTAAGCAGCCGGGTGCGTTCACACACAGGTCAGGGCTCATGCAGTAAATTCCCTCCACGCGCAGCCGGCAGCTACGGAACAGCCCATCGTCAGCTCTCCCAGCAAAGCCGCCCTAGCAGGGGGAAAAACCAAAACAAAACCAGACAGGTAGAAGAACAGAATGTTAACTTGCCCTTAAATCAAAGTGGGGTTGTGAACAGATCCTCTATTGCAGATTGCAAGTAAGAAGCAGAAGGACAAAATTAGGAAGAGGCGAACAGGCAAAGTTAAAAGTTTTTAAATTATTGATTGTCAACAAACTTTGACTTGGCGTGTGTGTGACTTGTGCTCAAATATCATCCTTTATTATGAGCTTTGGCTGCTCATCAGCCCACACTTCCAGCCCAAGCTGGGGACGCCGTGGTGGGCCAGTGGTGGCTTCCGTGCGGACCAGCCTGGCCCGGGGCCAGGGGTGCGGGGGTGTGCGCTGCCCAGGGGGATGCTGCCGTGGGGCTTTCACCCCTCCCCGCCTCCCTCTCCCATCGCTGCCCCCGAACACAGCTACAAGCAAAATAGATTTTTCCCCCCAGCTGCACGTACCCTTTCAGTTCTGTCGGACAAGCAGCTGTAGCAACATCTGCCAGTTCTCAACACATCTCCCCTCCTGCAGATGCGGTGCTGGCTCTTTTGGTCACACCTGCTGCCTGTGAGCACCATTACCAACATCATCTCCTTTCGCCTGAGCTGTTCCCCGGGGACCTTCCCCTTGGCCGGGGGGTGACCCGTCCCGGGCAGGGAGAAGGCAGTGGTGTCACTGCGTCCCCGAGCGCCCGTCAGCAGGAGCCGGGAGGCGCAGCCAGGGCTGTGGCTGCTGAGGAGCGGGGGGGAGGAAGAACTGACTGGGAGCGACGAAAATAATTATTTCCAATTGAATCACAGAAGCGGAATTAAAACCGCTATCAGCCTAACTTTTGTGAGCGTTAAGTAATCATACCAAATATTCCTTCTTTCATATTCTCAAGTAATAAATGTTATTAAAATAATTTCTCTCCATCATGAATTAGGTATGAATGAGATAAGTGTTCATAATCTATTAAAAATTATCCCATTTTGAGTAGCGTGAAAATATTCAAATTAGATTATTTCAGATCATGTTTTTAAAAGCAAGAAAGACTTTCTTATTTTGTCATTAAACATACAAATTACTTATATGTCTTATATGTCATTAAATATACCCTAGTAATACTGTACAGTACCTGCAACTCACAGCCAGAAATATTTGTCAAGTTGATATGAAAAATGTTGGTTTTCAATACTACAGTAATTCTGCCACATGATACCTTATTCTTACCCTGGCATCCAGCTCTGGGTGAGAAAACTGATTTTACTGACCTGGAGAATCTCACCAGTTAAAACTCAACAGATCAATATACTGGGGATCCCAATGGACTTCAAATACTGGAGGCAGGGAAAAAACATCTTTGAAATCATGTGTCCCCTTTCCTTGCCAAGGCTGAGCTCTTCCTTTTGTGCACAGTCCAGGCTTCGTTTAACTACGGCAACGACGTCCCAGCGCGCTGCTGAGCGGAGGCAACGCAGCCCTCCACGGGGAAGGTGTCTGCCTTAAATTGTGATGAATTCCCCTTCAACTGCGGCACTTGAAAGCATCTCAGATATACATGGGAGAAACACAACAACAGTTCTTGTCTTTCCGCTGTAAACTGTAATTAATGGGCTTCACTGGTTTGTAAGGATTTTTGCTCCTATTTCTTTCGGATTATTTTGTCTGTATAAATGAGTCGGTGTGCTCTTTGTGTGTGCAGCATTTTTGAGGAGATACGAATGTGTTTGTGCTGTGAGTAGCTCTGAAGAACTCGCATTCAGCTCTCCCTGCTTCTACCTCCAGCACATTTGTTTGCTTGTTTTTGCTCAGGATTGCTAAGCAGATGATTGAATAACCACAGAGGCCATTTCTTGTTCCTTCATTATTTTCAGAGCAAATACCAGCAGAATTCTAGACCCTGGAGAAAATACAGCTAAGCTAAATTTTGAAATCGTAAAGCGCTGGCAGCAGCTAGGTAATATTCATTAAAAACATCAAGCTGAAGCTCTGAAACCTCTCTTCAGTTTACACAGTAATTCGGCTGGAAGTATGTTCTACGGGAGTTTTTTCCATGGAAACCTGAAGTGTAATCCCCCAAACAACTCACTTCACTCTAATGTATATGGCCTTGATGTTTAGATCCCACTCGGCTATGTTAGTCTGGTTGCCATGGTCCTGTTTTCTTTTTCATATAACCTTTGATTAATACACCAACCATTAAAAGGAGTTGGAGGACTGGTGTATGAATGCGCCATATGGAGTGCGCTGGGTAGAGATGGGCTTGCGAGATGCAGAAATGCTGCGAGTTTCTTCCAAGAAACTCTGGCGGTATAAAGAGCCTTGTCCCGTGCTTGTGTAGGATCTCAATCCCCTCACGCCGCTGCCAAGATTTCTCACTGCAGAGTTTTTTTCAGCCACCATCCCCACCCCCCGGCTCGGTGGCGGAGCCTGCTCCCAGCGCTCGTGCTGCCGGTGATCCCCAGCCCATCCCGCCCGCCCGGTCCAGCCCCTCGCACACCAAGGCGAGCGCGGCTCCTGGCTCCCTGCGGATGCCTTGGCAGCACACCCATGGCAGGCTCGGACCCGGGTCACACAATGCAAAAGCCTGGTGTCTTCACCCAACTCAGGCCCTTGCAGCTTTTTTCTGTTATCAAGTCAAGTTTCTTTTAATTAGAGCCTGTAGCTAAGCAAGGTGGCAAATCTGCAAATCTGCATCACGGCAGGAGTGTTGACCTTCAAGCACAAGAGTAACCCACGAGTGCAACAGTTGATAAAGCTTAAAAGCCAACAAGGTTTCATGGATTGTAATTCTGCTCCTGTTTTCTCCTACTATAAAATGCCTTTTTTCCTTTTACCAGTCTTAGTCAATCCAATTTACAAGGGTTTTGGTTAATTATTATAATCTCTATATCCCAGAAGGAGAAACTGAGACATGGAGAAGGGGAATGGTTTGTCTGGAGGACACTAAACAGGCATGGCAGAACCACCATCTCGGTCTCCAGTTAGGCTGAGAGAACAAAACCAGAACAAAAGTGTATCTTTCCCCCTTGCTCATTAATCTATACCATTATCAGCAACTTATCTGCATAGTTCTCTGAACTAGTAAACTATTTTTAACTGCTGTATTTATATTGCTGTAGTTCTCAACGCTTCTCACTGTTTTCAGCCTTTATTTCAACTCATCTACTGTGGGATTCACTTGATGAGACGGATATCTGTCATTACAGATGTAGATATATGAGTAAATCGTTTGAAGCTTTACAGGCAATGGAAATAAATAGGGTCTATAGGGCACTTTTCTTATCTCAAAGACGACTACCATAGTAAGGCGGATGAGTCACACCCTTTGACCGTAAAGGCAAGCCAGGGTGACTCAGAGGCACACGCGAGACCTCTGTAAGGTGTGAGATGAATCCTTGCCCGGGCAGGAGGAGGTATGCCGATCGCCGCTTAGCAAGGTAGGCTCACGTACAGCGCACCTCCACGTTTCCTCGTGGGAGGGGGTCTCCTGTGCAATGCGGCGCCTCCAGCGAGAGCAGGCAGCCAAGGGCGAGCAGGAGCCTCGTGCTCCGCAGGGAGCTAATGCTGGGCAGTAATGCACTGGCCCAGTGCCACTGCTGAATTCAGGCTGGCTGCCTGAAAATGCCACGTCCTACAGATTCAGGCTCGCTGGCCACATGCGTGAGGGTTTTGACACGGCCACTGGAGTTTCCCTAAACCTCCTGGTGGAAGGCGTGAGCACGGTCAGAGCATCCCTGACCTCGAACCTGTATTTCACCCAGAAGAAGTAGCACCAATAATGAACCTTCTTCCTAAAGTCACTCTTTGGCCTGACTTTCCAGCCAAAATATCCTGAAAATTTAAACCACAGGATTAATAAAGGAAGAAAGCAGAGCAAGTACAATTCGACCTCCAAACCTGTTGATCGCAGTGGCAGGGACTGTTCCAGGCAGCGGGAGGAAGGGTAAGACGAGCTCAGAGCAGCCTCCCAGCGATATTTAGAGTCAATCGGCATCCACTGTCAACAAAACTTGGGTGAGTGAAGTTATGAACCCTCGTTTCATACGCCACTAGATGGCAATCTGTGTATACCGACTTTTCCTAGCTGCTCTAATGTTTGCTGCATCACGGGCTCCGCTCCCGAGGCTGTGGGTACCTTCTCCGGGGAGGTGCTGACGCTGGCCGGGGGGCCGGATCCGGTGTGTGGGGCTGGGGGAGCCGGACCAAGGAACTGCTCCTGCTAACGACCTTTTTAACCTGATCAGGTTAATCTTCAGCTGAATCAGTTTCTTGATCTTAGACTTACGCCAGGGCCACATGAACACTGCAGCAGGGGACAAGAAGGTGGGGGGGACAACAAGGCAGAGCATCCTCTTCAGCAGTGTTGGGTGACAGTGTGGCCCTGATAATAGATATTTGAAGTAGTGATGCTATTTTAAGAATATTTGCTAATATGTTGGAGCATAAGGAAAGAAATCCTCACTTTGATCTGTGAATTATCGAAAGTTTCCATTTGCTGTATGGCTTAATCTTTTTAAGGGGAACTCCATTCCTCTTCCAAAGGAGGCAGTCGGCGTTTCTTGTTCCTGTCGATAAAGCTCAGTGGTGTCTTCCACGTGGCACCAGCTCCTACAAGAACTCAATGGATCACTTGGGTCCGGTGCTCTAGCACTGATTTCAGATCTTGCAACAAATTTTGTCTCATCCTGGGGACGCTGGGGTGTTTCGGGTGTGATGCGCACACAGCTCCTCCACGTCCTTCCCAACTGAAGCTAAAAATTCTGTGTAACAATGCTAAAAAAAAAAAGGGGGGGGCGGAGGAAAATAATGATTTTTTGGCCAACTGCCACTTCACTTAACAGGGAAAAGTTAATGGCTGTTCCAGTGACCTCCACGGTCGCTGCGCTCATTTAACCGGTTACACTTAATTATGCTGAGTAATATAAAAATTCCATATGTTCTGTGAGCAAATTCCTCCTTGGTCTATGGAAAACAGAAATCCAGCGGAGGCAGGAAAACGCCTGTGCCTGACAGCACAGTTTTATAATCTATTTTTAACTGAATTTCTCCATCTTCTTTGTGAAGGAATAACACTTCTTCATTGCCTCTGGCCATAATTAACATGCCATAATTCAAGTCCAAGAGACATATAAAAACAGACTTAAAGCAGAGCATTAGCTTCCAAGCAGAGCAAATAATTTTGGAGATGATTAACATTTTCTATACTTAAAACTCTTTTCACAGGGTTTTATTAAAGTCCCTCAGTTGCTTGAGCATGGAACGTGCTTTCTTCATCCACGCACCGTGGTTGAGTGCGTCTGACCCTGCGGGACAGGGAGCCTGGTTTGCTGCAGGGGCTGCGCCCGCTGAGCTTTTCCATGGGGATTTGGAATGGCAGGAGTACCCAGGAGCTGCCTCTGCTTTATTTTGTTTGAAAATAATATTGTCATTTTTGTTGCAAAAAAGGTATACAGAAGAGAGCAAGTGTTTGAAAACATTTAAAAGCTGTATTTGGCAATCATTCAGCTCTCTGAATTGGGCTCAGCGACCGCAGCTCCCTTCGTCCAGTTACCTGGTGACCAGGCAGCTCTTGAAGCAAAGTAGTGTTTAAGCAGAAGAAATGCATTTCAGATAAAACATGTTTTGAAACAATAAACAGTTTATATACATGACTAATGCTGAGGAGGCTCTGCCTGCTGCAGAGGGCCCTGGAGCTGCCAGAGTCTGCAGCAGCAGCCCCCATCAAAGCCCTCCTGTGCCTGCTGGATGAGGAGTGAAGCCCACAGTGAACAGGTTAAAGCTCTGCTCCCTCCTCTCCTGTGTGCCCACCCCCCCCGGCCGGCAGGACAAGTTTTAACAAGCCCCTGGGTCCACAGCTGCACACAGTCAGCATCAGCACAAGAGGCACTCACTCTTGCATCTCCTCCTCCCTTGCTTATAGTCTTAGGTCGTTGTGGCTACAGCAACAATGCTTTTTACTAGCAAAAATATATATTCAAAAGGTCACGTGCAACCAGAGCAGGCAAATGAGGAGGATGAGGCCCTGGGAGCTGAGGCAGGACTCAGTACTGCTTGTTTCATGACCTCCTGCAGGAGACCTCCAGCAACCGCAGGCACTGCCCTGGGCAGCACGGAGCATCCTGCTCTCCTCCGCTTCGGGGTGCTGGCTGAAAAGGGGCAGAAGGACTGCAGGTGTGCCCCATCCCCGCAGGTGTGCCCCATCCATCAACGCAGGTGTCCCCCATCCCCACAGGTGTGCCCCATCCCTGCAGCCCTGCTTATCAGTGCAGCCAGCCTGAGCCCTTGCTTCTCTCCTGAGGGTCCCCCTACTTGCAGAGAAGGTGCTGGGTGCAGGTAAGGGCTTCTCTTGGGGAGCTGGGCTGTGAGATGGGGGGCTCCTGGGGGCTGCATAATAGTTACTGCAACCCAGAAAGTAGCTGGGCTGGTACTGCCGGGCTGCAGCATCCGCTTCTCTGGCCGCTTTTTTCTCTGTGTGCTGATGCTCTGTGTGATCTCAGGTTCCACAGCTGCTGTCCTGGCTCTTAGGTTGGCTTTTGCTGGGCACGAGCAGCACGGAGCTGGTCCTGGCTGGGGCTGGGGCACCCCGGGAGTGCCCTGGAGCAGGAGGGGGGCATCCTCTCCTTTGGGCACGATGGCGGTCAGGGCTCCGCTGTGCGCTAGAAGGAAGAACAAACTGGTTGCGGTATATACTATACAGTAAAATGCTTTATGTTGTTATGGCAACTAAAACTCTAAAAATAAACCAAGGGAAAAGAGATGATGTACATCAAAATGACCGCATTTTATTTCAGTTATGAGGGGATTTTGCAATGCTTTGTATGCAAAGAATTCTGAAGTTTATTTTCAAGTTTTTCTTTTCTGTGTAACTTGCAGCCTGTAAGGAGTCAGGTACTGCAAAACTGTTTGCGGAGGCTGCCAAGTGAGAGCTCCCATGTGCCGCTGTCTGAAGCAGCTCAGCCATAGTGGCAGTTGCCATGCTGGAAGATAAAAGATAGAAACTAAATCTACTGGGGTTTCCTGCTCAGAGTTTGAATATATAGTCATAAAACTCTATTTGAGGAGTTTTGAAATTGGAGCTTCATCTTCGGGATAACTTAAAAAATCTTTCTGAGCAAAAACCTACCAGTTGTACTTTGTGGTAGCAGCTAAGGGCAGCAGCAATAGCTGCTTTATGGTTTTAGCCTCAAATACTGTGGAGGATACAGCTTCTGGGGTGGCTCTTGTATAGGCAAACAGTAGCAAAAATTAGGCTAATCCAGATAATCATATGGCTTTATGAACAAGTGACTTTATAGGTAATCTTCGTCCAGTTGCACTGCTCTGCATGTGCTGTGTTTGTCCAGAACCGGCTGCCTTCCCCTATCCCTGGTAACCCAGGTCAGGAGCTTTTACTCTTTTGCTTTTTCTACTAGTTCTGTGTAGGGAAAGGCAATTCTTGAAACAGAGTATACTGTTTCCTCTTAACAATAGTAATAAAGACATTCTTGCTTTGGTGGACTCATTAAATGTAGCTGGTTTACACTGCAAAATCTTCAGGCCCTGCTTTATCAGCAGGAGAGCTTGCTGTTCTCACCGCTGGGTGCTGCTTGGGAACTAACGTTTGAATTGCAAAGAACAGTGATCTTAAGTCATTCTTGGAACGACTGGAGAAATGAGTTTTATTATGTCAAAATCCAAGCTGCAGCTGCAATCCTTTCATTGATCATAATTAAACTTTCATGGAGTTGCTCGTGAAGGCGTGCGCGAGGCCGGGCCGGTGGGGTCCCTCCTGCTGCGCGGCCTGGGCGAGCGGCGGAGCCCTTGCGGGGGGCCGGGCTGCGGGAGGGGTGTTCGGTGGGGGGGGTTGCCATTGAGGAACGGGGGTTCCATCCTCGTCCCGGCAGACTGCGGGGGCCCAGATGGAGATCCTGGGGCTGGGGCTGTGCCCGAGGGCTGAGATTGGCAGCAGGACACGGCTCAGCCCCTTCCCGCTCTCACCCACGTGCGGGGGTTAAGCCCCCCATGTTTCACTGTGCCTGGAGAGGACAATTCAGTGTGCTCTGCCTGTCTCGCCTGTAGCTCCCTGTCTGGTGCGTACCTCTGGGCCGGAGGCAGCGCCTCCCCAGGATGGCAGCAGGTCCCCGGGACTCCCTGGAGAGGTTTCCCTGATTTTTCCCGGGTTCCACACCTGCCCTTTCCTGGGGATTCAGCGCACAAAGGAGGGAAGGCCACAAAGGCTGCTGCTGGGGTCGGTGATGCTGGGATTAAACAACCCCGTAGCCTCAGGGGTGGTGAGGGGCACGCTTCTCGATACCGGTGTGTCCTCTCCACAGCTGTGAGCTGGGAAGCCGCTGATGTGGAAGTCAGGAAAAGTTGTGCTTTTCTTGCTGGTAGCACAGTGTGCGGAGGAAAAAGGGGGTCAGGCGGCCCCACTGGGAGCAGAGCTCAGGAGATGGGGTTTAGGGGTGCGGGGAGCTGCCTCCTGCACCCCTCTGCTTGGTGTGGTGGGAGCTCACCCGGGGGGGACACACAGCTCTGTCCCTCTGCTGCCTTTACCCCCCGAGCACCTCCCCGGGGCAGGAGGGGATGCTCTCAGGCACCCCCTTGCTCCCCCTGCAGCTGGGCTGGTCCCGCATCGCCGCTGAGACAAACATCTGGAGAAGGGGCCAGGGAAAGGAAACTTTCCTCGATTCAGAGGGAGAGCTGTGAGTGTCAGCTAAATAGTATGTGCGTATGAAAAGCGGCATTTAATTAAATAAAGATAATGTAAATAGAAATAGGCATTAGCTTAATGTGCGCCATAGAACGAAGGCGCTTCCAAGGAGCAGGGAGGGGTGAGGCCACGCACACGAGTTCACTTCTTGCACCCTGCCTCCTGCAGGAACAAATTAACTGCCAAGGCCGTGCTGTTTCTCTTTATACGTATAGACATATAAATAGGGTGCATGTGTGTTTACTATGTGCTGTAATTTCTTAGATGCTATAAATTTCATGCCTCTTCCAAATATTTGAGCACTACTCTGACCTTTTAACCAAAACACGAAAAGTAAACTGTATGAAATCTATATGTACAGTGGTTGTCATTGAAAGCTAACATTTACCCATAGTCATTACTGTTTATATTGCAACAGCATGAAAAATTGCAAATATGGAGGAGAGAGGCTGCTCCTGATGGGAAGTGCTTTGACTCGGGGAAGTGACGGCCCGAGAGCGGTGCTGTGCTTGCAGAAGTCGGGCTTGTTCCACCCTCTCTGAGGGTTCTCCTTGTACGTCTTGTCCCACTGAGGAGCCTCTCCTGGGTTTGGGCTTTGATTTGTGTTCTGTTAATGAGCCTTTGAGCCATCGCTGATGCTGTGTCTGTTCGATCGTCCTTCCGAGACTGCAGGAAATGGCTGCTGGTTGTCTCAGCCGTTTCCCTCGTTACAGTGGGATGTGGCGTTCTGGGGTAATACAGCAAAACTGGTGATTTCCGCACGAGGCTGAAAACATCGTGTTGATGATGTCTCTACCATTATACCATTGCTCTGTTCATCTTCAACTCTCATTTTGTCTGTTTCTGTTTGGGGATGAAAGGGCCCCTAAGAGCTGGTGGCTGTGTGGGGGCAGCTCTCTGGCTCTGCTGGGGCAGGGGGGGCTGCAGTGGTGAAGCGAGATGGGCACGGGGAGGTGGGCTCAGTCGTGTTGGCAAGAGCTGGGTTAGAGCAGGAGGTGTTGCATCCGGAGTACTTTCTTTCCTAATGACCTGCAATTCCTGTCCTTTTTCCTTCATGAAAAGGGGCTCTGGGCAGCCTGTGCGTAGGTGTGGGTCCAGACACCCCAGCCTGGGTCGTTGGAGCCCGAGCAAAGGGCTCTGGTAGGGGTACGAGCAGAAGACCCTGGTCTGTTGGGGCTGCTGTTAAATGGGAAGCCCAAACTCTCCGGGGACTCTGAGTGTCCTGAGAGAATCCAGCTCGATGCCACCAGACTCCCCTGTGCTCCCAGCACTGGTTACTGGGGGCAGCCTGGGGAATGACTGCTCTGATTCCCCAGCCTAAAACCCAAGGAATTATCCTCTGTCTCATGCTCTAAATGTTGGCAGTTTGGGTTATCTTAAAGTAACACTTCAAGGTTTTTCACTTGGTATGTCAAAGCTTTTGCGACTCTCTGTGGCAATACAGGCATTTGCAGCTTCATTTGTATGAGGGGTCTGTGTCCAGAAGGATCTTGCCGTCTTTACTAGATGACAGATAAAATGTATGGTGTGATTTGTAAAGCAACGTACTTCTCAAGGTCTCCAACCTTGTCTTTCAACTAAAGACTATTTTTCTCTAATAGCTTTACTCTGTTAAAAAAATTCCAATAATAAATGCCAGCCCTTAGTTTATAGAATTGTCTAGAGTTCATTTTAAGAGGAAGCAACATAAGATATAGGCACTTGGTGCACCTAAAAGGGGTCAAGAGTGTAGTGGTCTCTACTTTGTGGTGCTGTGCAGCTACATAAACATCCAAAGAAATAGCAGAGAGCCACAGATCTAAGCCAGTGTGACACTTGATGCTGCATTGCAATGTTTGCATTTTATGCTGAACCAAGAGGCTGCTTGAACTCTTGCCCTATTTACTCCATCAGTCTTTTCTATTAAGAGTGTTTGCTCTCTGGAGCAAGACTTGTCTCTCCATATGGTGACCCCTCTCTCCTCAAGTGCCCTTGCTGGACAGTAATACACTACTGAAATGTAGAAAACCAGTTGGATTTAAAATGAACATTTAGTAAAAATATGATGTTACCTTTAGGACTACTTTGAAAGCCAACAGCCTGATGGATGAGGTGTCATTATTTAGCACACAAATGTGCTATTAGAACTGCCTGGGAAGACTCTGTGTAGTACTGAAGAGCCAGAATACTTGGATGCAGACCTAAAACTATAGAAACGTGCAGTGCAGTAGGCTCAAAAAGTTGCATATCCAGGTGTTTCAACTAGTTGCTGTTCTAATATAGTGTTGCTGTCATTGATACCCATAACGTGGAAAGGGCTGGAAAAGCAGCACAGCAGCAATTGTTATCAGTCATGTTTTATGTAGGGTATATGTAGGGTGTGTTTCTATAAAGTTCAGTGTATTCAGCTAAATATATTCACATCTCTTCAGTAAGATTTGTTTCCTTTAACTTGCTAGGTGTCCTCAAATTTTAGCCTCTTGCTAGATGCTTTTGCTGAGAATGTTGTGTAAATAAAAGTATTAAACATACCTGAAACAAAAGGAATCGCTGTTGCCTGGGCAGGGAGAGGTGCCCTTGATCCGCTCCAGCCTCCTTAGAAAATGAGCAGCACAATCTCACTGTTTTTTATATTAATTTCGAAATAACTTTGGCCTTATTTATGTCTGATCTGGGTGGACTCAGCAAGACTTACTTCCTACATGAGAGGGGTTTCTGCCTCCCGCAGTCTGGGAAGGAAGTTTGGATATTTTACAGATACGCTCAGCTGTTTGGAACAGCAGGGAAGAATGATGCTGTCAGGACTTAAAGCTATCGGGAGAATACGGAAAAGCAGTGTGCAGTTACCAGAATTTGAGGGAACATATGATAGGAGTCACTATGTTTCTAATCACCAAAGTAATCATGACACTTACTCTGTGTATGGAAGTCTCTGGAAAGTTTTGAAGAACTTTTTCCATTGGAAAATACTCATTTATAAAACAAAATCTATTCATAAAAAGGGTATGTTTCTTCCAAGTCTTCTAATTTAAGTTCTTACAAAAGGATCTTTTTCAAAATGACCTGTTAAGCTGTGAGTAACATTTTGTTTGAAACTGTGGTTAAATCATATGGGGAAAAAAGTTGAAAAGGAAAAGGTTGAAACTGAAGAGAGACATTTAAAATGTTTGTAATGAGACATTTTAGTGAGTTTCCCTCTTAGCGTACCCATTAGAAAAAGGTGGACCAGCTTTTTCTCCACAGTGATGCTATATAACCAACGGCTTGTCCATTACAAAATCCTTTCAGATATTTGCTTACTATAACGCTTTGCAGGTGCTATGGGATTTCTGGACCTGGAGAACGCCCCCTGAGCGCTCCAGAACCTACAGCCCTTTGCTGCCCGCGGCTGGTACGGACGTCCCTCAACCAGCTTTATCTTCAGCTTCTGCCGTGTTGCACTGGTTGGATAGAGGTGGCCCCGCAGGAGCGCTCCTTGGGAACTGGATTTCTGTTAATATCTTCCCATGATTATGCTCTTTTTGTGGTGTGAGCAAACTCTGTGGTTGATATATCTCTTTTCCCCCCCAACATGAAAGAAATGATATCTGATTGAGAACACTTAATAGGCATTAAATTAGATGTTAGACATATTAAAAAAAAGACAGGACATCCATATAGACAGCTGTGGGAGGAAAAAAGATTAGCTTTCCTGCCAAGTGGGAGTAGATTCAAATAAGTCCAGTGTTATCCATGCGCTGTACTTAAACCAGTGCTTGGAAGACTACGGGCATTCCTAACTATACCTTGTTTTCCTTGGCCATTTTATTGGCTAAATCTCTACTAACTTCTGGAAAAAATCCTGATTTTTCTTAAGTTAATGGAAATTTGCATGTGCTTAGTTGTTAGGTTCGCCCTTCTTTTCTGTTGCAAGTTCGCTTTTTTAACCATTTTTCTTAATTGTCACACTTTTGCAGGCTGGTATTCCTCAGCATTTATTTTTGTACCCTGCAGACCTGAAATGGCTAGAAATTTGTAAACAAATGTAAGATTTTGGAAATGTATTACTTTATTGTTCTCCTAACTTCCCCCTTACCACTTCTTATTCCCAGTTCTCCTTTACTGCTCATACCGCTAAGCCTGGCTAAATAAGATCCATGTGTTGAGTGAAGTGAGAAGAGCTTGTGGACTGTAAAGAAAATGTTCACCGAGTGCTACAACACAGCTTACTCAAAGATTAGAGATAATACAGCTGTTTCTCCACAGTCAATAATACAGATACTCTGCACCCCCCAGCACACAGATAATGGGAAAGGGCTGGGTTATTTGTAAGGAAATTACAGAACTCTGTTTTCTCACTCCCTTTCATAATATTGGGGATGAAATATCCATTCATCAGGATGAATGTAGTTAATCTGTAAAGAGCTGCCAGTGTGCAAATGAAGTTGCTCTTTAGCAGTAATAGAAACCATCGTCCGGTGTTTGACTTCACTGACTGTTGGCCCAGAAGGTCTGTGGCGTTGGGGCTGTGGTAGAAGTGCTGGTGCTGAGGGGAGCATCGTGGGTCTGGGATGCCTTGGCCAGGAAGGAGGCAGCTCTCGCTTCTGCAGACTTTGCTTTTTAAGGTTCTGAGAATCTTGTTCCAGTGGAGGGGGGGAAGGTGGTCTTTCTCTGAAACAAGCTCTTCTGTGTTGCTGCAAACATCTGCCAGCTCTATAGGCCCCAAGGGATGGATTCTTTGGCGAGGGTTTAGGCTTTTCTGGACAGGCTGAAGTCGGACAGCTTTGGGATAGAGGAGCATCAGAGCTACCCTTGTGAGCAGGACGTTATACCCTGGGGTTACTAAGGTGAATGGCACAATAACATTCAATGAGCCTACAATGGTTGTGTTTGCACATGTGTAACTTGTCTCTTAAGGTGTGGTTTGACTTCTCAACTAACCCAATCCAAGCAGTAGAGTTGCCATGAAAAAAAGCCTTTCCAGTTCCAGCCTTTCCCCTTCAGGCAGTGTTGTGTTGCTGGGTTTGTGCTGCCAGCCCTCGGGGTGAGCTGCAGCGCGCCTTGCAGGGATGGCCCTCAGATCGAAAACCCTGTGCAGGAGCTCGGCACCGCGCGGAGCACAGGGACAACCACCGCAGCGTCGGGGGGAGGAGGTGGAGGAAGGTACTGCTGTTGTGCTTCACCCGGCTCATCAGTGCTTGCCTGTGTTCAGCTCCATTTACTGTCACCATTGCAAGTGATTAAGGCCATCACAGGCCTTAGAGTGATGGAAATCTTTATAAAAGATGGAAATCTTTACAGCAGTAGCTGTGTCTGGGTACCAAACTTGATCTGGAGATGGTTTGTAGCATTTCCCAGCTCTTGCCGATGAGCGATGCAGCTGGTGATGATGCTACAGCCTGCACAGGGTTAGTGCTGGCTGGGAAGAGTGGGGAAATGCTCAGAAATGGCAGGAGAAATTCAGAAATTAAAGGAGCATGTCAAACAAAGTGATAGCAAAACAAGCCTGAGTTGTTATTAGTAAAGATTGTTTTAAAGCTGATAACAAACAAATCATAAGTTCTGCTGAATATAATTACGATGAAGTGCCAGAGGTTAATTATCAATGCACTCTGCTCCTTAACAATGTATTTTTTCACTGCTATTCAGTAAAACAGCTTTGCTTATCTAGGGATTCTTTGTCTCATCGAACATTTATTTTCCTAGCTGGCTGTGCAGTGTTCAGTGTGTTGGGCTGTTACCAGCCTTGCTACCCTGTGCTTCTCTTGGTTCATTAGCCAACCGCAGTAACGGGTACCTTTTGCTTTCAAACTAGTCTTCCAGGGCTGTTAACCACTTGCTAACCAATTCCCCAGAGAGATGCTCTATGCATGCTCAATCTTCATTTCAAGGTGGTGTGGGGTTTTTAAAAATTTTTTCTTTATTGCCAAAACTTCACTGCAAGCCTTGGTGGTAGCTTCCTCCTTAAACCGTTAGGTGGTTAAGCAATTTGAAACTGCAGTGGCTGTGAGGCCAAGCCCTAAGGACTTCTGAGGCTGATGACCTCTTGGGGAGGATGGTATGGGATTGTTGTCCTAGTGTGGCAAGTTCAGACAAGAAGCTGTGGAGAGCCTCAGTTGCTGTGGATGTTCAGGAGATGGTTGTCCTCCAGGTGCTGAGCTGGGAGAAGAGATGCCTGGTATATGGAGAGGATGGAGAAGTGCCTGAGTGTTGGAAAATGCTGAAGCCCTACTTTTCTGAGGCTTCTACTCTGCCTTCTGTTAATTATCATTTAGTAATAGTAGCTTATTAGCTCCTGGGGACTGCTAGTGCTCATCACTGCCTGTAGCTTAGCTTCTCTGTTGCCCCACTGCCTTGTGGTTTCCCTGGGGACTAAGTGGGCGCTGGAGGCTGTGAGAGTGGAGTGTGTCCCTACGAGCTGTCCCACTCGAGTGCTGGCCCCTTCCCCTGCAGCTACCGGGGCAGGACTCCCTGTCTTGCTCTTGTTTCTTTACTACTTACCGCCCACTCCCTGCTGCTGGGTACCTGCAACTGTTGTGAGCACAAGTCCTTAGAGGTCAGCGTCTCCCAGACATCAGCTGTACAAAGTGCTTGAACTGTTGCATAGTGCAGCTGCTTTGAACAAGGGGAGGAGACCCACTGAAAAAGCTGTCTCCTCCTGGGTTGTATGTCTTGTATGGATTTGTCTGGGGTTTCGTTCTTTTGTGGGGTGAGTTGTGATGCAGTGGTAGCTGCTTAGCATGTCTGCATTCATTTTCTTTGTAGTTCTCTAAGCAGCACATCAGGAGGCAGACAGCTCTGTTGTGGTTCCTTGCTTTATCTAGTCCGCATACTCACGGGTTTGAGATAACACTTACCCTGTGGCAGGGTGAGGTCCTTTAGTGTTCATCTTCAGAAGACTTCTTTAAATTGGCAAGGGGATGCCCTTTTTGTTTTAAGTGTATTCACATCACTTGTACTTCAAGTAAGAAAGACTATGGAATAACTGCGTATCAGGAAACTTTTGAGATGTGTGTATTGTATATTAAATCTGTGCTAAATAGACACTGACCTCCGCTTGTTAAAATGAGAGGAGATGTAAAGACATGGATTAATAACAGTAAATTGGGCTTCTATGTGAATTGTGTTCTATTGGTAAGATTAAAAAAAAATGTCTTGGGGATGAGATGTCAAATTTCAAGATAATGTTCTCTTAAGATGCCAAAGGAGGCTTTAAAGAAACCCCATTCTGCACCTTCTAGTCCAGACCTGTTAGTGAAATGCGTAGCCTTTCCTCTCCCCATCTCGCTCCTTCCCCAAACGGGGGAACCCCCGCTGCTGCATGTAAGACAGTAAGTTCTGGGTGATATGGGGTAAATAGGTTCATTTCTGATGGTGGTAACTTTCTGATGAGTTACTCTCTGAAAATGCAGAGCATGTGTTTTTAACATGCCCTTGGAGAAGCGACAGCACATAGTTTGGGTTATGTAGTACTTGAGATGTTCTTCCAGCACAATATAGGCTTTGTAGGGTCGGTGAGGTTTTCTCATAAGGAGCTGAGCACAGACTGACCAAAGGCCATATGCAGCCTCAGAAAGAACTGGAATCACACAGCAACAGCTGAACAAAAGCAGAAATTCCATGCAACAGAAACAAGAGATTTGGGAGGAAAAGTTAACGCGGCCAAGCTATAGAAATAGATCACAGGCAGTCTGAAGTCTACACCAGCTAGTAAGGAAAGCTTTGGTCCTAGTCCATGAGCACATTAAAAATATGAGATGGCAGGGTTTACTGAAACAAACACAAACCATTTGTTGACGTTGGCAAACGCTGTGTCCTTCAGGAACAGCGATTTCTCCAGCTCCAAATGCGTGGCTTCCAAATTGAACGCAGAGCTAGGAGAGATGTGGTAGCTGTAGACCCTTCTAGAAGAATAGACAGACTCTAAAAAGAAAAAAATGAAAACTCCCCTTCCCTCAGCCAGCCCTTGGGTGTGCTGTGAGGGGCAGAGATGCCGATGCCGACTGCCAGAGCCCTGCTGAGCGTCAACCTCCAAGCTCTTTCCAGATTCGGAAGGGAGAATGTGGCTTCTAAGTGAAATGGATTAAACATTTTCCCTTTGAGATCTGAGTCACATAGTTACCTCCTGCTTTACTTGTTTGACTTCCTAGTGCTGTCCCAGAGTGACAGACAGTTATATTGGCCCCTGTTCAGAGCGGGCTGTAAAACTGCAGCTTGAGCATCTGCTCCACACCAGAACGGCAGGGACCAGCGGGGGATCCGGAGGCCCAAACATTGGAGTTACCAGAATATTGTTTTTCTCTACAGCCGCCGCAACCGTGAGCTGACGACATGCTGTCTGTCGGGAGAGGTCAGCGGGGATGATGTGTGGGATGGCGCAGGTCCCCGCAGCAGCGCAACCCGCTCTGCCTCCTGCTCGGCAGCCGTGCGGAGAGGGACCAGCAGCCGGGGCTTCTGGAGGAGCTGCTTCTGGCCCTGGTCTCCACTAATGATTTATTTTAAAACAAATAAATGAAAATCAGTGCAGCACTCGCCTCTCACTTTCTGCAGGCTGCTGTAGGTTTCCAAAGTTCAGTGGAGCACTGGGAGTTGCCCCTTAGTCGTCATCTCTCCAGGCTATGTGTTGGTCTCCAATTTGTTGCATCAGCGTATGGGGCCAGATTTGTCAGAGGGATCAGACAATGTACGACTCCTAACAACTTGTTAGGACAACGATGTGTAAAAAATGCTGTCTTGGAACAATGAATGCAGAGCCCATTTCCAACAGTTTAGTGAGAAACAGAAGACAGCTCTTGCCAGTTCATGGAGCATATCTCGAAAGGTCCTTGTACATTCCGAGTGCTGAGCTGCCAACTGGCGCTCAACAGGCTGAACTGGGGATTCAGCTTTTCTACTGTGATCCTTTCTAGTTCCTTTCCATCATGCTTGTTATAGGTATGGACCATTGTTTCAGACTTCTTCCTTGCTTAAGCTCCTCCTCTAATTTTGCCCGTTTTTCCCTTTTTCTAGGATCCCAGAAAGTTATTGTCTTTATTCTATTGCTGATGTGTAGAAATTAATTTAAGCCAGTTCAGTTCTCCCCATTCCTCAGCAATTAATGATAAATATTACCTTGAAAACGCTGTTCTGCTTCCCCCCGCCCCCAGCAGACATTCCTTTTCTCCATGGTTTTATCTCCATTTCCTAATCCTCAAGCATTGCCTACTTCTGTTCAAATGTTATTCTGCCCAGTGCCTGCTGCTCCTCTCACTGCACAAGGTGCAAGGCAATGCTCCCCCTTCATCCTGCTCCTCGTCGGCCATTTCTCTGCTTGCAGACATTGCCTGTGCGAGGCAGGGAAGGGTGGATGCCTTGGGTCAGGCTTCCATCCGTGCTGTCTGGAAATCCTTGAAGCTCCTCACTTAAGGAGCACTCTCTTCTGGTAAATAAGTCTTTTCTCTTTAAGGAAAAACACGTCTATCTAGCTGTTTTCTTCCTCTCCCTTCCTGCTCCAACCCAGCTTTTGAGTTTTATCTATATAGTTTTAGCTGCTGTATGCAAGGCTGTTATCTTATGTATTCTGTAACATGCCAGAAGAAAGCAAACCTACCTGAAAGATAATGTACCTGAGAAACACACAGATGTGTCATGGCAAGCTGTCAAGAGTGCTGGCCAGCACTGTGTTTGAAATTAATGAAAAATAGACAGGAGTACATTTTGTGCATGTAGTGTCTGCTGATGATTCAATATTTCAGCTAAACATATTTACCTGAATATTCATAGTCACTTAGGAGGTAGCTGGATCTCCTGAGCTCAGCTAATCATTCAAATTCTGTTAACTCCACTCTTTTCTCCAGCCCACAGTACTGCTACTTGCAAGCTGTTTACTATGTATCCTTTAACTTCCAAACAAAAAAAGGCAAAACAACAGGAAAAAAACCTAAAACAAAGTAAAACCCAGAGGCAGCTCAGCTGGCTGGAGTGGGGAAAGGGGGTGACTGTGGGGCACGGGGCTGGCCCGGCCGGGTCTCCTGGGGGGCACGATGCTGTGCAGGGACCCGTGGTCCAGGGCACACACAGCCTGCTGCCCAGGGACCCCGGCTCAACCGGGCACCTCTGGCGATGGAGCGTCACGGTTCGTTTTATCTCCTTTTAAAGAGGTTATAGTCACCCTCCATGCCAGTATGAGGCGTGGGGATTGGTAAGAGGGGAAGCTGCTGGAGAAGGAGCAGTGCTGGGGGAGCAGAGCCGTGGCTGAGGGCTGTCCGCAAGAGTGGAGCAAAACAAGCCAGTCTTATTTTGAAATCATGAGAGGATGGTTACCTCTGAGCATTTTCCCCAAGAAGAACTACAAATAATAATTCTGGGACGCGTCTTGAGGCAAAGGTGGTATTTGTCACAGCACAGACCCAAAGGTGCTGGTGTAAAACCAGGGTCTGCACGGCTTTTTCTGGGGTGTTTGAACGGCAAAACCCCACTTGCCTGATTTAAATGCTGCCTGGAAACACCAAGGAGGATGCTAGGTGCTTCTGAGGCTGCAAATATGTCTGAGGAAGACCCGGCAGCCTGGGTGAGGTGCCCCTTTCCCAGTGGAGGTGACAAACCCCATGTCATGCCTGAGGTCCCTGCCGCGGTCCCAGGTGGGGGGGAAGTGGGGAGGGCAGGACTCGGCAGCATCTGGGGTGAGACAAAGCTGGGTTGTGCCTTTTCCCCTCTGGGAGGTTTTATTAGGGAACAGATGGTGCTGAGATGCTGTTGAATCTCAATGTCACCTTCGTTAATCCTCTGCAAAGTTTTGAGGTTTCTCTGAAAGCTGTGGCTGCCAACTTCGGCTGCCGCACGGAGTAAGTCCTAGTTTGGCAAGAGGGCCCAGGAATAAGAAAGCCAGGAGTCATTACAGGGTTTTTACAATAACAAACATAAGTCCTGAGGTCTGGTTGGAATGTATTTGTATTTTAAAGGGAACTGAAGTTCTTCAGACAACAAGAAGAAAAGTAAAGTTAGAAATTAAAAACAAAAACAAACAAAAATGACAAAAACCCAACTCACTGAGCTTTTCCTTTCACTGGATTAATTAGCTTTAAAATTACAAAAGAATCAGAGAGATCTCACTAAAGAGCGTGCTGGGGAAAAGGTGAGCAGTCAGCTGCCGGGGAGGCTGCGGAGGGTCTCGCAGGGAGAGAGGCGGGCGGTCATTTCGCAGAGCCCAGCGCTGCGAAGAGCCGGCCTCATGTTCCAACGTTTGAGCGACTTCAGTGTCACGTGCACTGACTGTAAAACAGCTTTCCATAAATTCCTCTTGATTGTCTATCTGCCTACAGTTAATCAATTTTATGGACATGGCTAATTAGGAAGTGCTGGGTTTGCTGCCCTAGCCGTTGCGATGGGCTGGTGCCTGTTGGCTTCCCGCAGCGACGCGCGGAGCGGTTGCTGGGAGCGCAGGCAGGTCTGTTGCGGAGGTGATGGTTTTAATTAAATAGCAAATGGGTGGTTTGGGGGTTTTATATCGGTGTCTGGCATTATTGCTTGATGTTCAGCTGTTGTCACTGTCTGCGTGACGCTGAGGCCATCTGAGCCCCGTGCAGAGCCTGGCCCACAGCCCCTCCTGGAGAACTTGGCCACAGGTGATGGGCGAGTGGGGCCAGGGCTGGTGATGGAAGGTCAGCGGTGCTCTGGATAAAGCTGTGTCCAGGCACACGCAGAGCAGGATAAAAGTGCCACTCTTCTCTGCCGGCCTGACCTGTCCTCTTTGACGAAGCATGTTTGACCCAGAACGGCACCCAGGGCTGCACAGCCTTTGTTTTTCCTGCGGTCGGTGCCAGATGAGGCTCTGGGGTGCAGTAATGAAGGATGCTGATTTGGTAATGGAAAAATGTGGTCAGTAAGTGAAATCTTCAATCAGAAAACTAATAGCCTGTTCCTAATGAATCGTGGGAACGTCTAATATGTTCAGCAGGAGCAGATGAGATGTTGCCCAGGAATGCTGCTGTAAAAACACCTAGTGCTGATCAAATGCAGGAAGACTTCAGGATATTTGTTGAGGGAAATAAAGGTTACTAAACACTGCCTCCGTTTTAAGGATTTCCTGATGCAGCCTTGTTGCAGTGGGCACTTTACAGTCGCATTTGAAGAGTATTTCAAAACCTGTTGATCTATGTGCCTGCCATCACGCAAAGCTTAACCCTGCAGTTCCAGATATGTTTGGGTCTACAGATGCAGTTACTGTCATAAGATTCATCTAGGGATACGAGCGAAGGGTTTTACTCTTTTCTGTGAAATCTTCATGAAAACACTTAAATGTTACAAAGTGCAGTCGAGGGAAAGGTTTGTGTGCAACTGTGGCTTGTTGCTCAGGACCTGCGAGTGTTCCTTGGAGTAGCTGGTATGCGTGACTGCACCCAAAGCCATCCTTAATGTTAATGTTTCAGTTGCAACCATTGTTCGCTTCTATTTTTAATTTATATTGTACAGCTAAAAATATAACCTATAACATAAGGTAACATAGGTAAGTGAGACTTGGGCTTTCTCTTGCAATAGCAGCATGGGGTTTAATTTATGGGCAGGGGGATGGGGGGGAGGGGGGCGGAATAATTTAATCTCCAGGACATCCATTTGCAGTAATTGCTTGTATACCAGGTATCACATTCTTCCTGTCTAGACCGTCCTACAAAGACAGATTTTCTCAGCTCTTGGCTCAGGAACAGGTGCTTCTATATTGTGCTGGGACTTTCCTAGAATTTTAAAAACAAAACTGAGGAGCTGTCAAAATAAACAATAATGCCAGCATTTTAAACCTGTGTGTTCAGCGCTTGAATAGGAGCTGATTTCCATTGCTGCTGCTGACTCTGATCATCCCAGCTGGACTTCACGCACTCCCAAGCCTGGCCATTAGTGGAGATAAGATTATGTTCCTTCTGTAGTTAAAAGCTGTGAAAAGCTGTGTAATTTATATAACTAAAGATTCTTTAACTCTGATTTATTTTTTTTTTAAATTATTATTTTTTTCTTTAAGTCCTTACCTTTCCAATAGCTTCATCCCAGTAGCTGCTAAGGAAAATCATGTTGTAGTCGATACAAAACTGCTTTATAGCAGCGCAGAATTGGAACAAAGCGTCTGTGCCCTGTCTGCCTTAGCAATGGTGCTGCTTATGAATCCCCAGGAACACCAAATGCACCTAAAATACTGCAAACTGTCTCTGCCATGTCTAAATTGGCAACAGCACATGCAGATCTGGAAGTATTTTTCTCTTTCATGTTAGTGAGTAATGTCAAGCATCTATGTTTATTCTCCGTGATTAAGCTTGTGCGCATGCTGTAATAATGTGTATAGAATAATCTATATGTGATGTGTGTGTGCTGAGGGGAAAATGGGGATGACTATATGGCAGTAGTGATGATCTCTAAAGTGTTAGGACATAGGAAAACAATAAAAATAGAGACAAAACAGAGGGAGGATATGATTCAGTCATATTGGCCCACCACCAAACAAGTGACAAGGAACTGTGTGGGACATTGAGGTCCAGCTTGTAAAACACGAGAACGTATTGTGGAGACGTTATTTTCCACTGCAGCTCCACAGCTGCCCCGTTACCCCAGGCAATTCCCTCCAATCCTGCGCTTTGCCCCCTGCGCTTGGCTCATCTCTCGCAAACACTTTGTTTCTTTCAGTAGGTGCTTAGGCATGACTTGACGCAGGGTTTGGTCTTTACTGAGGTCCATAAGCATTGCTAGCATTAAAACATAAGCCTTCATCTCATCTCCTGTGTGATACCTGCCCCTATCTGACTTTGGCAGGGCAGTCCCTGTAATTGAGGCGGTGGCTCCGCTGGCCAAGGGATGTCTAGAGACTAGATGGGACGGCTCCTGAATCTGGCTGACTGGATCAGTATTTGCGCTGGTGGAGATAAAAAACACAGAGGCAGGCTGTTCACAGCAGGCTGTGTAACTGGTGGGGGAGCCGCTGGCAGCGGGAGTTGAAGCAGCTGACGGACGGGCATGTTTCAGGTCTGTGTCTTGGCTTATCAGTGGGTACAGCCCCATCTCTGCCGTCCGTCCCTAAGTGGCCAGAGCGAGTTCACTTTGAGTGCAGACAGAGCACAACCTGCTCGGACAGGCTTCTGTGGTTGTGGGAGGTAAAATCCTCTCTGCTCCTGAATCCAAGGCACCCTGGTTGTGTGCTGCGGCCGTCTAGTTCTGCAAAAAGTGAATGGTTGCATTTGTCCTCTTCAGTTCTGGCCAGTTCCGTCTTAATTTGAGCTGTTCTTGTTGAGTCACTTTAGCATTGAGGACACTTGAAGCTTCGCAGGTCTGATAAAACAGTAAGTTGTTAAACATGAAAACATACACTAAATATCAAGTCGTTACAATGGCTGGTTGCTCTCCTCTGGGTGGAGAGGGATGTGTGTACACCCCAGGGGAGTGGTGGCTGTAGGTGAGTTCAACAGGTGGAAGGGGCTCACTCAGCACTAATACAAAATAATCATCTCAAAAGCTAGACGGACTTGCACGTGTGAATTTATTTGCAGTAATTTGCATTTTTACTCATTAAGAACTGATTATTCTGATAACAAAGAATAAACTTTGCCATCAAGCATCTCAAGTGGCTTAACAGTCCTTAATTAAACATCATAATTTTCTTTGAAGCAGGTAAATGTTATTGCATATCACAGGGAGGCAAGTTGGGACTGCAGAACAAACGAAGCTCGGCATGTTGAAGAGCTAAGCTTTGCTGAAAATGAACTTCAGGATCTGTATGTTTGCAGCAGAGGATAGACCTTAATCAAGGGGACTCGATTTTTCAACTTCCTTGTGCCATTTTTAATTTCTCTCTGGAAAAGGGGAATATCAAGCAGTTTAATTGTCTGCTTGGGCTCAGCATTTGTCTGATTCTTCCCATTTTATGGGAAATTTGCATGAGAATAAATGCATCTATGGCAAAGTAAACACATAAGTTCCTAAATGAGTAACTCAAAGAACTACTAGTGCAGTGGTGGAAGGGACCGTATAGAGGGACCCCAGACAATTCTGTCTTCCAAAAGAACCCAGCTCTACTTGCACCAGCAGCTGTAAGTCAGCAGAAAGAGGATCTCTTAGGATTTCCCAATACAAATGGCTCTTTCGAAGAGGTGGGTTCCACCTGATTGTGGAGAAATTCTTGCCTCGGAGGAGGCAAGATATTCGTCTGTGTGTACATAATACTACTGCTGTAATTGTATTCAAAACACTTACGATGTCATCCCCCGGTTGTGTGTTTCGCCCTTGAGCCCCAGCAGTGCCCCGGCAGCAGAGCTCTGCTGGGTGCCCAGGGCAGACCGGGGTCCCCCAGGGCGGGACGGAGGGTCCCCCGCAGCCCCTGGGTGGGCTGCGCTCTCCCTGTCCCCAGGGATCGGCCTCCTGCCCTGCGGCAGTCACTTGCCATTCAGCACAAACCTCCTGAATTAAGGCCTACACTACTTAGTTTCTTTATTTTCCTGCATTGAAGTTCTTGGTTGAAATGGAGGAAGAATTAACCCTGCGTTACAGGCTGTTATGACCTAGAGAGATGATACTGGATCTACACAACTGTTATAGCCGTTAAGTGTAATAAAATCTAATTTATAGTTAGTGGTAGAGTATAAAAGAATTACAATGGCTTTGACTGAAGATTTAATGCTTACAGTAATAGGTGTTTGCACTTGAGAAGAGCTCAGGCTTTACCGCAGGTGCTGGTTTGGCATCCTCTCACGGTTACTCTGCTACAGCAGCGAGGACAGAGGTACAGGTTTGCTGGGTGGTGGTCTGGGTGGTTAAAAGCGGGGGGGGCTATAACTGGCTACTAACTAGATCGTGTTCTGCTGTCATAAGTAACACTCATCATAAGACACCAGAGGAAAGAAAACAAAGAAAACGAGTCTCTGTAGAAGAGCAGGCCATTGCTGCAAGGACCATGGTGAACAGAGTCGTGCTCTAGGAAATCACATCCGAGAGTCACTGGCTCTTTACAAGGTGCCAGGTACCAAACTGTCTTATGCTTAGAAAGACTAGAAAATAAGATTACTTTATGTTGGCAATACCACAGGAAAGCCAGATTAACCCCCCTGGACTGCGGAGCCAACTTAGGTTTACCCACCAGTGGCGTTTTTCCCTTCTATTCCCTAGGAAAATCTGGTGCGAGCGGAGGTGAGGGTTTGATCTGTGCCCGTGGCAAGTGGCGTGTGTCCGCAGGCATGTTGCTATGCTACAAACGCACTGTCAACTTCTATTCCATGGTAAAGCTGAGAGGTGTTAATGTGCCCAAACCTGATCTTTTTAAATATTAAACTTGAGATGGGCTTCAAAAAGCTTTAGTCAGAGGAGTCATTTCCTCCTTCCCATTTAAGAAACATCAATCTGCTCAGCTGGTGGAGGGTGTCCTGCGGTGGGAGTGGTCCCCTCTCTCAGATCCCGGGCTCCCAGCCCACAGAGCCACCTCTGGAGCATCCTGGGGGTCCCGGCCAGAGGGACAGCGTGCGGCTGGTGGCCTCTGCGGCCCTGAGCCCTGGGTACTCCGACTGCAGACGTGGGACCTGCTTCTCCTCTCAATTACACTGCTTGGCCCTGGCAGACACGCACCGCTATCTGATTTATATCGGTTTTAGCAAGATGAGAATTGGCTCTTTCTACTCATGTACGTAAATTACCTTTCCAGGGTCACAGTGATAACGAATTCTGAATAATATAGAGAGTCATTTAATTAAAGTGCTGGTACTCTACTGATCTGTGGAAAGGTCACAGTCGTATTTACTTTTTCTACTATTAAAGTGAGCAGTGAAAATAATTTTTACAGTGCATCCATGAGTTTGTTTATCAATGACTTCAAGGCATGTGTGTACTCTTCAGCCGTTACGCCACAGCGACTGGTATCTGAGTGACTGTTGTTGCTGTGGTTATTTGCAAACATGTCACAGCAGCATCATTTGCTGAGCCTCGAGGTTTCATTTACACTTTGTTTTACTTTTCTTAAAAATATGTCTCGAAAAGCAGTGATGCTGGCGTGTCACAGAACAAACGTACCTTCGGTGCTGTTCAGTTTGTCTTGTTTTTTCTATCCGACTCCAACTCCTCACAGTGCGATCAACTTGTAAACAGTTTCTGTCTGAAGCAGCCATGTAAAAACTGGAGGTTAATAACCGCCGGTGAAGTTTGTGTATTTGTCAGCAGCTTGCCAGCTAGTGGGACAAAACAAATACTTCTGATGTAAAATGTGATGATTAAAAGGTTCAGATTGACAAATATTTTTCTTCCATGCATATTGAGCATTTGCGATGAGCTCATGTGTTAAACTATGCTGATCGTTCCGGAGAGGCCCCTGGATTTATTTCCATATGACAGAGTATAATCCATTCCCCGATTCTGTTCTGAATTAGCTTTAACAGTTGGTAAGGTCTTTAACTGCAAATATCTAATTTCTTATTCAATATTCAGATTTGCAAATGAAATAAATGATCTATTTACATGCATCAGTAGACCATCTGGTTCCATATGAGAATTCAACAAAGAATCTATTAATTGTCACGCATGTTTATTCATCATTCTCAATTCATAATTCTTATAAATAATTAAATCAGAGGATCTCTTGCAAATAAACAAGCCAAATGATTATTTTGAAGCCCAACTTCCATACCTAAAAGAAAATAAAATTAATAGCTCATGTAAATATCCAAGAAAAGGAAAACATTCAATTACATGAATACATAAAGCGCTATAATTTTCTGCCACTAGCTGAGTCTCTTTCATCTCGCATTTAAAACCGTAATTACCATCATCAGTAGAACACGCAGAAGACAACAGACAGAGAAAGCAATGTATAGAAAGAAAGTTTTAAGGTAAATTATGTGAAAGCATCCCAGACGAGGCAGTTTGTCTGTGTTACTCTGTGCTGTTTCTGTAGTCGTGTGTCCCTGGAGAGACGGCAGCGCTGCCGTTACGCCTGTGTATTTATAAGCCTGGGCTGGGCAGAGCATCAGAAGGCGAATGAGGGGTTTTGGGGTGTGAAGGGAGGCGGTGGCGGAGCTGCAATGCTGGGCGGGGGGGGGGGGGTGAGGGCTGTGGGAGGATGCGTGGCCGGGGATGCTGCTGCGCGAGGGGAGACAGTGACCGCTGGGGACCCAAAGCAGCACAGGGCAGGCCCTGGAGGGAGCTGGGCATGCGTGGGGTGACTGCTGTGGGGATGGGAAGAAAGTAAATGGAGTTATTCCTGAATAAAGCACGGCGAGCAAGAGAGGACAAGTGCACAGTATTGTCTCTCAGATGATTTTGGATAGTTCATGGCTGGTTAGGAGATATCTGTAATGGTCTGTGGGGTAACGTTGTAAAGGGGAGCACAAACTCCCTTTGCTAAAGTCTCTGGAAAATCAAAAATACAAGGATTGATCGTGGTCTTTTGGGGGAGACTTTGAGATACAACTAAATAGCATCTGTGCATCCCTAGAGCTACTGGAGCCTTATTTTTTCTCCCAGCCACTCCAAGCATTATTTCTGGAAATGAAGAGTCCTCGGGCGCATAGTACTTTCACCGTGAGTGATTTCAAGCTGGAAAATGTGATTCATTGGAGCTAAAATGTAATTTCCAGAATAGTCATCTCTCTCAGCTTATCTTCTGGAAAAAAAGACATTTCAGCATGTCAGCAGGTGAAAAGGTTGGACACCTGCTGCGACTCACGGATAGTGTTTTATTACGTTCACATTTCTTATTTTAACTTCATTGCCTGACATAGTCATTACCTTTTCAAGGACATAGTTTTTAAAAGTATCGGGAGTCTTCTATCCAGAGTATACTGAAACTCCTGTAATGTAAGACATAAAGGTGCCTAATGCATCTCTTTCACTTTCATGCAGAGCCTTGGAAACTGCACGGCTGTGTTCATTAGGTACTCGTGGTTTGTCTCAAGTTCTTCTTCCAGGTTGCTCTAATTTTAAAAAATGGTATACTTGTTCCTACTGCAAAGAAAGGTACAAAATTGGTAATGATTTATGGCTGTTCCCTTCTGATTTATTAATCCAAATTAGCACAGCTCCATAACGAGGCAGATTCTTCCTACCTGATATTTCTTGAGGGTTCTGCATCGGCGCATTGGGGTTGGATTTTTCAGAAGATCTAAACCCCATTAAGTATTCGACCAGTCTAAGCCTCTAACAGGGCTGACAGACATCACCTTCAAATCAGAGGTCAAAGCCTGGGTCTTGGAAACCAAACTGCCTTTCCTGAAATCTCGGTTCAGACACCCGTTCATCCCTTCCTCCCTCCCTCTGGTATTTCATCTCTTCATTCTAAGAGAGAAAAATAGGTGCTTTTTTCATCCAAAGTTGACAGTTTAATAAGTTCCTGTTACGATGCTTAAAACCAGTGTGCAATGTACCTTAAAAGTCACAGGATTTACTTTCCTTTTGGTTGTATCAAGCAATACTGATGGGAAGCCACCCCATTCCTGAACCGCGTTGCCCGAGAGTGAAATCTGTCTCTGCTAACGAGACTGGTTCTCTGAGCCTGGCGGTTTGTAAGAGCCGGCCATAAAATGCTCTGGGAGAGGCTGTCTGAGCCACACGTCTCTGTTACCAGGTACATAACCAGGAATCTTAGTGAGCAAATCACGAACCACAACTATGAATCGTTGCAGTAGGAGGCTTTTCTTTCCTTTGGATATACGCTGGGTGACAGTAGTAATATGAATTTAGTCTCTCATTGATCTTTCTTCCCTGCTGTAAGATTCCTCTGGATGTTTGTATAACACCAGAGTGGTGCCATGGATGGCCCTAAAATAGAAAATGAATTCATGGCTCCCAGTCTTCAACTTCTGAGGCTCAGTTTCCATTGTACAAGAAAAACATTTGTTGATCAGGCAGAAGAGGAGGACTGCCATGCTCCTCCTCTGTGCTTTATGCTTTTATTGAAAATATTCCTCCCTCCTCTGTCTCCACAAATCCCTGGGAGGAGTGTTACGGCATTGCTGCCTTTTTATTGAAGGTGGCTGAGAGAGTCAGGAAAACTTGTGGAGTATTGGTGCGTGTCTTGGGTCTGGTGGGGGTGTCTCTTAGTTTTTACTGCAGCCAAGAGACGCTATTGCAGTGTTCAGGCAGTGAGGTTAGAGAAAACCTGGAACAGGTTTTATAGAAAGATTTATGCAGCTTCTGAAGACAAGCGGGCACATGCTCGCAATTACTGTTCACCCGTAAGTTTGCTGAAATCTGACTCGGTCTCCTGAGTGAAAAGTATAAACTACCGCGCAGTTGTTTTTCCCTTTTTTAATGAACTCATAGCCTCATTTGTATGTTGAATGAGGAATCAATGCAATCAGACCTCAAAAAGTAGATATTCTGTATAGATCAGACTGTAAGATATTAGCACTGAAACGTTACCTTACATTCCATCACTGTTTATAGAGGTAATGGAAAATATTGATTTCAAATGCCACTGACAAAATGTGAGAGCATATTTTAAAACTTTCTTGCTCTTGGAATTTCATCTCCCCTATCAAAAACTCTTTGAGGATGCCTGAATAACTACTCTGACAATAATATTTTCTCTTCTAAGCCTGGTTAATGAAGAAGTGTCTAAAAAACATATAAAGGTTTTTCTGGCTGCCTGTGATAAAGGAATATGTAGTGTCCCCAGGGCAGGAAGTACTGATGAAAAGGTAAGTAATTGATGCTAAGAAATGGATGTAAATCAGAAACTTTCATTGCTCAGTATATACCAATGAAGTTTTTTGTTTACACCAGTTCCTTAGCGTATGATTTCTTTAATGATGCTTTTATTTTTGAAGCTTCTCTAATAAAATATTCTCAGACATTGTATCCTAACAAATAGAAATTAATGGACGTGCTTATGAAGCTTCTTTTTTGGACATGTTTATGGAGCTTCTTTTGTCATCAGGCATGTGGAAACACATCCTCATGGACTCCACAGGTGTGGAGGTCCAGAACTCTTCCCCAAAAGCTAGAAATTGATTTAGTAGTAGCTGTTCTATAGGATAATGCATCAAAAAATTTCAAAGGCTCCCTTTGTGCTACATGGAGAGCTAACTGGAAAAACTGATGGACAGCTCTGTCAAAGTGCAGAGCAGTTGAAACGAAAATGCTTCATGTAATCATGCCGTCATCGCTGAAATCTTAATTTCTAAGAGGGTGAAGGCACTAAGGAGATGATAAATTCAGGTAATGTCAAACATCCCATTCCAACATTTTTGAATGAAATGTTTCAGTTACTTCAGTTACTTTCAGTTACTTCATTTCAAATTGTCTTTTCATTTTTGAAAGGCTTTTTTAAGACTCAATTATCTTTTTATCTTTTTTTCATAAGCAAGTGTCAGGTTGTATCAGAGTCCAGTATTGTGAGGTTCAGACCTGGACATCTGTTAAATATGCCTTTCTCATACCTTGAAAATATTCAGTTTTGAGATTCTGATGCTTAAGTTCTCATTATTTCTTGGTCATTTGTGAACTAAAGCGAAGGAGGTGTCCTGCCTGGCACTGCCCGTGAGCTGTTTTTCTTGTCTTGTTAACGGTACTAGTGAATGAGCAACCAACCTTAAGTGAGATAATGAAATAACCCAAACTTAACCTAAATCCTTCTTATCTATTAGAAAAAAAATATTATTGGGTTCTTTCTTTTTCACCAAAAAGTTGCAGGTTTTCTTTATTCCTTTGTGTCCTCTTTGTCTCGGCAAACGTTATCACTGTTAAATAAAATACACTGTGGTAAGCGTAAAGTAGTGCCTTTGCAAACTGAAACTGCTGAAACATGAGATTGTATATACAATGTCTGCTAATAAATTTGTGGTAACAGTCATAGTTTAATAGAAGGTGCATAGGAGAGGGGAAAGGAAACATACCCCAGCCTGTAGCAATTACAGGAACTCCGGTGCTGAGGCTTGGGGCGGTTTAATGAGGTGACGTGCTCCATAGGTGTCAGAAAAGCTGGAGAAAAGGTGGGGTAGTGGTAAGCGAGATCGTTTTCTTAGTCTACTTGGAGAAAACCTCGTAAATGCCCGACTGGAGTTAGTCTGAGGTCGCACACACAAATGCACTCGTGAGCATCCCGAGATGGGTGGGCCGGGAGCGGCAGGGAGGCAGCCTGCCCCGACGTCCCCCTTCCCTATGGCTTAGTGCTGTTGGGTCTGATGCTTTCATTTCTTGCTCCTGCCCTGGTGACGGGGGTGGGGGCTGCTGAGCCACGTCCCTGCCCTCGGCTCAGGGCCCAGGGCTTGCGGGGCTGTGTGTACTTGAGGGGTTGGGCCACATCGTGGCCAATTTCTGTGCTGAACCAACCTCTCGCTGTGACTGTCACCCAAAGCAAAGCTCACACCTGCCTGCAAAGAGCCTTTTACGGCTGCAATGTGAAAAGAGAATAGTGATTCTTCCTTCTGCAGACCCAGTTCTATTCTCTGCCTGGTGAATTTTGCTGGATTGAGCCCTTTGGCGGCAGTGAGCAGACTGAGGCATGAAAGAGCAGGTGTAAATTTGTCACACTTGGTGTCATAGCCCCAGCTGAAAAGATGCTTCAGATCATTAATAAGCTGCAGACTGAGCCCAGTCTTTTTTCCCCACTCTCTTTTTTTTTTTTTTTTTTTTTTTTTTTTATACCTTTTCCAGAAATGGAGCCTGTCGAGTCCTGCCCGGTGTGGTTTCTCCACAGGCCTCCTTCCCGGGGGAGTTTGTCCCTTGAAAGTGGGTCCTGCTGGAGCACAAACTAAAGCGCTGCCCCACCGCTCGAAGCCTTTCCACTCGCTCCTGGGGACCGGGACTGGTCTTATCTGGTAGGAAAATCGCTGAACCGTAGCTCACACGGGTATTTGGATACAGAGCTGCTCCCACTCTGGTGATAGACATCAGCGATGTTTAACTGGCGAGCATCTCTCTCTTCTCATGCCTGTGCAGAGACAGGTGGAAAACGGATTGTGGTCTAACTACTGAGCAGTTTGGGTTCCTGTATTATTATCTGCTGTGTTCAGGTTGACTCATTCCAGGATTATGTAGGCATTTTATTCACTGTGTTATTACTGGAAAGCTCTTTCTGCAGAGGCTTGGAATATAAAACTCAAAATATTCTGATTGTAAACTGTCTAAAATAATATGCAGTCTGTTGTAAAAGCAGGTCTTGTCTGTGCAACACTAATTCCACAACTGCAAAAGCCCTAGTAAGTGTTAAACTTGTTCCTGCCACCATGTAAGTGTTTTTGGCAACTGCCAAAATTGAGATTCTCATCACAAAAAAATCTGTAGTCTGCCTTCTCTTCACATCTAATTTTTTTTCTAGTTGAAAAACAGTCTTTTAATGCATTACTGCTGGATGTTTCAGGCATTTTCTCCAAGATTATGACAATCCAAGGATTTCAAAGATGTGGGTGGTTATAAACTATCTCTTGAAATGTGCCATAAAGCAGAAAAAGGAGCCAGAATTTGTATTGTTTCATTGCTCTGCTACACCTCAAAGGAGCTGTTGTCTGAGGGGCACGCGACTGTCGAATTAAAATTAAGCTGGAGAGACTTCAGCAGTACCGGGGGGTTCTTTTTGTGGTTTTTACCCTAATTTATCCCTTCTATCCAGGTCCTCGTGTTGGGTTTCTGAGATGTGAATGCTGATTGAGCTTTCCATCATTAGATGACTACACCCTTCTCTTTAGAGAAGCAGGTCAAATCGTGATTGCTTTTCCCTTAAGAGCAAAACCGATTTACCTAATGAGAAGGTTTCTCTCTCAGAATTTCTGGTCTTCAGTTTAATAGTCCAGTATGGTTTTTTTCTCCCTGCTAGCTCCTGGCAATGTGAGGAGCTTTGAAACACAAATATTTATGGCTGAGGCAGTGTTTGGATTAGGGACTGAGGAGTCCGGATCAGCTGCGTTGCTTATCTTTTTAAGAGAATGAATATTCCAAGCATGGGTATACTCTTTAGATAACATCTCACAGCTTTGATTCCGCAGAACACGCTTGATTAAAACGTAGTCCAAAGAAAGAAGAGGTTCATTTTACAGCTTCCTGCAAAGGTACGGGGTTTGGTACCACTCCTCAGATCCTTGGCAAGATATCCAAGGATGGGGAAAAAAGGTTATGTATATATACACTTATACAGTAGTTGTTATGATCAGAGTAGCACCTGAATGCCAGAAGTGAAGCTGGGCTCAGGTCTGCAGGGGCCAAGGGAGGCAGCAGCTGGAGGCTGGACGCCTTGCTCAGCCGCGGGGATGGAGCGCGACGCCCGGGGCCCTGCTGCACGGCTGGGCACTGGGACGGGATTCCTGACCCCCTGTCCCATCAAAATCCCCACAAAAAGCACCTCCACTTTAGGAAGTGATTTGTATTTGTTCCCTGGGGAAACAGAACTCTTCACCGGGTTCTGCCAGTCCAGCACCTTTCGGGCATGTTTAGATTAACTTTTAGAAAAATAATAAAAATAATGGCCCAGCTAATTAATGCCCCAGGAATTCTATAGAAGGCCTTATGACACCTACGTTAATACCAAATGAGTTCATTATGATTAATGTTATTAAAATAAATGTCATGGGAATTAATAATGGCTTGGTCATTATTTTAAAGTGTTGCTACTGGATCTATAAAAGATAATGACTCAATTCTGGGGAAGTAATTCTGCATGTTCACCTCTAAAACCTGTGGAGAATTCAAACATTTCTGCAAAAAATAACCATGAAACAATGTGTATTCTCTGAAAACCAGAACATGCCTTGGCTTTGGGAAGGTCTGGATTCCCTGTGGCTGAGAGGGGGGATGAGAAGCTCTCTGACCAGAGAATTTCTTTGTGCTTGATGATGCTTTCAGAATTGCTCATGCTGATTTCTGTTTAGGTTTTCATCAGGCCAGATTAATTTTTTTTGCAGTTCTTTTATAAAGGAGAGTTTGTTCTTCTGTCTGTGAATTCAGAATGAGGTGATTTCTCAGACCCATACATCCTAAAGTTTTTCTTTGCATTGCATCATTTGTAATAGATAATTTTGTATAAACAATTTAAAAGTGAAAAGGGCCAGACTGAAAGCATTTCCATTAGGGCGGAGCGTATATATCAGCACCGGAGATGCCCCGTCCTGTTCTCGAGTGTGTCTCCTGCTTGCAGCCGAGCTCCCTTTGTGCCTGTCGTACCGTGTCCGTGTGGCACATGACCTGGGAAGAGGGAATTTTGGCTGGTTTTAGCACAGCACCGCTCAGCTTGAGCAGATCCCCTCAATGTAACCTCTGCTGAGAAACCTGTTGGGGTTGGGAGAGCCTCTGTAGCTGTTGTACTGCATTAGATTTTCTCATCTAATTTTAAGCAATTACTTCCAAGTACTTTTTGACTACACTTCTATTGCATAAATGCTTCCCTCCTATTTCTTGTTGTGTGCATAGTTACAGCTTAATCGTGCTCTTGGAGATCGCGGGTGTGAGATGTGCTGCAGGTGGCAGCGTGACCATGAACCTCCTGCTGCAGCAGGAGGATGTTCACCATGAAACCATCCCGTTTGTCATGAGATTGGCCACAGCAAAAGAGTGGGGAGCAGGGTCTTACCACTAAGAGATGAAAAGTTACATGATTGTAAAGAAACTAGGAATTTGAATCATGAAAACTATCATTTGAATTATGATTCAGCAGTATAAAATAGCCGTATACACAAAACTGGAGGTGGTGAAAAAGATTGCATCTGCCAGGCAACCGGTCAAAGTCCTCAGAAGCAGTTACCTGAAGGGGATGAGGAAGCTGCCAGAGTTGTGTTGCCTTCAAGATGTATTCCTGGTTCTTGGAGAAAAAGCTGCTGGCTGGCCAGCACCAACTTGCCAGATTAAAAGTTGGTGTCAACTCATGGCAAGTAGGTGATTGGGTTTATCGTGCAATAAGAAGTGTGCTGAATATGCAAATCCCATAGAGGATGCCTCAACCTTGAGAAAGTCACGGCCAGTGCCCACAGACATCCCCTAGCTCTGCCCGAGCCCCCCCGCTGTGCTCCCACCAGGGGAATTGCTTCTGCTCATCTGCCTCCAAGCCTGTGCCGGTTCAAAATCCTCTTCTGAGAATGTATCGGGGTAACTCCCGGTTCCCCAGGAGCCTGCCCACGTGCGACACAGCCCTCCCTCTCGCAAAGCCTGGACAAGACTGGATTTTGTTCACTCCAGCTCTTCTCATTGCGTTGGGAGATTACTCAGTATTTATAATAAAATATTAATGTTTGAAAATTGCTTTAAAGATTAGGAACGAACTGATGCTCACTTCTTAAGGAATCTTGAAGGAGTGAAAATGAAGCCTTTTGGAGAGGGGTGTGCAACAGGGCAGTGTAATGCAGATTCAGGCTGTGTGCTTTTGTAAAGAGCTAAGGAAATATTAAGTACTATTGTTATTACTCATTGATTTGTGTAGCATTTTTGTGGCATCTACAAAATTGTGGGTTTATGTTTAAAACTGAAGCATGGTAATTCATGGGAATCAGTTTACCAACCAATAAAAATTCATCCAGTCCTAATGTAAAAACATGTTCTGTTCATTCAGAACGGTTGGAAGTTATGCAGAATGGCAGAAATTGGAATTTTGGGTTATAAGAGTTGATATGAGATTGGTAATGACATAAATAGTCTGCTTTTTGTTATGTATTGAAAGTGCTGTCTTTTCATTATTTACCTCTTTCTTTGATTTTCCTAACACACTACAGTAGTCTTACAGACACCATAAACTTGTCTTTACAAAAAAGAAAAGGCTAAGAATGAAAATATTTATTATTGACAGTTATTTTCAGTGCTGTGCTTTTTACCTATGCAAATCTTTTTAGCAACTTGTGAAGCCTTAGGAGATGTTTTTTAGAAGCTTGATTAAAATCTCAGCTGGAATGAAATATTTAGCCAAAAGATGTTTTCATATTCTTCAATCACCCCTTAATGAATCATCTTTGTTAACCTACTAGGAGACATCCTGTTTTATTCAAGGTCTACTTTTAATTTTTCCCTTTTGGCTTAATATAATATATGTAAATTCATTTTTGGTTGTATAATCCGATCATTTAAAAAAACAAAACAAAACAAACCCTTGCTGCCACTGATAGTATTTTGATTGTAGGGATAACGGAAAGGAAAGAGCCCCTTGGTGATGCGCTCTTGGAGGAATGACGGCACACGGTGTGCTGGTGGGGCAGCGCCTTCGTCGCTTCCCTTCTCCGCGAGGCGCCAGGAGAGAGGGAGCCCCTGCCAGGAGCTCCGCCAGGGCAATGGAGGCAGAGCAGCACCTCCTCTGCTTCGGAGCTGAGGTGATGCTATCCTTCAAGTGTACCATAAAAAAAGGTATAGAACATGATGAAAGAGATCAATATTTGATTCCAAGTATTGCCAAAACAGCGCAGTAAAGTTTAAGAGGTATGTCTTACTGTGAAGTTAAAATCACTAGGGGTGGAAGAAATGCAATAAGGGATAAAAATGATGTAATTTATATAATTATTTTTAAAGCAATGCATTTGCTTGGTCGCAGAACTATTTTCACTGTGGTGACATAAGGTCTAATTAATGAAATGACATTGGAAGAAGAGGTAGCAATCTGCAGAGTATGCATTTTCCTGCTGCTGATGTAATTGTGCTGCAGCAACGGAGCAACACGCTTTAACCCTGACAATGCTGCTGTTTTCTAAACAGCAGGGTAGGGGACGCGCAGTGCAAGACGTGCCTGATCTGGAAATGATGATAAAGTTTGTTGACATTACTGAGTTAACCAGGTCAGCGAGGGTAAAAGCTGACTGTGAATAAATGCAGAAGGTCCTTCTAATGCCAAATGAGTAGGTGATAAAAGGGCAGGTGAAACTTACTGTAAATAAATGGAAAATTAATGTAAGAGGGGAAAGAAATCCAGTCTGACTTGCAGAAATACACAGATGGGATTTAGGCTGACTGATTCCACTGAAGGACCGGATCTCAGGGCTGCAGGAGATAGTTTTACAAAAATGCCCACTCCGCGCTTGGAGGTGCTCACAAACCATGCAGAGGATTAGGAGTAGGAAAATTAGGAAAGGAAAGGAAATGAGCATAGAAAACATGGTCATGCTATTGATGTACCTTGGATACTCCTCTATTAAATAAGAGACTCTGGAAGTAAAAAAGGCATGGAGGAGGTTATTGAGGACAAAAGTTGTGTAATTTTTATTTACTTTTTTAAAGGAACATCTGAATAGGTTAAGGCTTTTCAGCCTTGAAGAGCGATGACTGATGGGGAATGAGTGGTCTATAAAATCATCCGTCTCATGGAGATGATTCATAGGAAACAAGCGTGTGCTGTAGAACCTAAGAGTTAGCAAATAAAACTAGCAGTTTTGGACAAACCATGGTGGTTTCAGAGTGTGCTCTGCCGCTGTAGAGCCTCTTCCCAGAGGGTGTCATGGAGGCCGAAGGCTGAGATGGATTCAGGAGGGACCTGGGTAACCTGGTGGAAGAAAACCCAAAGGGTTTTAGAGACAGGTCACAGAGACCCTGTGTCCATCCAGGTGACTGGGGCTGTGGACAGGTTGTCAGAGTCCTGCCACCCGTCCCTGGGTCTCTGTGGAAGGCGCTGGGCACTGCAGAGAGAGCTGCTGTGACCTGCAGTGGCTCTTAAGCTCACACTGTAGGAAATATCAATGCAAATCTTTTAGATGAACAGTGGCTGTAGGGGTTAAGAGCCACAGATGAGTCTTCTCAAGCCTTTCTTCATGCTCTACCTCCTCTGCCCAACGTTTAGCCTGAAGGTGCACCAGGTGTCCCAGGTGGAAAGAAATGTGATGCTGCGGCACTGCCAGGAATTTCACTGATGTTCCTCGGTATTTCACAAAATGTTGGAGTCTCTTCTGGCTATAAAATTCAGTCTCCTTTGAACTCAGCTTGGGGGAGGAGCGGGATTTGAGACAAGTGCTGCAAACTGCCCGGAGGGGAGCAGATGGGATTGCGTCCCCATGAGTCCCTGCAGCCCGGGGCTGGTGGCCCCTCCTGGGGCTGGTGGCAGCCTCGGTCCATGTCCACCAGCGCTGTGGCTGGGGGATGGAGCCCAACAGATCCTTAAAATTAAAACACATGTTGTGTGCTTTGTTGTTGCTAGGGCCTAAAACCTTCTAATTTCTGAGTAGGTGTTTAATTTATTTTCCTTTAGATTTTTTAGCTTTAAGAGACATGAATCATTCAGTTCCATTTACCAAAAGGGCTTTGCCTCCTGGGTTTTGTTTCTGTGGACATTTGCAGCAGTTACCTACAGTGAGTGGGATGCTGTTACTGCTGTGTTAAGGGGCAAGAGGCTGGTAAGGGAAGCTGAGAAAGCTGATTAACTTGGGGCTTGTAAACCACAGAAAGGAGTCCCACCTATTGATGAGAATGATAGTGTAGGTACCAGCAGAATGAGAACAAGAGGTTTAAGAAAATGAGGTTTGAGATTGAGTGATATGTTGTAAAAGGGTGCAGCAGTAGTGATGGTTGCCAGAACTTAGTTGCAATTTCTTTCTTTGTGGTTTCTTGACAGTGCAGAAATATTAAACATAACTAATGGATGTGGCAATCTCTCTTGTCTCCCTCTTCTAAAGGTCTTCTCTTTGTGCTTCATCAGGGAGGGCTTACGTCTATGCAGACTTAGACAGCTGTGTGCGTGCCGTGCCCCCACCTCGGGATTGTAAACCATAGGGAGGAAAAGGATAAGGAACAAATATTCGTGTGTCTGATGTGTTGCCAAAACTAGAGGTTGATAATTAAATCTGCTGCCTAACAGTTTGATAGTCTACAAAAAAATCCCACTTTTTTCCACACACAAACAGTAGAGCGCGCTGCCACTGATGCTGGGAAAGCTGAAGAAATAAATAGGTTCACGGTAGTTCTTAAATATGATGGCTGGCATTCAAACCTAGGTCAAACATTTCATTTCTCAGATTCAGTATTGTAGTATCCCCAGTTATTTCTATGATTTACACAGCTGTCGTAAACACTTTTGCCCGTGGAAGCCTACAGATGTTACACTCTCACAAACCTTTGAGTGAAGCCATAGATATTTCTTTAAGCTGGAGCTTTTTGGTGGAACACCAGATCCCTTTACCTGCTTCTTCTGGAGATATTTTGTCATCTTGCACCTAAGCCACCACCGTAACATTGCTGTCTGTGCACGTCTCCTGGTTAGAGCCGATCACGTTATTTTCTGTGGATAACATGCCGTTGATCCCCCGATGCTTCACCTCCGAGCTCGTGCTTGATGACCGGTCACCAAAGCAACAGGTTTCATAGAGTTAATGTGGAAACAGCCCTTTTTACACAAAAGGGAACAGTGTGTGAACCGCATCTTGAAACAACGGCGTTAGAAGTGCAAAGAGGAGAGGTACCTGCGGGGTGCCCGGGACCAAGCCCCATCCCTGCACCCTCTGCTGAAATCAGCCTTTTGGATGCGCCAGCGAAGTTCCTCCAGTCACAGGCTCTTTTCTGCCTTAAAACAGGATATAAAATACGTTAGTGATTTTGTGCATTCATACGGCCTGTCTGCCCTTACATGGATTTCTTTACAATTTCTGGTCACGCAAAGAGCTGCATCATTTACAGGCAGGATTCACAGGAATGCGGCTCTGCTGCTAAGGAGCAGCTGGAGGACACACTTAAATAAAACAGAAATCCTCCTCGCAAGCTGTTTCATGTTATCATGAAGGTTTATAGATGGAGATAAATCCTTTCTGACCTATGTGACCCAGTTGGCAAGCAATGACAGGTTCCCCCTGGGCCTGGACCCAGGTTCTTTCAATATTTCTGAAACTTCTGGAGCATCCCTCCCTCCTCGTGGACATGACTAAGTACAAAGGGAATTTAATCTCCTTCTCTCGCAGCCCCAGTCTCCCAGGGTCTGAATTTCTTGCTTTCTCTGTAGTCTGCGTCTCTGTCTCCCTGCAAAAGGGAGGCTTTTGCACACTGAAACTGCTCCTAAATTCACCCAATAATAAATCATTCAAACCTGACTAAGTCTGGAAAAATCTTTGTAGCTATGACATAACATGACACAAATCCCTGGCTGTGAATACAGGAGCGTTGTTTCTCTTTGGGAGGGGTGTGGGTGTTGAAAAGGGTTATTCCCTGTTGCAACTCCCCTACTTCCAGGTGCCGTTAACAGGGAAATGGGATTTTCAGAGGCTCGGCGGACCAACCTGCACAGAGCGTGTGCCAAGCCTGCGCCAGCCAGTCCCTGCTATCAGCCAGCTCTGGGTTGCCCATGGCCTGAGACCCTCCCATTGCTTCAGGTTCCTCCGGGCCAAACCTCAGCCCGAACCCGAGCGGGACACTGAGAACACCACCGAAGGTTTTTGGCAGGTGGCTTTTTGGTCCTGATGTGTCCTTCTCATTCCTTACACTTTGCCTTAATACTCTGCTTGTAGGAAACAAAGTCATTTACTCTGCCACCAGTTCTGTGAAACCTGTGCAGGACGTACGACAGAGATTCCCTAAGATCTCTTTATTTGCTTCGAACTACCCTGCCCGATAATGTTTAAGATGATTTTTTTTTTTTTAAGATAGTTTTGTGATTTTTATTTCCCTTTTCAGGGCCCCTAAACTGTATGTGCCTGACCTCATATTTCTATTATTGAACATTTATGGGATGCACAAAGATATTTTACAAGAGACTAAATTGGACGAGATGTTAGCACAGGTATCACTTAGTGTTCTCCACGTTGCGTGTTAAACTATTGAAGCAGCTCTGCACAGGTTCAGCTCTTCCAGAGAGTTAAGTTACTGAAAGAAAATAATAATGAAGAAATTGCTGCACTCCAGATGAAGAATGGGAAAGGGGGTCTTCGGGTATAGGAGTTAGGAATGAAAGATAAGCAAAACAAAGCTTTGAAATGAAACCATCCAACAGGATTAAGGCAACAAGGGGGGTGAAAAAATGTTCCCACTTCAACAGCGTGTACATTTTTTAGACTGATTTGAAAAAATTGAGTTCAATAGGCTCTTACGGGCTCAGTAATTCAACACAGGCTGCTGCTCTCGCTTGCTAAAAAACCAGCACAGAACTTGGTAGGACAAGAAAGTAGGGAAGGGTGTGGGATAACTCGCTCGCTATGTTTTGCATATGTATAAGCAAAAAAAAGCTAGACGGAGAGTAGCATGGCTGTGAGAGAGCTCTTAAAGAATCAGTTAAGTAGCATATGCCTATAAAGCTAATCCCCCTTGTGCCGTGAGCCAGCACGCCAGCTGGGGAGCGGTGCCAGCGTTCCCCACTGCAGGCGGGTGCGCAAACTGGGGAGACCAAGCCAGCATTTGCGCGGTGGTGGAGGCACAGCACGCTTCGAGCGCAGCAGCTTTTCAAGCTGTCCTTCCTAAAGCAGTTACCTTCCCAGAAAAGCCAATAAATATCCTCTTCCTTGATCTTTACAAAATTACAGTCGAGGATGGATTTCAAGTGTTTTGCTGCTTGCAAACACTTCCACGCAGCTCTCGCTTTAGTATTGCAGGGCTCTTAATGAGGCATCATGACTAAGTTCAAGCTTTTTTAGGAAGGATTTTGTGGTGCTGCTGCCAACCGTAATTGACGGCTGTTTGGAGGAGCTTGGTCAGGGCTGTGATTAGGTTTCGGAAGGAGCTGCCCGAACAGGCAGTGGTAGGGGGCAGTTCCCCCCGCCGCCGGGTCGCTGCCGCTCCCTGTCCCTGCACGGCACCCGCCGAGCGCCGGGGCTGCGCTGCGGGGACAGCTCGGTGACGGGCTGCGCGAGGGGATGATTTCACGGCTTTGTCGCTGCCATCAGGCCCGGCCTGCGGTCAGGCGGCTGATGGGCTGTCTAGACAAGCACGCCTTCGAGGAAGCCATGTTCTTCTGGTTCCTATTTAATTACGAGACAGGCTTTTTCATCTGAAATGTAAACATGCCCCTGAACAGGAAAAAAAGAAAAAAAAATAAAAAATCTGCTGTGGCATTTCTTGTATAAAAGCCCCTTTTTGTGAAGAGGTGATTTGGTTCATATATTTCCACTCCGCACTGTGGATATATTTTCATCTTTCCCATTTGGGCATTAGGTTTCCTGTAAAAAAGGGTGAGGTGAAAATGCTGAGCCCCTCAGAAAGTGCTCGTGTTTAGCAGAGCCGCAGCTGTGCAAATAGGAGGCCTCACATGGAACAAGTGAACTGAAATCCACCTGGTCTGATGGCTCCCACTTCCCACATCCAGCCTCAGGCTCCCTGTGAGAGGCAGGAGGGAGGTTCGCTGCCGGGATGGGAGCTGGCGTGGCCCTCGGCATGGCCGTGATGTGGCCAGCTTTTGCCATGGCCAGCAACGGCTGCCAGCGGTCTTGCCAGGCTGAAGGTTGTTCTGGGTCTGAAAGGACAATTGCAGTGGGTGATTCCTCTGACCAGCATGAAAACACGCATTAATTTCATTGTAACTGAAGCGAAATATCCCAAAGGTGAGGAGAGAGGGCCCTGGATCATAAGGCGAGGCTTTGCCCGGAGGCTTCACCACAGGCCCTTGTTGGGTGCTGCTGGTCCATCGGTCTGCTCTGGCTGGTCCTCTCCTCGCCCATCTCTTGCCCTGGGCACAGGGTGCCTTCCCGGGCGGCTGCGAAGGCACGCGCGTTGCTGTGTGTTTGCTGTAGGCAAGGGTATCAGCTGCGCGTAGACAGGGTACAAAGCAATTCCTTTGAGAAGTGCAGCTTGGGAAGTCTCAGGGACTTCACAGGGAACTGGAGATGACCCCTCCTGTTGGATCTTTGCATTTCCCTTTGCTTCGCTCTCACGTATCTAAAGTAGAATCGAACCGAGAGGCCAGGTCAAAGCTTACCTGCAAGGTTTTGTGTTGTCCTGGAAAAAAATAGACGTGAAAGTTAAGTCTTCCTCTTCCACCTCGTGCCAAGCTCCTGTGAATGGCCCTTGTTACGGAACCTTCAGGAACCCAACAATGCGCACAAACACCAGCCCAGGAGGCTCTGCCCCCCCTGCACACCCCCACACAGGCGCTGGGTGCTGCCACCGGCAGCCAGTTCGGGGGGATGTTTCTGCTCACTGAAAGGGGAGCAGGCCCCTGGGTAAACCCAACAGCTTCTCTCTGTACGGGGTCTGAAATGGAGTAAGTGGGATGCAGCATCTAGAGCTAAACAAACAAGAGCTTTTTGTTTCTAAATGGGCTCTCTTCCAAGCTTGCTTTAGTTTGGGGAAAATCTGTTCTCTGCGGCTTTTCTGAAGACTTTTGTTGCTCTTCTGTTGACCATCCTACTTTTGTTTATGAAATTAATATGGTGTTGAATTTCATATGTTATTGAATTGTTTTGAGCATGTCTTAGCCCTAAGCGAAGATATGGTAACAACGTAAGATCAGAGCCAAGAAAAACACAAAAATTGCCTATGTGTCAAGAGGGGGACAGCACTCACCTTGCTGGGTTTGAAGGAGATAAAGAGATCTCCAGACTTGCCCATCCCTGTCCAGCACCAGCATGATCCTGTCTCTAGATCGGATCAGCAGTGCGATGTATCACAGACTTCCCCGAGTTTCCCTTTGTTCATCCAATCTACAATATAAAAAGAATTTCTGTGAAACAGCTGTAAGTCCAGACATAAATACTTTTGTATTGCAAGAAAAAGAAATTAAGGTTATGGAAAATCAGAACTTTTTAAAGATAAAACAGCTATATCACTGAAGGACAAGAAGGTGTTTTGTTACCTTCATAACATACAACTCGAAAATTGGTATGAGGATTGAAATGCAGCACAACAGCAAAACCGCTGCAGGTGCTTTTAATAAAAACAAGATTTAGTTATTGAGTTATTATATCTTATTTGAAAGGTCTTTTAAAATATTTATTATCTAGTCCTACCTGTAAAATGAGTGTTGTTATTAAGCGCGTCTAAATATTTGTTCCATTAGACTGCCCGTGTTCGTGTCAACAAAAAACAGAAATAAAAATTATTCATTTCTTGCTCGTTTGACGGCAGGCTTGCTCCCTCGTGATGGGGTGTTTGATAGATTTCGGATGTTAGCAAGTGGAACGGGTTTTACAGAGCTCAGTAGAAAACCCTGGGTTTAGATCAGTCATTTTCAGGTTTTTTTCTGGTGCAAGCATGGAGCGCTCTGTTGTGAATTTAGGACCACTGAAAATAGTTTTGCTATCTTTAGTTGCCTTTCATGGTCCCCTGCAGAGTAGCTCCTGACTCAAAAATGGTGCATGGGTGACAGCTATGAAGCCGTAGGTGTTCTGGGCGATTCTGAAGAACGCAATGGAAAATTATATGCCTTTGATAAAATAGTGAACTCTATTAAATTTATATGACTTCTAAATAAACTTCTGTGGCAACCTATTAGTTAAGGGTATTAAATTTTATAAGGCTTCCTTGCAAGAGCTGCTCCCGCCGGCAGCCATCTGGAGGAGAAGCGGCGGTGGTGGGGTGTGCAGGGGCAGGGACGGTGCCAGTGTCGCGCGGACGCCGCAGCACGTCTGCCACAAATGCCGAGGTGCCGGGGGTCTGCACAGCCCTCTCCTGCCCTCTCCTACCCCCACCCCAGCGCTGCTACCAGTCCACCCCCCAGCTCAGCCCGGGCCAGATCGTCTATTCCTGACCCATTTGCATGAAAGGATTTAACCCCCAAAATAACAACAACAATAATAGAAAATCAAAGCAAGGAAATAAGCAAGGAAATAAATGGTGCCGTGTTCTGTCAACAGCAGTGACGCTCTGTGTGGAGAAATTAACTCCCAAAGTGTACTTGCCCTTTGTGTCTGATTTTAACCCCGTGTATTTCTATCAGTTTTAATCAGTAGATTTATATTGGGCACCAAACGTTGAAATTGCCTAAACTTGAAAGGCTTGCCCATGAAATGAGTCAGAATAGATTCTCTGTGGAAGTTACTGCAGTGCCAATAAGGATTAATTAAAACTCAAATGTTCTTCATTGTGTGTTAATTGAGGAATTGTTATTCAGTCAACCTTCTTGATTTTTCTCTGTGTTAAATAATCATAGAAGTATTTCACCTAGTCTCACTGTTTATTCAACCAATTAATTAAGGGAGGGGATATTCTGCATTTATTAGTATTTTAATTGGAGAATTTTATTCCCGGTGGCCTAAACATCTACATATGTTCAGGTTTTGTATTTAGCTTTTTTATCTTTTAAATGACCAATGTTCCTGATAGTACACACCACAGACTAAAAAAAAAAAAATGTCTTTCAAGTACTCTGTGCAATTGAACTTCATTAGAGCTTGAAAACCAGGGGCCAGGTTTTAATCTCAGCTGTGCTCGTGTAGGTCTAAAGTAATTCCCCACTATAATAATGGATTTACTTTGAGTTGATGCTGGAATCGAGATGAGAATCTGGCCCCTGTGATTTAAATGATTAGAGTGCACGTCATATAATGACATTTAACAGTTGCTAGTTCAAAACAATATCTTTAATGGTTACTGATGTATAAAAGTTCCATTTATAACATATTCACGGTTTAGCACGTGCCACAAAATTTAAATCTCCGTAAAGAGAGTCCTCTTGTAGGGCAAAACATAAGAAAATTCTTCACTTTATAAGGACAAAATTCCCGTGTATTTCCGTGTGCATAGCTTTTTTCCCCACGTGACCATCCTCTAGATCACATTATCATGTCGTTAAAAAAAAAATCCAAAAAAAAAAAATCCAAACTTGTAGACTCCAGAAGCAAGTCCAGAAAGCTGCCGACTTGCACATTTTATTCCATTTTTTTTAAGAGAGAAAGTCTGTTCTGGTAAGGAAATAGGAACGCTGATTTCTATACTAGATAAGCTTTTTTTGGAGATCCTGTGCAGGTGCGCCGTGGTTCGCAGGAAGCAGCAGGGCGGCCCCAGGGAGGTGTTCGCGCCCCACTTCCCCGGGGCACTGAAGGGGTGCTGGAGCACAGGCGCTGCCCCAACGAGAACTCCTACGGGATTTTCCTGCTTGTAGGTGTTATACTTCATTTTTACTCCTGAAAGTAGGAAAGAAAAACAGAAAAAGGAGTAAAATGACACCCTTCTAGAGATTTATTTCCTCTGACCACATAACTGCAAAATAATAGATATTTACAACTCTGAAATGAAATCAAAGTACTTCAGTATTTTTGCCGCTTCTGCCTTTCTTCACTGCACTCTGTTGCGAATCAACAAACACCAACACAGTTTTCATGCCAACAGTCTGTATTCTTTGTGCTCCATTTTTTCCGATCTTTAGTATTCTTCAATAACCCTACAAATACATTTTTTCCTCCTGACTTTGCCCTGACTTTGTATTTCATTGGGAAGATCAAGGTAGAGATTACTCCCAATAAAGTAGGACCTTATCTTGCACAGAATAATATGAAAAACATATAAACATGTCTAATATCTTTTGTTTTTCCACACCAATGCCGAGTGATTTATAGTTGCAGTTCTTATTTCCCTGACAAATAAAGTGGCTTTAGATTAAAAATTTGGCAAAATAAATATTTTTTTTTCTGTGTAAAGGTCCTCTAGATTAATATAAATTATTTTTAAATTCCATATTGCAATCACAGTCCCCGATTTAGCAATGCAATTAGTATCCAGTTACATTAAAAAATATGAACAAGCCACCCACAGTCAGTCAGTGAAGTACTCGGGTGCGTGCTTAAATCCCATTGGGTTTAATGAGATGTGAATATTTGGTTGAAGTCAGGTCACTGTGCTAAATATAGAAAGTTAGATTAGCAGGCACTATCTTGGCGAAATACTCAGGTGAGTTGATGTTACTAACATTGGAGTTTCGCGCTTCACCTTATCTGAGTTGTCAGTGCACCCTTTTAAACTTGTCATCTTATCTTAATCTTTGTAGTTAGTTTGTCTTTGTTACTCTTGAGTGATGGTTTCCTCGGGGCCTGCCCATTTATTTATTTTTAAATGGTATTAAATGTTTTCCAAACACCACCAGTGACGATGCATGAAAGCGCTCAGCGGAGGAGCAGGCGCGTGCCCGCCGTGTGTGAGAACCCAACGGTGCCCCCGTGCGCCTCAGACCTATGGCATCCACATGCCAGCAGTCAGCTGCAGGGGCATCACTTTAATCCTCGTGGAGAAACTGGGGCGGTTCCAGGCAATAATTAATCTAATGACTGCCGAGGGGAGATGAAGGCAGATGTGCGCACACGTGTGCCCAGCCCTTTGCACGGCACTGCCGGGCTCCTCTCTGGGGCACCTTATCAGGTGGTCATCTGGCTGCCAAACCGCTTTAGAGAAAGTGGCATCTCAAATGAAACAATGCAATTAGCTCAAATTTGACCCGCACGCCCAATATTCTCCGTGTGGATGGGTGCTGGTGCCGCCCCGCAGCTGGAGCAGAAATTTCCCCACCGTGGCAGTGACTCACCCCATAGCATCGCAACAGGCTTGTGCTTGGTTCTCACTGTGTCTCCCTTCTCCCCCCTTTCCCTGCAGCGGTGCCTGCTCCCTTCTGCCCCCCTTTCCACGCAAGGTGCAGCCTTCCTTCCTAAAAGAGGCTGCACCCCCGTGGCATGGCCATTGTCCCCAGAGCGCTCCCTTCAGTCACCCCCAGAGCTCTCAGAAACACCAAAACCATACTCTGCTGCAAGTCAGAAAGGCGCTCCATCAACACACTATGTTTTATAATTCCTTGAACTTCCTTTTTATTTAGGATTGTGTTTCTGGGAAGGGAGACTTGTCCATAGTTCTTGAAAAGGAGTTCAAAAAGGCCTGGGTGACAGAAGGTTAAGAAAGTGAAGACCAGAGAACAAATCATGACAAAATTTTGGAGGAGTTTTCTCTACTCTGCTGTTCATGACACCACGGGGAGTTATAAAGGGCTGTGCTAATACTCGTTGTCACTAAATACTGGCAAATAACCAGAACTGAAAATTAGAGTGAATCACAATTTGTGCTTTTAAAAGGAAAAAAAAATACAAAATCCTATTATATCCATCTACCATTGCCCATCCATCCAAACCTTCTTGAAGGAGTCCACCATTAAGCAGTTTCGCTCTCTGGGGTAATTGCTTTCCCTAAGAGAGCCCCCTTCTATGGAAGCTCTGTCAAAACAAGGACAAGTTTTGGGTCCATCAACCTTGACAATGTCCTCTGACATTATTAGCTGAATTCATCAGCTATTAATGACTGCAAGATATATAGGATATACTCTGGTTAGCACTTGGAAAGACTTTCAATTCACTTCTAGCTCTATTTATTCATTTAGACTAAATGGAGTTATTAAAGGTCATGACTTCATTTCCAAAGTATCAGGTGAAAATACTTTTCAATTTAACAAATAGAGGACACTGCTAGCAATAAAATTAAATACCATCTTCAACAGTTTCTTTGATTTTAAAAGATATTTCCTAAAAGTTTTACTTTCGTTAACTAAATCCGGGTGGGGTCTGGAGAAAGGAATGGTGGCGCACAGTGCTCAAAGGAGAGTTGTTGCCTCTAATAATGAATTTTGGGACTTTGGGTTTTTAGAGAACAGCAACAAGATTTCTTGTCCTCCTCAGCACTGAATGACATGGAAAACCTGAAATATAATAACTACCATATGCAGAGAGGTTTTACAATAAAGCTCGCACTTTAATTTTATGATCTGAGATTTACCTGCAAATCACTAGTGAGTCAGTCACCACTGAAGAAAAAATTTTCTCTGCTCTTATGCTCCTTAAGGAGTGTATACACTAGATATCTTTTTTCTGTAAATGTTTTGTCCAAGTGTTTTTGGTATGGACATTGCACTACAAATTACAGATACTGCTATACTAAAAGTTTACCCAATTCCCCCCCTGCCCCGCCCCGCAATGGGAAATCTGAAAAGCCATCTGCACCACTGACTCCTGCCAGAAGATCAGGGTTCGCCTTTTTCATGTCCTAGAACTGTTCAAGCTCTCATCAACCTGTGCTGGGGTTGTGAAATAAAGCCCTGAATCTAGACAACGCAGTGAGATTGGCCCTGTTGAAGATGTCCACCTTCAGCAGGACAAGTGCTTTCTGGATGGATTTGGTTGGGAGGGCAGGCAGCAAGCAGGTGTCAGCAGGTCTTCTCCAGTAGCATCCTCAAGAAAGATGGATGAAGAGCAGAGGGGTTTATCTGTTGACCTTCCTATGAGAGAGGATGGTAGACCCGACCCAGGTGAGGACAAACTTCCCAGCTAGAAACAGAGGTATCTGTCCCCAGAAGGAGAGGGGGGGACCAGAGAGGGGTCCTGGGAGGCCTGAACTTACGGTATCTTGGGATTTTTCAGGATTTTGTAGGACGATAGATGACCTGTCTTCAGGGGTAATCAGGCGTGTCAGACAGGATTGATACTACTCCTACTTTATGAGCTGAAAACCATATGACTGAGAGTAGAAAATGCTTCAGTGTCCCAGCTGGGTGACTCCTGGCGCGCTGGGTGTGCTGGGAGAGCCGCCCACGGCGGGAAGAAACTGCCCTCCAGAATCCCCACGTGCTTGCATTACCTACAGCTTCCTGACTGGGTAACTTCAATGAGTACTCCTACTAATTTCAAACCGCATAGACTGCAAGATCCCCTCCTTTGCTGGCTCTGACATTTGAAAACGTTCAGTGAATAATTTTGCTCGGTTTGTTTAAGGAAACTTCAGGCCCCCACAAAAGGAATGGGGAAGAACTGTGATTTAACTTAAATTTCTCCCCTGTTCAGGCGGTGGTACAGTGCAGTGCAATTTAGATTACGAGATCTGCAATCTACAGGCAGACTTCTTCGGTGACCACAGAAACTTGCCTGCTTCATTTGGTAGCTGCAAAACAAATGTTTCTGCTTCTGTGAAAAATTGCTTTGAGAATGACCAGGTATCTGAGCAAGGCCAGATGTTGTGTGTGCTGTATCAGATTGGAATAAAAAAGTGCTTTTAACACAAAACAGGTACGCACAAGATGAGCCTAATGCCAAAATAACATAAAGGCTCCTTTGTGAGCTTTCATCTCCGTTTGGAGCTTTGTGCACCTTCATTTTGTCGGAGCTGTATATTTCGTTCTCCAAACACTGTAATAAAGAAATCAAGCCCTAATCAATCAGATCTTTCTGTAGATCAACTCTTGTTATTCCCCATGAGGAAGCCTTATGGTTGTAGGAGCAATGTATTAATTTGTGAAGATGGCTGCGGTCTTAGAATGTGTCTAGGCATCATGAACATGACGATAGCAAATGAAAAGTATTTCCTCTGAGGTCCGGTCTAAAGATGTCATAAATGCAGTAAGAGACGTAAATAAGAATTAATTAAGAGTACTGGTCAGAACTTGTTCTGTGGCTTAGAACAGGACCAGCACAACTACAGAAATTTGAACTGTGTCCAAATTTTTGCTTTATGTTGTTTGTAATGTATGTGGCTTGGCCAAATGACCTTGCTTATTTGCCTTTGCTGCATTTCTCCAACTCCTGTAGCTGCGTTGTGGAGACAGAGATTACAAAGCTCTCTCTTACTGTTACGGCTTGCAGACAGAAATGGTCTAGTAAGCCCCAGCTCATCCTCGCAATTTAGAATGGAAATTGTAGCTTCCAGCTGGTTACTGGAGAATAGTGAGATAATGGGAAGCAAAACAGAAGGGAAGAAGTCGGGTCTGTGCATCAGTACCTTCATACGGCAGGAGGACTGCCTCCAAACTTATCATGCACTGTGGTTTAGAATTGATAATGCCTGAATTTGAATGGTTTTTTTTCTTAGGAGGTGGCAGGGTGACTTATAAACATAGGGATCACGTTTTTGCTGGGAGCAGCTGGGGCTCAGCGCAGTGAAACACCCTGCCTGAAGTCACTCTGCAAATCCATCACAGAGCTTGGAATAAAATCTATAATATTTGAAGTGCTGCAATAATCATTTCTTTGCAGAGATCCACAAGGGATCTGTGCAAGTCTGAGACAAGCGGCTGAATCTGCTTGTACCATCGCACCGCGCTCATGGAAGAGCCGGGCAGAGCTGTTGGCAAACCACCCTGTGAGCAGGAGGAGCATTAGGCTCCTACGCCTGGAACATCCCTTTTGGCTGACCAAAAGTTACAGAAATTATTTTTGCTTAAATATGAGCCTAATGCAGATTCACTTTTCGCTTGCAATAAGAGAATGATGGAGGAATAAACCAACAGGATTATCTGGATAATCAACTTATCTTACGCAGCTTGGTGCTCACCATCTTCCATAACTTTTCCGTGAAGGGAGCTGCAGGTGGTGCCTGCCGCGGGCTGCCCGGGGAGGTTCTCCCTCCCTTAGGGATGTAGTCCTTCCCTTAGGGGTGTAGCCTTTAGGCTTTTTTAAAAAGGGGAATATAAATTAATCCCATTTTTAACTTGCAGACTTTAGTTTCTCTAGGCTATGCTGAAAACATCTAAAGATATTACTGGATTTTTCTCCTAACGCAATCTGGCTAGTAGGGTGGTATAAATGCTTTGTAATTCCTATGGTACAGGTATCCAAATCAATAATGTTTTCATTGGTCAAAGTTGGTAAAAAATCAGCAAAAGCCTTGAAAAGGTGTCGTGCTAATGACGACTCACCAGCTGCTGATGAAAACAAGCTCCCTCAATTAGGAAAATATGATTTATAATCCAGTAATATTCAGTGATGTTTACCAGGAAATAAAAAACATTGGCTCCTTGCTGTAAGTGAAAAGAAAGAAGTCATGAATATGTGTGATTTTTTTTTTTTTTGGTAATTTTTAATGAAAAATTTAAAACAATGTCATTATTTTTGCATTTCAAATTCTCTGGGAAGTGGCAGAGCAGGCAGTAACACGTAATGCAAAACGAATTGAAAAGAAAATCTGGGATAATTGATTGTTACCTCAGGAAAAAAAGGTAGAGGCTTCTTTCACTAGACAAAAAAAAAAGTTTAGACTCAACTTGTCATTTTGAGATTTTTTGCCTTCTGTGAGACTTTGAGGACTAATTATTGCAAATGCAGTCAACGCTCTAATCCATCCAATGCTCAGAGGTCAAAATGTTTCATCAGATTAAGGGATTATAAAATTTCTAGAAGATTGGTTCAGGTAATTTCAAAGTTTTAGTGGTTAAATTTTATTTTAGCAGTTGCTGAAATGAAACAAATGGGTGATTGTACTTCTGCAGCTGCCCAGCATGTTGACCCACGGACTGTAGAATTGAACAAAATCCGCTTTAAAGTATTTACTCTGTCCTGCAAAGCAAGCAGTTCTTCAGGGCTGGGGGGGCTGCAGGGAGGGTGCAGAGAGCCATTTTATACCTATTGCAAATCCGGGAATTCCTGTCGGAGATCAGAGCGGGGGGCAGCGGATGCAGCACTGCTCCGGGAAAAGCAGCCAAGTAGGGGAAGGGCCAAGAGAAACCAGCCGCGGCCGGACCCGGCTCCTGGAGCGGAGAGAGCGGCGTTGGGTCGCAGCTCCGCATGGCGTTTGCCGTGTCTGCGCGCGGCAGGATCCCATAAACCCCGGGGCAGAGCGGTGTGAGAGGTGGAGAAGCCTCCGGTCTCGGAATAACTGACTCGTCTTTATTCAGGGATTACATTTTAATTCCTCCTTTCAGATATGGCCAGGAATACGTGTAGTCACTAATTAAAGTAAATAGATGCATGAAAGATGTGTTGAAAAATACCTGTCTGTTGGCCAAGGGGATGTGTGAGATTATGGTGAGGGTGTGAATGCGCTTTGCTGGGAATTTCCCTGTCAGTTGTGATTTTCAGTATGCTTTCCCATTAACCGACTGGTTTGTGCAGGTTGGAAAGGAAATATCCGAAGAAGAACTGTATGAGAAAACACCGACAGCAGTGCTAAGCGCTGTGTGTCCCTCCCATCAGAGTGTTTGTAAGCACGAGCGTTTTTCTCACTAAAAAAATACACTTTAAAAATATTTAGATGCCTTTAGGAATTATAATCGGAATAACCGTATCTGGCGTCAGCAGCGCCTTTGTCAGTGGGCGGTGACATTGCCTGCGTTAGGCAGCCTGCATCGCCCAACGACATGGCGCAGTTTACTAATAAGGCGCAGGTCATTAGTATGAGGAGTTGAGCTCGTTACTGGAAGGGGTCCAGGGGCAGCCAGCTCAGAAACCACCGGCAGTGAGACCCCAGGGGGGGCGGGGATGAGACCTGCGCGTCTGCCGGGGGCCGCTCGCTGCATTTCTCACCTTGGCAAATCTCTTGCGGCATCTCTACGGGAACTTTGCAAATTGGTCGGCTTTGCCTGAACAAGTGGAAAAAAAAAACCAAACCCAATCCTCCGAGCATGAGAGCAAAGGTGGAGGGGCAGGAGGGAGCCGGCTGCCGCAGGGCTGAGCCCGATTAAACCATCTCAGCAGGGTTCACCCCGCGGTCACCGGGACAGTGACTTAGTGCTGGTACTTGAGCGGGGCCTGGAGTCGCCGAGCCCGGCTCTATCCCACCAAACACACTAAAAACCCAGCGCAAATCTCAGGGCCTTGCTGAGAGCCTCACCCAGCTATCGGAGGTTCTTCAGTTCCCATGTGCAACCTGGCTTAATGATCAATTTATTCTTTAATGATTTCCATTCATCTTATGTGCATAAGAAAGCAGAAACAGCTATCAAACTCCAAATATTTTCGTGTGTTACCTGTGGTAGAGAATTGCCCATTTTCCGTGCAGCAAAGCCACTCTCACACGCTCAGGGAGAAAAGCGACATATGAGCAGGAGAAACCAGGCAAAGTTTTAGCTTGAAGTGACAGGAAACTCAGCATTAGCCTGTCTTAAACTGTGTCAGAGTGGGAGTCTGCATTTATAACACCCTTGTAAGTACTACTTAGCATTTAAATTTAGGATTTTCTCTGTGGGCGATGCTAAAGACGACAAGTGTCTGCGAAATGGGTGGTATCACACTGAATATGACCTTTTGGCAAGCCCTGCATTAGCAGCCTGCTGTCAAGTTCTCCTCGCTTCTCACTTCAAACCCCATGAAAACAAAGCAGCTCTTGGCGCTCGGGAGGCGTGAGGCATCGCACGTGCCCCAGGGAGACCTGCTCGGTGCTTTGGGAGAGTTCAACTTTAAAAAGGGGCTGCTGAGAAACCACTGGGATGGATAAAACATCATTGCTGAGTGCTAGGGATTTTGTATGCTCTGTGTTTCATCATCTTTATCGTGAAATACGTAACTCAAAGCACACAAGGCAGATGCGCTCGCTGCTCTGAGCTGCGTCAGCCCGCGCGTCCAGATTTCCTGTGAATTTTCTTAACTTTTACTTGTGCCACGTCACCAGAAAACCCTCACTGTAGGCTGTGCTTTCATTCGGAGGTAATGTAAACCATTTCCAAAGCAATATTTGGTTGGGTTACTCACCTGATTTTACTAGAGAAGCAGTTTTAATTTTAGGTATTTCAGACTTTGATTTCATTTGGTTCTGATTTTAATGAGTTAATTATGCTGTTAACTCTGATCTAAGTATCTGAGAAGAAAAATAGCAAAAATTTTAATTAGCTTACTGCAGTACGTAACTACTTTTCTTCTAAACTGGCGGGTAATTGACCGTGCATTGCCTAATATGATTCTTTTGGTAGTTAATTATTTTACTCACTGGATAAGAGAATACTTGTAAGCGATTACGTCACGATTCCTTGGGGAAAGAATACATACATGAATGTCTTCACCTTACTTTTACCATGTGCCGTAGTCAGTAGGAAACGTGCCCTGAAGCCCCCGCCAAGGTGCCTGCGGCACGGCAGAAGAGGCTGGCACCAGGTGCTGCTGGTGGGACGGGGGAGCCGGGAGCAGCCGTGCCCTGCGCACACGGGGGTTGTATTACACCTCTGTGCCACACCGAAAGCACGGCCGCGGTGTGCTGCAGAGGCAGCGCCGGTGGGGATGGTGCAGAGCTTCCCATCAGCCGCTCTGCGCGGCTGCAAAGGGCACCGGAGCTGGTGAGGGGTCTGGGGAACAAGTCTGGTGAGGAGCGGCTGAGGGAGCTGGGGGTGTTCAGCCTGGAGAGAAGGAGGCTGAGGGGAGACCTTCTCGCTCTCTGCAGCTCCCTGAAAGGAGGGGGTAGCCGGGGGGGTCGGGCTCTTCTCCCAAGGAACAGGCCATGGGACAAGAGGAAACGGCCTCATGTTGCACCAGGGGAGGTTTAGGGTGGATATTAGGAAAGATTTCTTCCCTGAAAGGGTTGTCAAGCGTTGGCACAGGCTGCCCAGGGCAGTGGTGGAGTCGCCATCCCTGGAGGGATTTAAAAGCCGGGCAGACGTGGTGCTGAGGGACATGGGGTAGTGGGGGTTTGTCAGAGTTAGGTTGATGGTTGGACTTGATGATCTGAAAGGTCCCTTCCAACCAAGACAATTCTATGATACAGTATAAGTGTAATTTGGGAAATCACAAATGTCTGCGATACCATTAATGATCCTCCTGTGGCTTAAAATAAACTCTCCGGTTCCAAGCTGCTCTCTGCCAGACCTACTCATGCTCTCCCTGCGGCTCAGGGAGGGTGATGGTCCCCAGGTAGAACCTCAGCCAGGCCGCCCGCTCTGCTGTCACATCAAGTGTCCCCGTTTTGAGATGATGGGGAGAAATAAAAGCCTTTCAGGGAAAGCCATCACAGCTGCTCAGCGCCTGTCTGCAGGGACACCAGGATTCACCTGGCAGAGGGGATCATGCGGGAATGTCCTGGTGCCCAGCCTGGGGAAGCCTCAGTGTCTGGTTTTCATCTGCCACCTGGAAATTTGGCCTCTTAAAATCTTTTCAAGCAAATGCCCATAACTTCCAAGGACTTCGGCCTGGAAGGACATGACTCGCCGCTCTGGCCAGACTGGCGGGCTCTTACTGCAACACCACATACTTTTTAAACTGAACTTCTGCCCTCTTCATGACCTTGTGACTTTAATAGCTTTGCTGTTATTGATTTTCGGTCTCGTTATTAGTTTATTTTTGTATCACACAAGTGCTCAATGAAAACAGACTGCCCAGGAGAAAAATGCCGCTTGCGTTGGCCAGTCCTTTGTTCGCTCGCATTAGTGAGGGGTCCATCTCGATCCTTTAAACACAAGGAGGAGGAAGAGTAGCACAGAAAGAAAATTAGCAGTGAAGCAAGTTGTTGTACTTTGTCATATAGCATATGGCAACGGCAGGGGAAAGGTGACTGCAAGTCGTGGTGTTGCCTCCGCTTCGTAGCAGTTTTCCTCTGTAACCTTCTCCTGCCGAGCTCTGCTGGGGGCTTTGGAGGGGAGACCTCAAAATAAAATTGAAAAAAAAAAAGGCAAAAAGCACTGTCAAGCCTGAGAAATGGTATGCTTTGCTAAAATGAAATCAGAAATTATTGAAAGAACCTGATGCATCTGGAGAGGACACCCCGGTGTGGGTCCTGGCCGGCGACAGCGCTTCGCTCCCGCGGTGGCAATGCCTCTGCCCTGCCCCGGCCACCGGCTCTGCCTTCGGGATGCCGAGGCAGAGTCACAGCCTTTGCATTGATAGAGCTACTGAAAAAAGTTTCCGCTCTATCCGCTTTTCCAAAGGGAACTGTGCTAATAGCAGACCTTACTGAGAGCGAGGACAGGGCGTCACCTGCAGCAGTGAAGGAACTTTGTAGCCTGTATTCAAACAGGAGTTCATGGCTGTCTTGTACTTGGTAGTTTTCATCCAGAGCCGATATCAACGACAGAGAATTGCACTGGTTTTCTGTGTCATAAATTACTGCTGTTGAATATGTATCAGCTTTGCAAGTCAATAGATCTGAATAATTAATTCGAACAGAAGTCTTTGTTTGCATGCTTTTTTTTTTTTAAATATGGAAAATGAGAAGCTGCTGACTTTCTGAATAACTGGCTCAACAAACTTTTGCTGGGCAAGTGGGCTACATCGCTATTTGTTTCCTTACTGATGTATGAGTTCACAGGAGTCAAACTGACTTTTAAATTCATCAGGAGATACATACAAACTTGCCAGGAGAAAAGTTTTACTCGTGTTCCTCCTTGCCATTTCACCTTCTTTTTCACTTGAGTTTGTTTCTATTCAGCCTCCTGTTTGCTTTTCCATTTCAATTCCCAGAAAAGGTGTTATGCATATATAGATAGTGTGCAGAAGAATACGTATTTATAGATGTATAAACTTTGTATTTTAAAATATGAAGTCAAAGGACATGTATTTTGCCGTGCCCTTTACTAAATTGATGTTTTCTCCAAAGCAGCTGCACGGCCTGGGAACTCCAACACAAGTTTTCCAGTTGCCTCGGTAAAACTGATGCCCGGAGGACGCTCAGTGAAGTGCTCTGGGGAAGGAGCCGGACGCAAAACCCTCGTCTGCTGGCCAGAGCCTGGGTGCCCTTTGCTCCTCGGGGACAGTCTGACGCCGGAGCGCCTGGGTAACGCACCCACCAGCACCTACGGTGTCCTGGGGACCAGAGCAGCAAAGCAGTGAAGGTGTGTGAGTATGTGAACTGGGCATTTAATTTATCACTACTGTGTCAGTGGATTTTATTACACAAATGTATACTGCCAAAGACTTAAGAAATTACCATGTTTTCACTTACACTCACACACACAGGTGTGTGTATATACATAGATACATATGTGGGGAAGGGACTGAGCTAATACCGTGGTTCCAGGTGTGAAAGAAACTTGAGGTCTGCTAAAAACAATGAGTTCTTCTATTTCCCACATATGTTACTGTCAAAAGTAAAATTGAGAATGGCAAAGAGTTCTTGAGCCTTAAAAGAGAAGAAAAATTGAGAAAGTGATTGCCTCATGGAAGGTAAATAAGGTAAGCCGCTTTGGAAAGGAAGATGAGCTGTAGGTTGGATAAGATGAGGTAATCAAGAGTGTGAATAGGCTGTAGAAGATGTACGCAGATTAGGTGCTAACGCACGTTAATTTATGAGTTTTGGACAAAACCCAGAAAGGAAGAAAATTGCACATGGGATTGAAATGCCAAAGCAATAGGAAGGGGTTTATGTCTGAAGTCTGAAAGCCTCCGTGAATGATATGGAGAGAAATGAGCACTGACCCACCTAAATACATCATCCTCGATGTGGAAGGAAGCTGAGATCACGACCAGTCCCTGCAGTAAGAAATCTGGGGAGATCTGGCCATTGCTTTGCACTTTCACTCGGGTAAAGACCCTGAAGCAAGATCCTTACAGCTGTTGTGCAGAATTGGTGGCATGATGCTAATGGCACCACTGCAAGGGCTTGTGTCTCCTACAGCCTCAGAGACAGGAAAAAATGCCCCCAGAGCACTTTTCCAGTAACTGCTCTGAACCATAACATGGCTTTGAAATGGCATGACTTCATCTTGTGCTTCTGCCTGAACACCAGAAACGGCCTTGAGAAGAATTATTTTAATTTAGATCTCACTAGTATGGTTACATAACTAAAAATATTCTGTGGTAAAATATTTCAGAGTTGGAGTGAGGCAGTTGGGCATGGGGGAGAACAAAGCCTGTATTCTGCGGCGGGCATGTCCGACTGTGACATTAAACACAAACAGATATTTTCCATCTCCATGGAAAGGCTTAACATATTGTGGGGACTTCCAGCACTCTCCGCTCCACTAATGTGGTCTGACCCATAGCAAGTTATTATAGGGAGAGGGGTTGTTCCTCCCCCCCCTCCTTTTTTTTTTAAATACAAAGAAACCCAGTCCTCTTATAGACTTTTGCTTAAATTGGATTTTATTCCTCTTTTAGCATGTGTTTCATTTCTCTTTACTGCTGGGACATTTAAACAGCAAATCTGCATGGGGTTAAAGCCTCCGTACACTAAAAAAAGCAGAGGCTGGCAAGGAGGAGTGGGAGAAAGTAGATCAAGAGAGAGTGCTTTGTTCCAGTTCAAGTGCTTGAAGTATGAGGGAGCGACTCATGCTGTTACTGGAGACTGAAAGAATTTTGTTAAAGGGATGGGATCTGATTTTTTTTCAGTTTAAAATTTTATATCTCTGACTATCAACCCAATAATGTGGGAAAGACCCTTTTCCGCAAATGTTTTGCTGTGTAGGGGCTTCATCTGCTGTCTTCTGCCCCATTTGAGATAGTTGCCATAACGAATTTTTTCTTTTGCAAAATTAAAACTTTCTTGTAATACTGAGGATATTCAACACTAGGAAATCACTAAAATCTCTATCCTCATTACCGTGGACATCACTAATGAACCAATCACTTATATATTTTGCAGATAGATATATTAGATATATTGAAATATTAATTCCCGCCTGCTCTCAGGAATAAAACAGTGCTGGAACTTACATTGGAGCATATGAATTATTTCTTGCTTCTCTTATGCATGTAACCTACATTTTAGATCTCCACTCCTATTTAATACATTATATTTTCTTTCCTCATGGGGAGACACTGGGAAGACATCAGGAGAATGGGGAAGGGAGGCTTTTGCTTTCTAAGAAAGGCCTGAAGAGAATTTAGGGAGTCTCAAATATAACAAGGACTTTAGAGGAAGGAAATTCCTTTGCAGCAGATGGTTTTGCCCAGGCTGGCCTAGATGTGTGCGTGTGAAACGCGCCCTTCCACAGCTCCGGAGCCGCTGGCGCTGCCCGTGCTGCGGTCACCGGCGTGTGACGCTGCGAGAGCGTCCCGGAGAGCCCGCAGAGCCCCGGGAGCGCGGCGTCCCCGGTGCCGGGGGGGACAGAGGGTGGGGAGGGCAGCGGGGGGTGGCTGGGCGTGATGCTGTTGCTACTGCGAATGCTAAAGCAAAGGGCATTGCAGAAGTAACGAGGCTAGCGCTCATCTCCCCGGGTGAGGACGAAACATGACCCAGAGAGAAGGGTGAGGGATCTGGCATCTGTAACGTGAAAATTGCCAGAACTTTCTCAAGAGTCATATTTTGATTTGATTTTTCCTTGCTGGGGATGGGGAGCAGCTCAGGCTTGGCAGATTAGAACTGTTGTCATCTTCTCATTTTCATGTGCTTCAGTACTTTGTAATCTTGGCAAAAGGAAGGTGCTGAAGGGGGTTGGTTCTTAAGTTTCCAATTCTTGCATTTCCAATGTTGATTAAACAAGAAAATCTGCTACAAGCCTCTTCTTGTTAGATTCTTCAGTCCTCTTTCAAGATCAAATAGGCTTTGAAACAGGTCTGGATAAGCTCGCAGACTTAATCTGTTTGAAAGGTATAGATTGGGCAACACGCTAGACGTGACAATAGATCACTGCGTGGATCGCAGGCGCCCTCCTGTCCTCTGAAGATAACTCAGTCATTTTCCAGGATTGCCTGGGACACAAATGTTCTGCCGCTTGCTGTACAATGTGCACAGCACAGTTGTACCTGAAGGCAGTTGTTTAATGGAAACATTCAGTTTGCATTTTCTGCTACTAATACTTGAGTGGGATCAACATTATTGAGGCTAATTAGAATTCAGCGAGAACTGATTGTTCATTAGAGAGAGGAAAAAATGTTCTGCGGAGCCCTGGGTTTGGTAGAACTATCTCACATAATTAAGCAATTCCACATCTTGGCATTTTATCCCTCTTGTTATCATAGCACTTTGTTAATAAGTTTTTAATTGCAAATCATGTCTATGTCACAAATTACACTGTGTTTACTGATCAGCAAAAATGCCATGATAACCAGCTTGGATGCCAAGTTCTTCAAAAATACTAGCTGCCAGCTTCTCTCTCTTATGTGGTTTGGCACTAAAATACCTACAGGTTACTTAAAATATACTGATTTCCAGTTTAAGGTGTTATGGACGGTACAGGACCTGGGCTAAGGCTCCAGTAACAGGGAAAGAATAGCTTTCGTAACCAACAGACGTTTATTTATATGTTGTAGACCAGCCAGTTCATCGGTGTCTCCCAGATGTTCTGGTTTATATTCTGCGTTGCCGCCACGTATGCTGTGCATACCTCAAACTTATGAAAAGTGGCTATTAATAGAATCATTTAAGATAGTTGCATATTCAAAATTACCTGTATAGAATTTGTGCCAAGTTGAGCAATAATAATTTCTCCTAAAATTTACATTGTTTGTTTGTTTGCTTGCTTTTAATGAAGTGTCCAGGCTGACTAAAGGACAACTATTTTCTTTTAAAAAGTAGGATAAAAATTTCAGAAAGCCCCAGTCAGACTCGTATTAGTTTTAGAGAGGGTTTTAGCTTTTGGTGCTTTTTTTAAAATATGCAAAAAATGTTTAAAAAAATTTTATCTCAAGACTTTATATGGATTTAGGTATCATTCAACAACTGAAATAAAAATATATTAAAAGTCTGAGGTCAGATAAAGTATTTAACTCAAATTTAACTTTTAACACTAGAACCCATTACACAGCAGCGGTGAGAATTCAGAAAACAGTAAAGCGTAGGTGTCCTCCTGCAGACTGTCGAAGCCAAACAGGGTGCTGGGTCCCCGCTTCCTGACCCCTGAAATAAATGCACTGCAGTTGTGAAACATTCAGGGGGTTAATTGAGATTAGCTTATAAGTTACTACCATCAGGCACGGGCATTTGGCCACAAGCGCTTGGGTGAAGATGAGGTTGGGATTTCTTTGATCCGGGAGACTGATGACAATGCAATTAGGAAGACCTGAATTTTTGCCCTAATCTGTTGACTTTTCTGTGAGATCTCGAGCAAACATTTATCCTTCATGGTTAAGTGACTGCATCTGTAAAATATCTAAACACTATTCATTAGAGCCCTTACAGCCCAGCTGACAAGAGCTTCGCGACTCTTCTCGGGCTCGTCTTGCTCCTCTGCCCCACGCCAGGCTGCCCAGGGCCCTCGCTTGGATGCGACACACTCTGATTTCCATAGCTTACCTTTGAAGTATTTAAAAGCAAGTGAGGTCATTCCAGCTTTAGTTAACCTTAATGTGTCCATTTCTTTCTCAGATTATAAAAATGCGTGCCTCTTGCATGCTTTTTAACGTGTACTCCAAGTACACTCTTAACCACTGCAGGGTAAATTACAATCCCCTTAAATCATTTCCAATTACCCTAAACTTTCAAAATACACCGCTGGGTCTCATTCCTTTATCTGAAGTAGCCTTATCAGAAAATAATCTCTTGTTTCAGATAAACAGCGACACCAGATACACAAAACACTGCTGGATTTTACTTTTTTACCATTTCTTTTCCATAATGTATATTCTGTCCGGTGCTTTGAGGGTTGGTTGCTCCCCTCTCTGATCAGAAGGGATGTTTGCTGCAGCCAGATTTTCCTTCTTTCCCTTTTTCAGCCCTCTCTAGTGGCAAGGACACAATTTTCCATCTCCAAAGGACAGAACGACGCCAGAGCAACCTCTGTTGCGCACTTTCTTTCCAGAGGGTGCTACCTAAAGGCAGCTGGGCTGTGTGTGGCTGAAGGGGGTGGATAAAAGGTACCCAGGCGGCCAACACTCGATATCTCAGCTGCAACTCAGTCTTGTGAAGAGAGTTTGTGTGAAATGCTCAGCCCTGTTACCAAACACATACATGCATGGGGTATTTTCATTTGCAGATCATACAGTTGCTACTGCCTTTTTCCAACACCTACAACTTCATTCTTTCTTACGCATCAGAAGCTTTTTTGTTCCACCACTCTGATTCAGAGAAAAGTGCTGTTTTGATTTGGGTTTCATCACGTGGCTCTCTGCATTTTTCCAATTCACAGATGCTAAATTATATGCACTGGAAATAAATGTTAGAGCTACCTGAGCTGCTGCTGGGGCTGAAGTGTGCTTTGGCCTCAATAACCACACACCAGGGAAAGCTCGACAAGGCTCCACTGTTTTCATATCATACTTAATTTCCTTTGGGTCACTGCAGAAATGGGTTTCCCTGGTCAGGGCTGAAAACATCCCTTTAGGAAATACGGTTCGCAAAAGCTGTGTGCATGCAAGCTCACCACAGTTTCTTACAAAATAAAATTATAAAATATTGAAGACTAGGGGTAATTAAAAAAAAACAAATACAGATACAGGTTCATCTCATTTAAAAATAACTTATGTCTATCAATCCTCATGCTGGAATTATTCCCCATGGGTTAATTCTTTTAAAATCCAAGAGTTGGAAATACCAGCTACAGCATGTGAAAAGACCTCCAGAGCAGGTAAAGACAGCCAGCTCCACATTTAATATTCCTAGAAGGTCAATTACCTAAAAGTGGCAACTACAGCATTTGGGTTCCCTTTTAACTGGACGCAATTAATTAGGTCAGAAGTGAAAACAGTGGCTTAAGTACTAGATATTACAAGAGAAAGCGCACCCTGCTAGTCACTGCTGTATGCCCAGAAGAAATTCTTGCAGTAGTGTCCATCTGGCAGTCCTCAGCACTGTAACTAAAGCATCAGTCACTGGCCGCTCAGAAAATTCTGTTTGGAACAGGAAAGGTGACCATCCATAATTTATCTTAAAGGACATCCTTTATTTTCTCCATTATGTGGAGAGTAGAAGAAAAGCTAAGCAAATAAAATAGTAAAAACCCTGCAGGAGTCAACACTAAGAAATTTGACTCTTCATACAATTATTATATTAGTGCAGAATTCAGCCTGAAGACCCCCCGGTCTTGTAACAAAAATTAGACCAAAATTGGGGGAAAAAGAATCCTGCATGTTTTCATGAGACTGCGTCGTACCCCTGGAGTACAAACAAAGCGATTCCCACAAATGCATCTTCTTGCTCAAATGAAAAAAAAAACCCAGCATAACAGAAAAAACTTCTCCAAGGCACATTTCTTAAAAAGAAGTGGAAAGTATGGGTTTCTCAGAATGAATGGCAATGTTATTTTGCCCGTATTAGTAAAGACTGCAATTATCATTTGCATAAGGCTTGTTGTAGTTCATACAGAATTTTCTTGGTTGCCCTTGATAGATTGTCAGCTGCAAGGCAGCATGTAAACAAAGCAGATATTTTAACATAAACCTGGGGAGCATGGTTTCTAAGAATAAAATTCTTGAAACAGTTTTTGTGGCGAATCAGCAATCAAAGAAGTTTTCTGTTACAGCGGCACTGAGAGCGTGCTGGTAAATCTGTGCCCAGGCACCGGCCCGTGGTGCCGGGGTCGGCAGAGCCGTGTCCTCAGAGCCACCCAGGGCCAAAATTGCCTCTCCTGGCGAGCTGGAAGTGTCACAGCTTGCCAGCAAGAGTTAGTTTCTCTTTCAGTTAGGGGAAAATTCATAGACTGGCTGAAAATTCTGTATTTTCTCTGTAGCTAACGGTTCGCCAAGGCATGGGAAATTCTGAAAGTTTGGCTATGATGCGTTTTAAAGGAAAACTTTTTCTGCCTGCTCTGACATACGGCTATCGATACAGGGTGTTTCTTTGAGGAATATTCCGGACTGAAATATTGAGTGAGTGAGTGCACAGTCCAGGAGCCTTCCTGTCCTCGGGCTCTTTTTTTTTAATCTATAAAATTTATTATGCCCACTCCAACTGCAAACGGAGCAGCAGAAACAGACGGTTCTGTACGTGATTCAATGTTGCTGGAATGCCAAAATCTGCTACATGCAGATATGGTAAGAGCTAACTTCAAATAGAAGTTAATAGCAATGATACGTGGAAAGCATTTGTTAATGGATATTTAATAATGCATTAATATTTATTTAAAATTTTGCATAGGGATTTTAACCATAAACTGAAGCTATAAATACCTGTTGTAAAGAGAAGTGAAAGAAGAGCAGCAGCAGAAAGATTCAAAAATTAATACCATGCAAAAGGAAATGAGTTCACCAAAAAATGTCTCTTTAATAAAATATTTTAACTTATTTTTCACGCACTACAACCTTATTTCCATCCAAGACATGTACTCATTCTGATAATGAAAGCTGCTGCCATTGATCTGTCAGACCCACAGGGAACTGCACTTCCATCACTCTTCTCTGTAAGAGACCAAGAGCTTTGGGGAGAAAGAATAGGTTTTGTTTAAAAGTTTGTGCACACTCAGCTTGCTGGGCTGATTCCACGTTCAGCAGGTGAGGAGGTGCTGTGTTGATTAAAAAACAAGTCAGACAACACCAGAATTCAAACAGAAAGTCTTCCTTCCAGTTTGGAAGCTTAGATCTAAACCAAAGCCTGGCTAGACTTGAGAACAAAACCTTCTATCTTCTTATATCTCATCTCAGTCTCCCCTCTTTCAGTGTAAAACCGTCCCCCCTCGTCCCATGGCTCCCCTCCCTGCTCCAGAGTCCCTCCCCAGCTTTCCTGGAGCCCCTTGAGGGACTGGAAGGGGCTCCAAGGTCTCCCCAGAGCCTTCTCTTCTCCAGGCTGAGCCCCCCCAGCTCTCCCAGCCTGTCCTCACAGCGGAGGGGCTCCAGCCCTCCCAGCATCTCCGTGGTTTTGTCTGGACCAGCAGCTACACAAACAAATAATATGATGCAAAATTACTATTTCTTTAACATATAAACGGAAATATAGATATAACAGTTTTACAAGAATCAATTAACCAGTGCATCCTTGAACAAGGACATCCAAAGTCCTGGAATAAAAAATGCATTCGGCAAATCCAGTTCATGAATAACTGGTACTTGGAATGATTTCCCCCAAATGTAAGATTTCCCAGGTCATTCGCTCAGCTTTTTAAAGACATTAAACAATTACGAAGGCCTATGGAAATTCCTCAAGCTCATTCCCCCAAGTTCCTTCTTTCTCTGTTGTTCAGAGGAGCCCATCGCTGCCCTCGCGAGCGGCCCCTCTGCTGCAGCTGCTTGTCCCTGGATACCTCCTTGCGCGTCGGTGCATCGGCCTGGGAACAGCCTGGGCCAAAATATGGATTGAGGGTAGCCCCCAGCACCCTCCCGCTGCCGCAGGACCAGTCCAGTGCGTCCCCCCCAGTGCCACGAGCGAGGGGCTGGGGCTGCAGCAGGGCTCCCCCGGAAATCAGGAAATCCTGCGGGGCTCCAGGCACGTTCCTGGTGTTTTCCAGGAGCAGCAACCAGCGCAGCCCCACACCCCACCCTCCAGCTCCACGCCCCTACAGTCACTTTTTATCTGTTCTGGTGGCAGGACAGAGCTTTTTCTACACATTGAACTGTGAAGTGCATTGAGATTATACTTACTGCTTGCTATTTTCTTTACTGTTACAACTGAAGGTGAAGTGCTGACGTATTGAGGAGAATTCTGTAATTATTTTCTCCTCACTTTACCTGTTTTTTCAGAGGGGGTACATCAGGAGCCATTTATCAGCTGTTGGGAACACGCTGATTAAACCAAGCTTTAGCATGTGATGCTGAATCCTTATTAATTTTCAGGTGAGTGAAAATATTTTTCGCTGCTGCGCTTATACAATTATGAGGCTGTGGCATCAAAGGAAAGTTTAGGAGTTAGAGAGTCGCTGTGCAGGATTCAGTGAGAATGAAATGCAGATGCCAGTAGCGTTACCCACGCTGCTGATGCTCGGCGATGCTGGCACTCCCCGCAGCGGGAATGCGGGAGGAAGCCACAAATTGAGGCCAGACCCGAATGCGCTGCTCTCCACGCAAAACGTTGCTTTTGCTCCCACTGGCTGGGGATGCTCCGCTGCACACCGAGACACCGGGGGGAGAGGCGCGTTAGGTGGAGTGATGGAGAGAGTGGCATTTGCATGGTGTAAGTGAGGAAGCTGCGTTACATGGTTCTGTATTAGCATTGCATTACATCAGTTTTCTTCCTTCTGCAAAATTGATTATATGCCCATTTATCACCTCCTACATTCACACTAAGCTCGTTCCATTTGCCTTTTCTTTTTCTTCAGATGTGCATTTTACACCATCAAAAAAGATGGAACATTGGCAAAAGTGAATAAATATCTCAGTAAAACCCAAGAGTTTAACTCACGTCCTTAAACACAGGGGAGAAAAGAAAAGGAACAGGGGGGTCAAATCCTCAGGTTATAGAAGTTGACATATATCGAGTTGGAGATGCTCAATTTTCCTCTTGCCTAAGTAGTTCAGGGATTTCTCTGCAGAAACCAATGGAGCTTGGTCTAAGTAAAAATGGAAACAGTCTGTCTGAGTTATAAATGGCACTTGCTGCCAGTAGAATAAAAATCATGAGAAATGAAGCTCCTACCATCAGGAGCCCGAAGAAAGGAGCCAGCAGAACAGAGCGCAGAGAATAGTGAGGGCTCTGTTGTAAGACAAAAGCTGACCTATGAAGTGTCTATACAACAACAATCCTAAAGTCCCACCATTTTTACTTATGGCAAAAACCCATTTCCCACCCCTGATGCGCTGTTTGCAGCTGCCCTGCCAGCCCGTTGCAGGGCTCCTCTCTGCAGAGCGTGGCTCTCGGTGCCAGCCCCGCTCCCAGCGTCAGAAGTTACGGCCGCTGAAACACAGAAATACAGACTGGAAGGGACTGGGAGAGGTCAGTCAGCCCAGTCTGGCTCAAAGCCGTCCAAAGCTGTCGCTGGATCATCGCCGACAAATCCTGGTAATTATACTGTTCTTGTAATACGATGTCGGCACAGAATTCCCCTTACTAAATTTAAGATCCTCCATTTTTATACACATTCCATAGATAAATAATGTTTTGGGCTTGTGTTTGATGGTATTTATTTGTAGGCAAGACAGTAAGGAGATTCCTAATAACACTCTTTCTAATTAGCAACAGACCTACAAGGCAGCTAAGAAATGCTTTTATGCTTTGTATAGACTATTTGATGGAAGAACTTAATTTTAAATTTTAAGTGTATTACATGTGGCATATTGTAACTTTGAGAAAGAGAGAAGAGAACAAATACAGAAACCACACTGGGTGCTTGTTTTTGAAAGCGCTGACTTGAGCAGTGTGAGGATGGGTTTGGTTCAGGAGCAAGAAGGCGCTTGTGTCAGAAGCACCACAATGCTGCATGGGGGCAAGGTTTCCTTTGGGGAAAAAAAAAAGAAAAAAGCTGCGTTTCCAAGAATCTGTGAGGGTAACCCGTTCATAACTGATGTAGAAAACTGTATGAGTAAAACGAGGTTTGTGTTTGGGGGAGGGAAGGGTGCAGCCTGGGTGAGCCGGCCCCAGGCCATGGTGGGGGCAGCTGGGGGCAGAAGGGGGGCAGCTCCCGGGGGGATTAAGCAGAAGGGTCCTTCAGCTGCTCTCTTTCGTAATGTTATTAGATATTTACCACCTCTATTTATAGAATCCTTCCAAACTCAGAAAGCTCTCCAGCAGGCCAGGCTCCACTCTGACTGTGCCTTCCCTCCCCGTTAGGGAAAAGCGCTGTGCTGAACAGCCGTCGTAAGGGCCAAATCATCGCAGACGAGTAGAGACAGCGGCACCAGTGGTGGGAAAACAGACCAAATATACTAAATGCGCCTTCGTTCCTGGTTAAACCATAATGCAGTGAGTAAGACTTTATAAAAAAACCCTACATGTATTTCATGAAAGGAGTGTCAGTGTTTTTTATTTTTGCTGTCTCTGCGTGTTTCACAACTGAAGAGTTGTGATGGTGGTACAGCCCATTCTATCAGAGAAGATGGTATTAAAGGTTTGCCCAATTTATTGCTGGATCTTTACTTAGGAAATTTTTAGGACATTTTTGATACTCTGGGTGGAGGGGAAGGGAATTTGATGTTCCTGTGGAGCAGGTCGGGAGGGTGCTGTGTAACTCTCTAATAATAATAACTCTCTAAGCTGTAAGACTTTCACCCTACAGGCTCTTGAGCATGTCTTAACTTCATTACTTCCAAATAAATGAAACTTGTAATGAAAGAAAAATTAAAATACTTGGGAGCATTTGAAAAGTGAAGACTTACAGCGGGTCTGGCAGGGTGTAATCGATGGTGGCTCCCAGGGCACCGCTGGGTTGGTTATTTCACAGCCAGGCTGGAGCCACCGGGCGTATTCTGGGGTAACAGACCGTGAATTGCAATACCGAAGTCTAATGCGCGGCAAATAGACTTGTAACTTATTCTAGGAAATAGTATTCTGTTACAATGTATCTAAATACAAGTATAAGAGGGTGTTTTTCTAAAAGACAATGTGGTGAAGTCACGCCAAAAATGGGGAAACATTTTTGGAAAAAGGTTGAACAAATTGTGGTGTCCTCTGTGGAGATCCCTTCTCAAGTTGAAGCTCATACCACATTTCCACTACTGTAGCTAAATTAATGAAGCGTATAAAAAATCATGGACCCTGAGAGATGTCAGTGAGCCCCTGCTGTAGAAGCAGCTATTAGGAATAACCTCTCCAGAAGAATTTATTTCGTGTTTTAGAAGTGGTTTTGCATACCCACAGGAGGTGCAGCTATGCTGTTATATTTGCATCCATGTGGGATGTCTTCTGTTTTTAAAAATGCTGACATTTCCACGGCTCCAAAATGTTCAGCGTAGATGGAAACTCCGTTTCAAAAGCTGATTTGAATTAATACTGTGATATGACCAAACGTTTGCCTGCTACAGAAGGTATAATGTTTTGCCTGGTCTGCAATGAAAATACTTCAAAATGGCACAGATACCGTTATCACACCATGAAAACCGAGCAAGGAGCTTCTAAGAGAAAACCCAACTGAGGAAGGCCACAAAGCTGCTTCTGTCTGGGGAAAAAAAAAATAATAAAAAAAAAATCAACATTTAATCATTCCATGGCAGCAAAACTGGCGTTTTTCACTAATAGCACTGAACTGTGATTCTCACTTCTGCTTAAGGAAAGGAAAATCATGCCCAGCGTGACAGTCTGCCGGCTCCTCTCAAACATTTGTTGTTCAGAAGCTCTAGTTAATGTAGAGCTGTTAATTGCCTGACCATTAAATTACTTGGCTTCTACTTAGTCCCCACTGGGGACTAATTTTAAATTCAATTAGTGCAGAATTTAAAGGGATATAGTTGAGGGATTCTAGAAAGCTACAGAGGTATGAAATGGTGTCTGGTAAGATGCAGTCAGGAAAGGGAAGCTTTTCCTCTCGATTTCAAGGTTTGAAACCAGGAGAAACTCCAAAAGAGAAATTAAATTCCCTTTGAATCCATGTGCATAAATGAGATTCTTTTATGTTAATGTGCTGTAATTTGTAATTATTTTGTTAGTTCAGACAAACTATTAATCAGCCAGAATTTGAACCAACCAATAAAACCTCCAGGAATTAAGAAGTCACGGGGCTGTATTTGTCAGTTCACACGTTGTTGAATTCTTTCGGTACTGGCTCAGACTTCAAAGTGTCAAAATGCCACTTCCATCCTTTTCACTCAATCAAAAGCCAGAGAGAGGAGAAATCCCATTAGGTGGCCTGGTTTCCCAAATACTTTTGCAACTGCAAGACATTTAGACAAGCACTCAGAAATGAGTTCGGAGACCAACTGTATTCCTTTCGCTGCACGAAAATGCAGCCACGTTTTATTTTGAGCTGCTGGTAGGTTTATGGAGGTGGGATTGGGATTTGCAAGGCAAGATTTGGCTCAGGCTGATCTCACTTGGGGAGAATATTCAGCAGCAGCACCATGAAGCTCTGTACGACTTCTGGCACATTTGCCCTGCAGTTGCAGCAGTGATAATAGCGTTTTGATACTCAAGCTACCATTAAAATTATATTTTAAGATTTCTTTATTAAAAATAATAAAATTCACACAGAGAAAAGCTGTCTTCATTGGTAGAAGAGGATATGAACCAGTCCTCATACAGATTTTAAATTGTGCGCCAGACTTCTAGCAAAGACGCCGAAGCAATATGCGGAGACGTATATTATGTGCTAAATGATAAATGTGTCTGGTATAAAGAGAGCTCGTGTTAAAGGTGTAGTGCCTTCCTGGAAAGGAAATAGGAAATGGGTGCTGTAGGGTTCACCCGTAGCAAAATCTCATTCTGGAAGCCGCATGAAGAGCTGCATCGCTCTGCGCACCAGCGCCTTGGAGAGATTTGCGTGCCTTGTGTCTCGCTCTTAGATAGGAATTTCCAAGGCTCTTAAAAGCTCCAGGGGTTCTGCTCTGGGCGGGATTGGGCATGTAGACTTTGGAATTGCAGCCTTTTGGTGAGGTGTCACCGCTACCCTGTTCTCCAGGAGGTAAATGCTGGTTCTTCAGAGAGCTCTGGAAGGTGCTGAGTGTGTTGTGGTCCCTCTCCGGTGGAGCTGTGGATGCTGCTGGGCAGCAGCGGTCACCACGCAGAGCATCCTGTGCCGGCACCGCGGCATGCCCCAGCCTGGCTCTCCCGCCTCTCCTTCTCAACCTTTTTTTTTAACATTTTGATCACACTTGCATGCTGCAGTCAGAAGCACAGCCCCGAAGGCAGAAGTATGTCTCTGAGCCACTGCGGTGGTGTTTGTAATGCTGCGGTTTCCCAGAGGAAGGAAGAATGAGCCTTTCTCCTCCCGTAGCAGCTCATCAGTGGAAAACGGGTGTGTCACGGCATAAGCCGGTGTGAAGCCCCCAAATAGGGATCTGCTTGGTCTGAAAAGGTAGAAAGGAGCTCATCAGGTGTACTTTAGTATGTGGACTCACTTCATTTATGTGCTACTCTTCTATGATTTGGAATATTTACATTTTGAGATAAATGTTTATGTAGATCAAGGAATTGCTCAGACATACCTGTGTCGAAATGTGTGAGCACCTCCCTCCTGCCGCATCCCGGCATCGCTCAGCCGCTGCTGCCAGCGCGTCACTCGCGACCGGCAGGGCTGGAAGTTGTTTGCTGAGCTGATGGAAATATTCCCTCTGCGTTTCCCAGGCGAGCCAAGGCACCGGTGCACGGTGGGAAGGACCGTCAGCAGTGGCCCTTGGGGGAAGGACTGGCCAGCAGCTCACCGGGGAGGATGAGCGTGGGGAAGGCTTCGTCCGCACCCCTCGCTCCAGTTTTGGCTCAATCAAATCCAGCCCGGGGCTGGGGAACCTGCGTTTTGCACTGTTGGGGGCAAAAATCCTGGTGCTGCCCGAGGGGTATGCCAGGAGAGAGCCGAGGGATTTGCCCCCCGGGGTTCTTGGCGGTCGGATGCCTCTGAGGCTGGCCAGGGCTGCTGGGTCCTGGGTGGTGGAGAGAGTGGGAAGGTTTGGGAAGGAGAGCCTGACTGAGGTTACCCCAGCATCACGTCCCCTGGGGCAGGTGCCCAGCAGCGCCATCGGGGCCAGGGAGGATGCTGGTGTGGATCTGGAGGAAGACGCTGGTGTGGGGCTGGGGGAGGATGCTGGGGTGGATCTGGAGGAAGACGCTGGGGGGGGGCTGGGGGAGGNGTGCCCAGCAGCGCCATCGGGGCCAGGGAGGATGCTGGGGTGGATCTGGAGGAGGACGCGGGTGTGGGGCTGGGGGAGGATGCTGGTGTGGATCTGGAGGAAGACGCTGGTGTGGGGCTGGGGGAGGATGCTGGTGTGGATCTGGAGGAAGACGCTGGTGTGGGGCTGGGGGAGGATGCTGGTGTGGATCTGGAGGAGGACGCTGGTGCGGGGCCGGGGGAGGATGCTGGCAGTGCCGAGCAGGAGCAGGGTCTCGGTGTTTGCTCTCAGCCCCCGGCGATGGCAGCAGTGTGGGACCTGCCACGTGCTCATCGCTGTCACAGAACCAGCTGAAGTGAGGGGAAAAATGGAAGGAGTCCGACTGGGCAGACGCACGTGATTTTCTTTGGGTGGAGTTCACGTCTGCTTCAGATCCTCGTCCCTTCATAAACCAAAGGCTGTGGTGCCTGTGCAGCCCCTTCCTGGTGTCTAACTCCTGGTGGGCACGTATTCTTTTGAGGGCTTTATTGTCCTTAATTTATCTCCATTTCACATTACTTGAATTGTCCACTTTTTTTCCTATTTTGATGTCTGTGTACATTTTGGGAATAGAACCCCATTTAAAGAACAGTATTTTATATTTTAACAGAACAACAAAACAAAACCAAACCAAAGACCAAACAGCAAAATAACTACAATTTAATTTAAAACTTTTTAAAGGATGCCAGTTTTATTTTCCTTCATTTTTCTGGCACAAATCCATTCAGAAACAATGCTTGTCAACTCATCTTAATTTTGGATAATTACATTTTTGCGATTTCCAATTTGCTAATCTATAGTAATTCTCTTGTGATTTTTAAAAGGCAGAAGGGGGAGCAAGGAAAGCTGATTTGTGATCAGAGTTCTCCCTGCTATAATTAACTACATCTAAAAAAACATAATTGATGCTTATATAGCTTCCCAATAGCATCTCTTGAATTGGAACATGCAGCATTGTATGCTGTGCTTTCTGCTCTGAAAAGATTGATTTGCCAGCCACTATCAATCTGTTGCTAAGCAGTTAGTGACGGCACACAGTAAAGTCCTCAAGGACAATACAGAACAGCCAGAATGTTTTTCTCGGTATCAAACCTTTTTTTCCCCCGTCTCCTGAAATATTGCATCAGTTGCTCCTTAATCAAAGTATAAAAAATGTTGCCAAGGCAATGCCACATTTATTGCCACAGATCGCAGCAGACAGACCTGTGCTGGGAACTACAAATTTTAGGACTTTCACAGCAGGCAGCAGAGGTGTAATGTGTTTTGTTGTCATTGCCATCTTCATTTGAAAAAGCCTTTTTTTGTAGGCTCGGTTGGTTGGGTTTTTTTCACTTATTTAGATAAAGTTAGTGAACAAGGGTAGAAGAGTCAAAGTCAGCTTTCTTTGGCTAAATGTGGTGAATTTGCCTTTCCTCATCTTTTTGGCTGAGAGACGGAAGCAGCCACGGGAGGAACTGGGCTCTTGTGTCACAACAAAAGCGATGCCATAAAACGGCCTCTCTGTGCCAGCAGTCCCTGGAGCGGGCGGGAGCGAATCCTGCGCCCGTCTCGCATCGCGCCTGTCTTCATCTTAGGAGCGTGTTCGTGCCCAGCAGCAACAGACATCTTAAACTTTGCCCGGAAATAAAATATTCCTCCTCGAGCTGCTGTTCCCCGCCGGACCGCGGGGGCAGAGGCAGAGCCTGGGTGCGTCTGCGGCAGATGCGGCTCCCGCATGCACACACGCAAAAACCAGTGAGGCCGGTAACCTGTACCCATTTCATTTATGCATGGATGCAAATTGAAAACCAAACTTTAAAAAAGACATTCTTAAACAGTTAGGTCAGAAAAGGAACTGAACGTTAAACTCTCCGCTCACCTGTTCTACTTTGTCATGAGATTTTAATAAAAAGGCGGAGAAGAACGCCAGCTGAGCTGGCACATCTGACATTTTGATAACCTCGTCAATACTACAGTTATTTTATTGGCTTTAAGCAGCTGCAGAACTTTTCCTTATTGTTTAGCTGTCTGTTCATTCTCTTCCTGTCTTGTTGATAACAGCAAAAAGATGATGAGTAACAGTGGCAAATCAATAGAAAGGCATGTTTCTTCTTATATGACCATGAACCCAACTCTTCAAATTACCTCTTAAAACTCTAGGCTTTTTATTTGATCATAAACAGATAGGCAGGGAAAAAACATCTGAATTTTTAGTTGCTGGCTTAGGGTTTTATGAATGTATTTTTTCCCGGGTTTTCTCTCTTCTGAACTAAGTTGAATTCTATTAAAAGCAAAGCGGGGTATTTCTTTTAAGTGAGGGACAAGCTTTCGAGCTTCATTTACAAGCAGCTGATGGACAGGTGACCACTGAGTGACCCTCCATCAGTGTCCAGCCCCGTGGCCGCATGCCAGGCACGGCGGCTGTGTCCGGGTGTCGGGGGGCTGCGCTCCTGCTGGGAAGCGGAGTATTTCTGTTCTGGCCCCTCCTGGCCAAGTCCTGAGAAGAGAGTTAGAGGTGAACCCGGAGTTAAAATTATTATGGCCGCAAAAGTCAGAATTAAAATTGAATTTTGTAAACTGAACACTGCTGTCAACAGCACTTCATTTCAATCTGAATGTTGAGTATATTAAACTTCAGCTGTGATCAGGGAAATTCAAAGTTCATAAGTAACCAATAGGGGGTATCAACTTTTAGCAGCTTTTTCATAGTCATGCAAGAATGCTGTATATATTAAAATGGACCACTTCAGAAAAAAATTTGAATTATTATTTTAAACTATTCTGCCTTCCGAAAATAATTTATCATAAAATTTCATCAAAGACAACATCAAACAGGGCATTTTGACCAACATACTTGAGCAGAAGGGCAGCATTGAATTAAAAGCTGGGCAGGAGCCACCCCGAGTTCCTCTCAGCCCCCCGACCCCGGCACGGCCGTGCGGTGGGAGCCCAGGGCTGGGGGACAGCTCTGCTTCGCTTCTAACTCAGGTTCCTTTGTACCTATAAAGGCTGAGAAAACACGGGGTCAAACGACACAGAAGAGGAGCGGGGTCGGTGTGTCCCCTGTCTGTGTGTCTGGTGCTGCTCAGCCCGTGCCCGAGGCTCCTCTCCTCCAGCGTGGAGATCTCACCCCGGCCTCTGCTGGGCACAGGGCGCTCGTTCCGCAGCCACCAACCGTCATCAACCGATCCTGGTTTCCCTGTCCTGGTGAGAACTCCCAAACTGGTGCTTGGCTACGGGATTTTCTGTGTTAATATGTTTCTCAGAAAGTTTGGACTCTCAGCCAGGGGGGTGATGGAAATGGTTTCATCTATCCAACAAGGCTGGAGCCCCTCTGCTGTGAGGACAGGCTGAGAGAGTTGGGGGCATTCACCCTGGAGAGGAGAAGGCTCCGGGGAGACCTTCGAGCCCCTTCCAGTCCCTGAGTCTCTGTGGGGTGATAAATATCATCGTTCCCTGCTTGGGACCGGGGACCTTGGCTGGGGGTGGTCGTGGGGACTCAGCCAGCCCTGCTGCCCTGCACCCGTCCCCTGGCAAGGGCTTTGGTGTTGCACCGGTGCTTTTCTGGCTTCCGGTGTCCTCAAGTTTAAAACAACATTTAAAAATCTAGAAGCAATGTCAGGAATGAATAAGAAAAATAATGCAAAGTCTGGCACGCTCCTGAAGAGGCTCTTTAGGAACGAAAGCACAAGACCCACCAATAGCTGGAAGCTGACGCTGGCAAAAGCAAATGAGGTAAAACGGATTTTTAATCGTTCTTTTACAAAACTTGCAATGTGCCATTGGAACGATTCCCTTTCTAGGAAAAGACCCAGCTTTCCTTCCTAGCCTAGAGCCAGACAGGCTGTGCTGCGCAGGCCAGGTCTCCCTCAGCACGGGGCCACGTGGGACCCGACACTCATACGGTTAGCAATAAAGGGAACTGCGCACATTTTGCTAGTTCTTGGGCAAACCCTCTGTGTGCGAGGTCATTGCTCTCACCCCAGGCTGATGCACGGTGTGTCTTGAAGCTGCTGTTGTGTGACTGTTCGTAGCCCTGCACAGGCAGCACCGAGCTCTTGCGCTGGCAGAGGGGCACCCAGCTCCCACCACCGCCCTGAGCTCCTCTTCAACCAAGTCTCTTACAGGACGGAGCTTCCTCATGTGCCACCTGGAAACTGGTTGGTTTCTGAGACAATAAGATAATCAGAATGCATCTCCAAACGAACATCGTCGTTCAGCTCATCCTTGGAACATTATTTTTTTTCCTACTCTTTGTGTGTCATTAGAAACTGAAAAGAATCACAAAAGGCTTTTTGTAGATAAGTTGGCCTGTTTGGCTTCAAAACCACATTCGAATCAGATTAAAAAGGGACTGAAAAGACTGAAAAACAAGACCAGCATGTTCTCAATGGGAGACAGAAATCCACTGCTCCAACCTACAGCACTGGACCCGCAGGAATTTGACAATTTGGAAAGTGTCTTCTAGCCTCTAACCTATGAAACTTGAGCTCTGTTGTTCTAATTTTACCAATTTACTCTACTTTCTTCCTCCTGTAATATTGGGACAATCATTTTTCCCTGTTTTTGTTTCACTGAATTCATTCTGAGTATTTTTCCAGGGTTATTTAATATTTGCTGTAACAGCTCTGCTTGTAGGTGAAAAAAACTCATGTTGTGTTGCCAAAAGAAGAAATATAAGCCAGACTGCTTGTGTTAATATTTGCATTTGAAAGTACAAAGCTGAGTTTTCTCCAGTACTAAACACTTCTCTAGTAGTAAAAGTGGCTGAGAAAAATGTTTGCTGGGTAGAGGAGAGGATGCAAAAAATACTCATGGAAAATACCACTTATTCAATGATATTTTCAAAATACAGCGTATTTGGAAATGTCAACTCTCTGCTTAGCAGCTAGAAGTTGTTATGTTGTGGTCCTATCTCCTAGGACAGTTTCCTATTTGCCTTTAGCTGCCATGTTCAGCTTTTAAGAAGCAATAACCAAACTTCGTAATGGCTCTGGGGATTCTGGGCCATCTCTGGGTTGGTTGGGTTTGGCTTTTTGTTTCTACCCTCTGCAAAGGAGCGATGAGCTTTGGTGCTTTTTCTGACTGTCTTGGGTTTGAACACGGCAGAAGGTGGCCCTCAGTAAAAAGATTGTTATTTCCTTTTCGGGACTTACAAACTCTGACCCTCTCTTTGAAGGACAACACGGGACTCATTTTTGCATTCAGTTTTTTCCCTAAGAAGACAGTATGTTTCGTTTTATATTTAAAATTGGCACCTCTTGCTTTGGGGAGACTTTCCGACTGGCTGAACGCTGCAGCAAGCACGTACCAGTGGGCAGAGAAATGTTCCTTCAGGCACAGCACTGTGCTCAGGTGCAGTAAAGGGGACCGAGGAGGAGGTGATGCTTCCTGGCAGGAGCTCCAAGGGGCTCTGCCACCAAACCGTATTGTCCCCTCTTGAGGAGCGTTTCTGTTGTTGAAACTGGGACTGAATTGGGGCAAACAAAGGCATTTTTGTGATGCGCTCAGAGTCCTATTGAATATCTCGGAGCAAGGATCTGCTCCACCTTCTCCTTCCCGGGAAGAACCAGTCGGCGGCAAGGGCAGGGCTTCTCCTGGTTCTCCATCCTACCTGGGAAGAGGCAAAAATGAAGCAACCCTTGGCAGTGTTTGGGGGCTGTTAGAGAAGGGAGAAGAGCTGCGTCGACATTGTGTAGTGAAACCCGTCCAGCTGGAAGGTGACTGGGTAGAGTTGTTGCATCCCAAAGAGAGTTAGTACTTAATGCCTTAATCTGCCTTTTCCAGGGGTTTTAGCTGGTCTGCACACTGGCTCTGCCTTCCTTCTGGGTTCACCACATCTCGCTCCTGGCTTTGAAAGGCAATGGGCAGCTTTTTCAAGCAGGGGGCAGGAGGATGCCTGGCCCTCAGAGATGTGACTTTGTAGGCAACAGCAACTGGCTGCTGTTCCAATATTGCTACTTGGTTCCTTGACAAAATGGTAATACTCACGAGTAGCGATGATGGGGCTTGTGTGTCAAATTCTCTTGAATATATTGCTGCTATTAAAGCGTCTGTAAAAATAAGGGCTAGACCACTAGAGACTGCAGTGCTCTCTTTTTAAGCTGTCTACAGAGAAGCTTTTCCCTTCTCCTGTTTCCTCCTGGTCTCGTCCATGCGGAGGAAGGCAGTTCCTGAGGAACAGCCCATCCCAGACCAGTGCCTTGGGCCAGTGTTCCCCATCCCGCTGTGGGAATGGGGGTGTGTGGGGACCCAGAGCTGGGGCAGCGTCGCAGCCAGAGGCTTTTGGCCACTTGCTCTTTCCTGCACTTGGACCTTTTCGAAAGCTGTGCGGTTGTGGTGCCATCTCCTCACCCTGCAGACGGGGGGAGGTGGGGGTGTGCACGTATAAATATAAACTGGTATCGGAGACGGTGCCAGTAGATGGCACTCAAGAATACACAGCCTAACATCTGGGGCTGGGAGAGCCTGGTGCTCTACAGGGGAAGTGGTCTTCCCTGGCAGCTCTCCCTTGCTGCTGTGAAGAGCTCTGGAGGGACACAGGCTGGGCTGTGCATTAACCCCACCTAGAGTTAGGTTGATGGTTGGACTGGATGATCTGAAAGGTCTCTTCTAATGTAGGCGATTCTATGATTATCTGAAAGCCCTGCAGAGACGAGGGGTCTGAGGCTCCCTTGGCTATTTTGTAGCAGGAGGTGATGTGCGGTGGTGTCCAGCCACTGTGCCAAGAGATGCTGGCACCTGCACCTTCCTCCACCCTGGAACCCCCAAGTACTGATAGGTAGTGATGCTGCAGTGGCTTTTTCAGCAATGGGAAAAATACATAATTTATTTGTCAAAGAGTTTGCAGTCATCAAAGGGCAACTTTAAATGGAGACCTGGGCAAATGCTACTGCATCTGTGCTTGGCATCCCCATAAACCTCAGCGTGGGCACAGCTCTTCCAGCGAGTGTGTCACCGCGAGTGCGGCTGTGGCACTGTATGGTTCACTTGCCCACCTCCAGAACAGGTCGTCTTCAGCTCGTTAGTGGCGTCTCTACCACATCTCACCATTGGCAAAGCAGTTACATCCGCATGCCAGGGACAAGAAATCCTTCTCACCCTGGCTGGTGTGACACCGGCTGCTTTGGATGCTTTCTACCCTCGAGGCCAGTTTCTGCATGGTTCCCTCTGCACCGGCTCCACAGCAGGTGATCTGCCATAAACACCGCATAGAGACACAGGCAGTCTGTATTAGAATGAGGCAAGCTACTTCCCAAGCTATCTCCAGATCCCTCATAATTTGCCCCAAGTGTTTATTATTTGGACTGGTAATGTAATAATTGTTACATGATTTGATGAAATCCATGGGTTTTTTTTACAAATGTAATTTATTTGACAAATATTTCTTTTGTTGTTAATCTTGCACTGTGTCACAATAACTAGAGGAAGAGACTTTCAGGGTGAAACTGTGCTCTGAGTTGCATTGATTTAGCGATTAGTGTCACGTTCATCTTGAATTTTGTAATTCATACTCATTAACCTGAAAATGTTCTTGCAATTTTCTTCTCCTAGACTAGTTCTAAAGTACAAAAGCAGCTTCTATTCATTTCAAGGATTCTGAGAGCTATTGTCTCTTGTAAAGCACTAAACAAGGAGGGGGCAGGCTGAGAATCACTAAATGGTATTTAAATCATTAAATTTATTATTTGTTGAAATCCTTGATTACAATAGTATTTATCTGGTTTACTTCAACTGTTTGAAGAATTGGTCTAACTCATTGTATTAAAAAAACAAAACCAAACCTCTTCAACTAACTGTGCACTGCCTAATTGTTGTAGTTGGTAACTAAGTGATGTGGTCCCGATTCTGATCTCGTTTGCATCAGTTACAGGCTGGCCCAGTTCCACTGACTGTGAGGAAACCGGTCTCTGGTTTACAGTACTTGTAGGGCTTGTTGCACCCTGCACCATCTGTCTGCACTTGCTTGCACCCTGGCATGCTAGCGTAGAGTCATTTTAGGATAGAGATGTGTAGATCAGACCGAAATGATAGCAGCAAAGCCATCTGCAGGCAGCAGTGCAGGGTTCAGTGGAGATCTGGGGGTGATTGCTGCCGTGCCATGCCAGAACTTTCCTGGCTGTGCCGCCTTTGCCAGATAGCCCCACGCGCCGAGTCTCTCTGCATCAGTGTCCAGGCACTCCTCTTCACCAGGACACCTTGTGTGTGAAGCCATACACGTTCCCATGAACAGATATCACAGAATCATCGAATGGTAGGGTTGGCAGGGACCTCTGGAGATCACCCAGTCCAACCCCCTGCCAGAGCAGGGTCACCCAGAGCAGGTGGCCAAGGAACGCGTCCAGGCGGGGTTTGAATGTCTCCAGAGACGGAGACTCCACCACCTCTCTGGGCAGCCTGTGCCAGGGCTCTGCCACCCTCACAGGAAAGAAGTTCCTCCTCATGTTGAGATGGAACTTCCCATGTTCCAGTTTGTGCCCGTCACCCCTTGTCCTGTCACCGGGCACCACTGAAAAGAGCCTGACCCCATCCTCCTGACACCCACCCTTTCAGTATTTATAAGCGTTGATAAGATCCCCCCTCAGTCGTCTTTTTTCCAGACTGAAGAGACCCAAATCCCTCAGCCTTTCTTCATAAGAGAGGTGTTCCAGTCCCCTCATCATCTTGGTAGCCCTTTGCTGTCCCCTCTCCAGCAGTTCCCTGTCCTTCTTGAGCTGGGGAGCCCAGAACTGGACCCAGTGCTCCAGATGTGGCCTCCCCAGGGCAGAGCAGAGGGGGAGGATGACCTCCCTCCACCTGTTTGCCATATCAAGTACTGTTTGATTTCCTCATTGACACAAATTTGTGGCTCGGCTGGTGGCCTCAGGGAAGAGCCCAGAGCAGGTGGACCTGCTGGTCCTCACTCAGAGGGGACCACTGAGAAAAGAGCCTCAGACACAGGTACCGTACCTGCTGGGCAGCCGCCGGTGCTCGCTACCTGCAAACCAGCCATGCGTTCATTGCAGGGAAATGCGACGACCACCAGCCCATTAATTCAGTTCATTTTGAAATGTGTGGTGAACTCTGTCAGGAAATATCCAGCTTCTCCTGTGACACAGCCTGGCCAAAGCCAGAGTGTCCCCTTTCCGGCTCAGATGCCGTACGTCCCACACACAGGGTGGGACGGGTGCATGTACCCCGGCAGCCAGCCGAAGGGGGTCCTCCCAGCCAGGCAGGGGACCTGTGCCCAGAGAGCTGGGGCATTGCTCCTCTGGGAAAGATGCCCATCGCTGGGTCAGGCAGGAGCAGAGGTTTTGCTCCTTGTTCTGAGCCATAAATTGTGTTTCTGGAACAAGTTGGGAAAGGTCAGGTGCAAAAGCGTGTCAGGTTTTTTTTCTCCCAGGTAAAGGGCTGAACTTGCTTGATTTGTACACCCTGAGTTTGGAGAAATAATTTCAACTTATTTTGCTCTCCTATCCCAGATGGCTTTTTTGGGCTCAGGTTATAAACTCATCCATCCAAACAGTAACCTAATAAGCTACAGGATATTCCAGAATGTGAATGCGAATATATTTCTTTCATGTGTTAATTGTAAACAAAACAGCAATTTCATTCGCTGTGAAAGAGTCTCATTTCTTAGAAGACTCTCATTTCTTAGATGAGCGCTGGCATCAGTCATGCAGTTCCTTTGGATTTTGCATTGAGCACCTGTGAACTTTTTTCCTAATGGAATGGTTTCTTATAGATCCCTTTTAATACAATCAAGCTCTCTATTCAAGAGAGCAGATCTGATGAAACATCCCATTTCAGCGAGGGCAATTTAGGCTAGACATCAGGAAAACCTAGCTAATGATTAAAATAGTGAGGCACTGCTATAGGTTGCCAGGAGAGCTTAAGGAAACTCCATCATGGGAAGTCTTTAAGAAGAAGTTTGGCAGCTATTATCAGGAATGATTTAGCTATAATTGATCTTGACTTGGAGCAAGAGAACAGACTGGATGATTTCTTCTTTCTTGTTTTGCATGATTTCCAAGAAATTCTAAAAAAAAAGTTGAATTTAGATGGTTCAGTATTACTAAATGTTCCTTTCCCTCTTTCTAAGGGAATTTTTTACTAAATTTCAACTGAACGTGCAAATAGTTGAGCACACTTTGTAATTTATGTCACATGTCAAGACCTAAACCTCTTGAGGACGTAGCTGCACCTCCCTAAATATTTAAATATTTTTCCTTCTCTTCTTGTTGCTTAATAGGTTTGTTGTATTGCAAACAGCTACCTTGAGCTGCTGTTTCTCCACTGATGCCAAAACCTAGGAATTGTACTGAAAGGAGCAGAGCTGCAGCCACCTTTCAGAGCAAGGCTGAGCCAAGCCTTTTATTTCCACAAATAAGAATTAGAACAGAAAGCGTTTTAAGCAAATATTATTCAACTGAACTTAGAGGAAGAGCTGAGCATTCAGAAAATGACTCATTGTGCAGGCGAAGAGCATGCACTACCTTGAAATGTTGTCTTGAGGGCTGTTTTATTAAATACATGAGTGAACTGACTAACAGCAAAACTGATGCAGAATGCTGATGGTGTCTTTGACCTTTAAAACCTTGATGAAAATTATAATTTGCTCATTTTCTAATTTTAAAAAGCAATAATATTAGTCATTCTTTACGTTTGCGTCTCCAAACTCAATGAACATATACATATAAGTATATGCAACTTTATATGTTCAAATTCAGTATTTTAGCCTTGTGTATTAGAATGCATTAAGATGCCTCCAAAAGAAGATGTTTTAAAATGTACAGATTGCTCCCTGTTTCTCCTACAGCAGTGATGGACAGAAAAGAGACAGCAATCTGAAAATAACTGCCTTTCAGACTTAAAATTCATATGCACAGGCATTCTGACTATTCGGAATAACCAAATAACCCCAAATCAGAACAAATATTGTGTGCCTTCTCTTAAACATATTTATCATTCCTTTCAGACATTTTATTTCAGCTTGTTCAAGTTTAAATATTACTGTTCAAAGCAAAATAGGTTTACCCTGATAGCAGGGATGAGTGTTTATGGCCTCCATCACAAGTTTTGTCCGTGGCCCGATGCTGCCCAAGCACCGTCTGTTGCAGAAACCGGACATGGAGATGTCCAACACACCGGGCAGCTCGTCTGGAGAGTTGCCCATCTGGCACAGAATTGCTCATTAGCAGCGTTTCTTCTGTGACGGTAAAGCTGGTGGTGATGGATGGATTCCAGGTTTGAGGAATAGAAGCCGTACTTGGTGAAAAGCCAAAGTTGGGGTCGGTGGATGTGTGGAAGTGGGAAACTTTGGGCGTGATTTGTTTAAAGGAGACAACGTGGCTGTGGAAAAGGGTTACGCTCTTGGCGAGCATTTGGCTGGCCAGGAGGTGGCCTTTTGGTGGCACAGGGTAGTCCTGCCCAATGAAGGCTTTGCAAGCCTGAGAAAATAACCAGTGAAATCTGCAGTACTAATAAGAGATACACACCAGTTAATGTTTCCTGATAGAGATGGGCCAAAGCTTGAGTTACTTTCCAAATCCCCGTGACTTTGCAGGTTGGAATTAAAATAGAATATTTATGCAAACCACACAACTGATTTTGGCTTTAGGATGTGAAAAACTTGCCTGATGAGCTTTGGCCAAATAAAACCACCCTGGGTTTTATTTTGTGGCAGCTTTTCCAGGCGAGGATACTTTTCAGAAAATGAAATCCGTTGACCTAGGCCAGGCCAAAAAGGAGGGAAGAGTGTGTAAAGGTTATAACCATTTAACTTTAAAAACATTTAAATCGTAGATCACTCTTTGACACTCGTGAGCTCGCAGCCAAGATCACATGAGAGCAGCAAAGCTCGTTTCCCACCTCAGAGCTATCTCTCAGTCCTGAAAGTCTGCAAAAGACCTGAACGGTTAGTAACAGTTTGTGCGCAAAACCATTTTCTTACTTTTTTGAGTGAATGGCTATGTCCAGTACGTAATTGCCATCCCGAGTTTGCCACAGGGAGCAGGAGGACCAGTGCCAAACATGCTTGGTACTCACAAGATCAGACTTTCAAAAATGCTTAATCTCCATGAAGTCCTGCGGTTATCCAGCTATGTTCAGACCCTGATTTTCTCCATTCACTTCGCAACATAGGTTAAGCATGGGGAATCTATGTAGAGAAGAACCTGAGTTGATGATGAAGCAGCAGCTCTCTCCATTTCTAATTCAGATATTTTATACAGTATTTCTGGCTAAATCAACCAGAGCTACACACTCACGAGTTCCACCCAGCCAGCTCCAGAGCCTTGAGAAAGCTAAAGGATCAGCATCTCCCATTATTTCTCATTAATTGTGCACAAGTGACTCGCCCTTCACTGCCTGCTCTGCGAACATCTTCATCCTTGTACAGGCGTTGGAGGTGCACAGAGAGCTGAGGTTTGAAGGCATCAGGCATGTTGCCCAGTCCCTCCTCTCTATGGCTTGCTCGCTATAAACATCTTTTAAAGACACCGGAAAGATACGGCTGTTTCTTCTGATGGTCTGTTTGCCTTCAAACTGGAAATACAAGTAGAAGGGGTCTGTGGTTGGGTCACTAAGGTAGCGTTCTACTTCTGGCGGTGGGAAAGCATAGTGGAGATTGCTCTATAAAACGCTTCAGCCATGCATTAACAGTCTTTCAGAATTTAGCTTCAGCTCCTCCTTATCTTTCCAGCTGCAAAAAACATGTTAAAAATACTTCCTCCCTCACTATTTTTGCGTAGACTTCACCCTGAAATTTAAGTCTCACTTTCCCCATTTCTCAAGGTAAAATGCTCCCAAGGAAAAGAGCAAGGAATGACGGAGAAGCTGACGACGTGTCAGTGCCTTGCCTCTCATGAGATGGATGTGCTAGGACTTTGGCTTCACAGAATAGCTAAAGGCAGTCAGATATGGTGAAAGAAATGATGAAACCAGATGTAAGATTGATTGAAACCACTTCCACTGATTCATACTTTTAATGTATTTCTCGGTCCTGGTATTTCATTGCTGTATATTTCCCCCCTGGAATTCATTATGCTCTCTGTGTGTGACATCTCAGCTAGCAGCTGTGGAAATGATTGTGTGATCCCTAAAAACCGTAGCTTTAGGTGAGAAATGGGCAATAGGAAGAAGGAAAGTATTAATGTGCACTTTTCTGTCCTCATATACATCTTATTAGTGCGGAGGGAAGGAATGAAACCTTACAGAATCATGGAATAATTTTCGTTGGGAGGGACCTCCAGAAGTCTTGAGTCCATCCTCCAGCTCGTGAGGATGGAGGGTCCCTTGCTGGGACCACCTTGCAGGGGGTCTTGCCCAAAGTCAGTCCCCACCTGCAGTGTCTGTGAGCCGCTGCCACCTCCTCGAGACAGCCATGGCTCCTCTTTGCAGGCAGAAGACGCACCTGCAAAATGGAAACTTTTAATCATCAACCTGTCTGAAAGTCATTACTCTCCACTCCGGCTGTAAATATATCTCATGAACGACTAAATTTTCTCTATGCCAGAGCTATCTGCCAATTTCTGCCATGCTTAGCAAGTGTGCATCTTTCTGCCCATAAGCCCTGCGGTAAGGCTTGTCTTTCCTGCTCTGCTCAGAGACATGGCCACCGCTCCCGGGGACGGGGTGCCCGCAGGGGACTGGAGGGCAGCTTTGGAAAAGCACTGAGCTTTTTCTTCCCCACTTACTTGGGACTGAGCTCTACAGCTAGGCGGCATCCCGCTGACATTCAGTCTTCTATGGCTTAGCTTGGCCGACAGCTTCATGAGCCTGAGTGAGGTTTGGGTTTGTGCTCGTATCCAAAATTGGAGACATTTTGCCAGGGTTTTGCTATGAAAATTGCTCACAGGTCCATTGACTGGCTGTGCTGCCTCTGCAGCATCAATTCTATCCCTGGCTGACACCTTTGATTTTGGAAGTTGTCTCCATTTTCCAGAGAAAACTATGTACATTAGCTATTTTTGGATAGCATATATTTAATCTCCTGCAAGAAATGGAGCAATTCACTTGTTCCTTATTTCCAGAGCCATTACATTGCTCTTGATGACAGCTCCAAGGAACAGAAATCCTTAACTTATTTAATGTCTTCATTTGGGTGATCGAAAGACACCTAACCAAAGATCCGCTTCTGTGCTACCGTGAGGAAAATAGCACGCAGCACCTGCTAGGTAAAGCAGCTCCTCTTTTCTTGGGTAAAAAGGAATGTTAAAAAGGAGCCAGTTTTTGGATAGTTCTTGTGTCTGCTTCGAAGCCAAATTAAAACGCTACTGACTGTTCATCGCTTTCTCTGGTCATTGTTTCATTTTATGTGTAGTTGAGGATAAACTGTGCTCTTTGCACCATGTAAAGTGCATTTAGACTCTTTGCTCAAGTGAAAAATGAGTTGTTATCTGTGCCAGTACTGAAGTGTGCAGGGAGAAATCTGGGACAGTCACGGGGGCTGCCAACGGAAATAACCGATGGAAGATCTGACTGTGGTTAATTGAAAACACATAAAGCGGAGGCATATATTGTGAGTTCCTTGTGACGGAAAAGTGACCGACAGTGAGCAGTGAGTTCAGATGGGCTGCAGTACACAGCCTGGGGATTCTCAGGCCTGTCTGCAGACTTGCTCCCTACACGTGTGCTAGGGAAGCTGGGCTGCTTACGTCGCAGAAGTGATCGATGCTGTGAATAGTTGGAGGGGCGTCTCTTGGATCAGAAAATGCAAACCTTGCTGGAGAGCTCCAAGTTCAGCAATGTGCAGCTCAAAAGGAATTGTCCCGAAGTCCTGATGTGTTTGCAAATTTCCTTAAAGAATAATTTAAAAAAAAGGTACAGTAGTGGCTGTCGGTGAGGTGCAGGCTGGGCTCTGTGCGCGTTGCCGGTTGCTGCAGCGTGCGCGGGGGCCGTTGGTGGCTGCGGGGAACAGCCCTTTCCTGTGGCGCGGGAGGGAAGGAGATCCTCATCCTCACCAGCGGGGAGGCTCCGCGTGCCTCGGTGCTCGGCTGTGCTTGTGGGTTGAGGCTGAGTGTGGGGAACTCCAGATGAGATTAACACTGCTTAGGTGAAAGCAGCAGCAGGCAAGATCTGGATTTGGGTCCAAGGTAAATATCAAGTTGAAACAAGGTAAGGAACACAGGGTCATGTCACTGGAGCAGTGTGAAAATACCAGCTCTGTTACGTGCTGGGTACTGATGGAGTAGCTCTAATGAGGAGACGGACGGCTGAGGCACAGGCTAATGCTGTTTGGTCTGGTACAAATTAAACCATTTGTTCATATATAGCACAGTTTCACACACTGCGGTGCTTAGTCAGCAGTTTTTGTTTGGTTAGTTGAGGTTTTTTTGGTTAATGACAGCTATTTCAAAAACTGGTTGAAAAGCACAAGATGTTTGCAGAAGCTCTTGCATTAGCTGTTACGGATGCAGACTCACCCGTCGCTCAGTATCTTCGGTCCCGCAAAGTGATGCTGGTGGTTGCAGGACACCTCAAGGTGTCTCTAAGCTGGTGGTCACGTGAGGGTGCAGAGAGTCACCAGGGCAGGCGTGTCGCACAGCGACCCACACCGTCAAAACACCTTTGGCGAGTCTTTCTCTGGTCCAGCTCCCATGCTAAATACTAAAAAGTACAGCCTTGTCTGTAACTTCCGCTACCTGATGGCCAGTTAAAGGACCTTTTCAGACTCATTTCTGTCTTCCACCTTCCAAGGCACATGCCCTGGATCACGCACGCATTCCGCAGGCTCCCCATGGGCTTGTTTGCTTTGGCTTTGCTCCTTCTTCTACCGTACTTCGCAACAGAGCGAGGTGTCCTCAAATGTGGATGCAAGGAAAGGTCATTGAACAATGTGACACTTATTGTTTGAGCGTTTTGATAGCAAATATTTTTTTCTTGTTGGCATCACCAGCTATAGGATGGAAAAACACACCAAGGAATATTTTATCATCCCTTAGAAAGTGACACCTTCTATTCGAAACCGTACTCTGATGAGGAGTCACAGGAGAGAACACCACCATCGCTTGGGGAGCGAAATGAGGGGTTGTTGAATAAACTCTGAATTTCTAAATCTTCTATGATGGCGGAGAAGAGTGGAAAGTGTTGATAAAATAGATTTCTCTGTCTGAGATCTTTCTTTCCAAACTAAAGGGCTGCTAGGAAGGTCAGCACCGTCCTGTGTCCTCAAAAACTGGATGTGTTCGGACAAACATGAAATCTGGGGGCGTATGGGAGCAATGTCACTGAGCATGGTTTGTAGCCTGGGCAGTGAACCCACTGAATGGACCTGGAGAAAAATAAATAGAATAACCAGGGTTTTAAATTCTCACAGAGAAAGGGGAGTAGGTTTCTTTTTTCTCTGACTCCTTTTCTTTCTCTCTCCATGTCTCTCACACACACACAGGGGCATGTTTTTCCAGATTTCTAATTTACTCTAAATCCATCTGATTGAATAGAAGCTCCAAAGATAAAGGCAACTGCCATTTCTCTGTCTGGTGTTTAACAGCCCATTGGTGTGACAGGCATCTAACGCCTGTGCCGTAACGCCAGCACATCTGTTAGTAGAAACAGCTACCAGTGGGAAATCGCAAGCTGTGTTTTCTCTATGGTTACCCACAACACAGGAGCTGGAAGATGAAACCCTTCAGGCCAGAGGAACAATTCATTACCTCAGAGTCACAGGAAACACGCGTCAGGTTTTTTAAAACCAACACAACTATCCACGCTGAAGTGTTCACCTGCCGTTGCCCTTTTGGTTGCGTGGCTCCCTGCTCCCCCGGTCCCGGCCCCGCAGCAGTTTGCCCTCGCCTGTGTCAGCCTTCCCTCCACGCAGCTTTCCCCGAGTTTCTTCCCTTCCCATGGGAGCAAGCAGGGGCAGTTGGCTCCCTAAGGCAGCGTCTTCCTCTCCCAGTGGCCACTGGCGATGGTTTGCCAAATGCTGGGGACACCTGAAGCTTGCACCCAACAAAATGACTTTCCCCTCATGGATTTGCGCTTCGTGATGTAAGAACATGGCTTTTCTTTTGCTCACGGTAGCAGAGCAAATTACAGTATTATGGGAAATCAATGCAATTTTTCCATTGGGGATGAAATCACATGTGCCTTTAAAAAAACATGACAGCAGGCTGCTGCTCTCCTGCGGCAGTGGGCACATTGCGCGCTGCGATGGGAGGTGACTGGTCTATTTTAGAGGGTGCTGCAGAGAGCAACTCCGTCTGACCTCCCTTAGCAACTCAACATCTTTTCTTGCTAATCTCTGAATTACACATGATCCTTGTTAGCATTAGTAAATGCCGGGTACTCCACAAGCCCTATTAATTAGCATTTTTCAGTGCACTGTGAGGTGAGAAGTCGAATGCTTTGATCATAACAGTTTCGTAAACTGTAGTTCTGAAGTAGTTCACCTCTCGTGTTCCAAGTATTTTCAATGTTAGGTCAGGAGGATTGCCAGGTCCTAAGATAGTATGTAAGATTTATGTACATTTATCAACCCTTGTTTACAGTGGTTGGATACCATTCTTTGGGATCTCTGACACTGACAAGTGATGCAAGGCAGAAAAATTCTTTCTTGCCAAGAAATTATTCTGAAATTTCAGAGGAAAAATAACTTAAAGGTCTGAGTTTTGTAATTTCTTCCCCCCTAAAAAGCTACGACTTATATGAACAATTTACATCAAAACTAGACAAGCATCATGTGCTGCTTTTACATTTATAAAAGACCCAGAACACCTAGAATTGGGGACCTGACCTTCCCCCAAGGTGGAAAAGGAGAGTAAATTCTGGCTCATTTTAGTTACATGACTTTTACTGTTGCTTCCCTACAGTTGTACCAAAGTGGTGGTGTTGAGGTTGGAACAGATCCCTGCTCAAAGCATAAATTAGATAATATACATTAGTAATTGTTGCTTTGTTGAAAAGCCATGGAAGGGTTTACATGGTTGGCCTGATCTTTAAGTGAAGAATTTTGGCCTGGTAATAAATGTTAAGTAAGTAGGAGAAAAGGCTGTCTCTTACATAGGGATAATCTGCACAGAAAGCACGAAATCTGACTTCTGTTTGGCTCCTGTCTCGGAGACAATGATTTCTAGAAATGCAAATTAATGTACTGGACCAGAGCTCGCCACAATGCAGAAGTGAAATCACTTCATGCAAAAACACTAAAAGGCAGGCTTTTAGCAAGAATTGCCTGGATTATTCTGGTCCGGCCTCTAGACAGGGCTTTAGGATGACAATAATGTGGCTGTTCATTCCCATTCACTGCCCGTGCACAAAAGGTGTTTGTCCAAGGAAACACAACGGAGCAGTTGCTGCAGCCGCCGTTGCTGTTCTGTCCTTAGGGAACTGCTGGAATTTACACAGAAAGGTCAAATAAATAACGTAAACATCTTTCAGACCCTAATTTTATTTTATTAAAAAGGATCAGATACTAATTAGTGATATTAATTGGGCATATCAAATGAGTCTGCTGGAAACCATTGAAATCTAAGTTAAGTGCTTTATTACCAGAGTGGGAAACTGTTTATTTTTCTTAAGAAATAAAGCAGCTCCTCACAATTTGCACCTGCATTTGTTGGGAGTAAGAACTGTTTGCGAATCCCCAGTGATGTTTCCGGCCACCTTTAGGTCTTGGTTTCCCAAGAGTCTGAACTGGCCCTTCTGGGCAAAGCTCTGGCTACGAGGAGTTCTGGCAGCTCTTTTCCACCGCGGCCCAGCTTTGCTCTTGCCAGCCAGATTAGAAATGGCAGCACCAAGGTAATTGTCCCAAAGTTCTCAGCTGTTACCTGGCAAAGGGTATTTTGTGAGCTCCATCTTTCTCTGGAGTTACCCCAGTGTCCAAAGAAGAACAATTGATCTTCGATTTCCCCATCTCTCACCAGATCCTCCTTCAGCTTGCGCTGCTTTCCCATACCTGTTTTGTTAGCAAATACATTTTTCATATCTTTGCTGAAAACTATATTAACAAGTTACTACTTGTCATTTTTGACATTGCACAATTATTGTTTTATAGGAGAAGTTATTCTGTTCGGCCAGGCTGTGTTCAGCGTTCTTAAATATACGTTTCATTCTCAAATAAATGCTTAGCGCTGTTCTTGTGTAGCATAGCATGAGCCGTGCAATTACAGTGCTTCCATGACAAAGCCTTCCTTAAAGTGCTTTCCTGAGGTGATGCTTGTGTAACTACTAATCCTTAGTCATAACAAATGTCTTTTTTTGATACTGAAAGCAAACCGCAAGACAGCTGTCTGTATGTTGTGTGCTTAAACACAAATGGCCACTCTTGTGCTGAGGTGTGCTCTGCAGCAGCTGGAAAAAATACCTCGTTTATTCCTTTAGGAGACAAAGGTTTGATTAAGCTGCTTATTATCATTTTTTTGCACTTATACAATGAGAGACACTGTAATAGTAAATTCATTTGGAATGATACGCAGCTGCGTGACTTGGGTTTGTTCAAAAAGCATCATAAAAATTGCTGAGCAAGGGAAATGTGTACTCGGTGCAAGGGAAAATTGTACTCCTTGCGTACTGCGCTGGCACCTCGCTCCCAGGGTTTTGGATCAGGCAGTTTGGGGCTGACGTTCACCTCGGGGTGAGCAGGGCCCTGCCCGAGGCCTCCCAGGCGCCGAGAGCAGCACCCGCGGGCGGCGGGAGGGCAGAGATCCCAACGCTCCGCGGGCTCTGCCGCTGACCCCACGCGGCAGGGCAGGGGCGGCCTTGAGTTACGCGGGGAAGGAGAACACACAGGCGTTCGGAGGAGGAGAGTAACTTTCTTCTGAGAACTCTGTCAATGAACACCAAATGCCAAAGAGTTTTCGTAAAGCCCTTGCGTGACCTTGGTGATGTCCAAAGGGTTTAAAATCACGGTCATCCCGGAAAACGTGCGAGCTGCAGGAAGGCTAGCTCTGCAGAAATAATGCTATCCTGGGGATACACCACCCAGGCAAACGTGCAGGAAACATTTGGGCCAGGTCTACATTACAGACTTTTTCCAGTGTAGCCGTGTGGGCATAGGGCTGGTGGCCCGTGCTCTCCCACCGGCAGAGCCGCGCTAGCAGAGGTAGGCTTTGGGGGAAATATGCAAGAAGAAATCGACTTTTGTTTTCATTGGATCCTGCAAGCGTCTTTGAGAATCATTGCCATAATATTGTTTATATAAGCAGAGGTACCCATATATGAAGTATGGAAATATTGCCTCATTATAAACACAAGAGCTGGGTTGAGCCCGAGATCCCCTTGAGTATCTATGGGATGTTGCCATTCTACTGACATATGGTAATGTTTTCTCCCAATAATCTCCTGCAGGAGTAGTTCTGGGCCAACTACTCATACGTTCAAATTCCATAAAATATATAGCAGAGTTTATAAAGTTATTAGAACAAAAATGTTTTAGGAGATCTCATTTCATTGTACAATATGCAGCTTCAGCAAAAGAAATCTGTAAACAGATATTTTAGCTGAATACAAAACTCTTTTTAATATTTACTCTGAAATCCTAATGGTGGATTTCAGCCAAGATGTTTGTGCAGCTTCATGCCTTAAGGTTTCTACTTCAGATTTACAGCTGAATGTTTTCCTGTGTGATGGATGATTATTTAAAACTGCTGCTCTCTCCAGTCCTCAAAATGCCAAAAGACAGTTTTTGTTGCAAGCTATAATTGAGATGCAGAGCCAGATTCTGCATGCACTTCATGTCAGTGTTTGTACGCGAGGATCAAACCTTGGAGGCTGCCCTATGCAAAAGTAACGGAAGAGTAGAATTGGGTCCTTTGGGGTTCAGTTAAAGAGTTACAAAGAATATTAATGTACATCTACTAAATAATTATGTTTGCTAAAATAATCAAACTGAGGCACCACCAGAATATTTATGCCAATTAAAAATCTTCTACATTAAAATTTCTCTCTACAATTGTTGCCTATAAATGGAGCACTGGGATCAAGCCTGGGTAAAAGTCAAATGAAAAAGCTTCATATGGCTCAGAGTACATATTAGTGTCTCCAAAATCCAAAGGATGCTTCAGGAGAGAGATACAAACAATTCACTGCTAACTGGCTTGTCAACGCACAGCTAATCAACGCAATTAGCTGAACTTTGTGGAATGATTAGTCTCAGGTTTGAGCAGACCCTACCACATGCAGTATTTGCAACCCTTTGCCATAAGCAAAGCCCATAATGCTCTCCCATGGAGTCAGCAATGACAGCTATTGTCTGTCCTTTGAGGACAATGTTAAATTACTTCATTTTCCATCAGCACAAGCCAGGTTGATACAAAATCACGTGAGAAGTGTGAAAAGAAATAGATTTTTAAAGTTAATTTAAATAGAGTATCCTTTTAAAGGCCTAAGGAAATGCTATTGAGCAATGGGGAGCAGTTAGTGCAATAATGGAGCAGAGGCACAGTTATGGAAATTACTATGGTCATTAAACATTTATGCTGAATAGAACCCTTTACCCTCCCCATCTATAGAAGATGTAAAACACAGTTCAAAGTGGCTGGTGCACCTGAACTGCTCCAATTACTTTTGTGACTGATTGTGAGTTTACATTAAGGTTAGAATTTCACAATGATTCTTTTCCATTTGCTTGTTTATATTTAATCTAAGTTTAAATAGAGAAGGCAATCAAATAATGAGATTAACACAAATTCTGGTGTACTGATACTGAACAACTGATTGCCAGTATACATCATTATAATTATTATGTGGCTACAAGCTTAGGCATCCACGAAAAATACTATGATTGCTTTAATGGAATTTCTTTTCAAGATCTTTCAGAATATTGTTTCCAGAACTCATTCTTCTCTATTTCCCCTCAGTTCTTCAGCAAGGCTTTGTTGCTTACTGAGCCTTTAACTGCTTGTGTCTAGATGCTAATAAAGGTTACATGTGTGATAGGAAATACACTGTGTAAGAAATGATGACCCATGAAGGATGACTCTCACTGAAGATGAACATTCCTCCAGTTTGTGCATAACCCGGAGCAATCAGAAACAAATAAAAAAATATTTATATCACATATACTCAGCTCTGCAACTAAAGTTTCAGAAACTGCAATTTCGCTGTAAACATCAAACTGCTTCATACTGAGTCTTTGTCTCCATCTTGTTGCAGAACACCTGTAATCTTGAGCATTAGGACCTGAAAGGACAAGTCGATCCTTGTGGGAGTCAAGTGTAGGGGCACAGGTGGCCCTCGGACTCCGTCTTGACGAGCTTTGTGGTGCTGGGGATGTCGGAGAGGTGTTAGGAAAACGTGACTGCAGGAGTTTCTTCCCTGACATTACTGAATACAATTTTACATTAAGGAAATATTCTGCATGCATTTTATTCCACCCTCTGTAACCAAATCTAAACTAAGTAAATAAGAATTTGCACAAGAACATGCATTTTGGTTTGGTTCCTAATTTCAACATTTAGATAAAACTGAAGAGATTTGGTTTTTATCATCATTCTTCATTACCAGTTGGCATCTAACTTTCATGAATGAAAGCAGACTGGCTGCTCTCCCATAGTTAATTTATCTAGGCCAAGCTGAAACATCTGATCATTATTATGTGGCCTTATTGACATACTGGTTAGAGGTTCCCTGAGCAGAATTGGAAGAGACAGTTTTAATATCCTCTTCAACAAAATTTTCCAGGAATAGAGGTGTGAGATTAGGTACAGGGTAAGCTCCGTATGGAGTTTTACACCAAAACCTGAGAGCCGTCCTGAGGCAGCGAAGCCGAGGGCAGCGGGGTGGGAAGCCCTTTCTGGGCAGAGGTGCTCTGCTGGGGAGGACACAGCCCTGGAGCAGAGGTGGGCTCCTGGAAGGAGACCTACGGCTGATGGGGGATCATGTCAGGTGGTGCGCCGTGGTGATACACCGCACACAGCCGCTAGCCAGGCTGCCAGGTCCGGCTTTGCACGTAACTGCCACGGCTACCTCCCTGGCTAGTACGGCGGAACCCGCAGGCATCCTGACCGGGGCTCAGCACGCACGTATCGCCTGCAGAGCACGGTACATCCAGGTTATGGAAAGAATGGCGGGTCCAGGCGTTATCCCGGGAACACCACACTGTCCCCTCCGCTTTCTCAGATGTGAGTGTTGGCCCTCGGAGCAGTGAAGCTTTAGGCGTAGATTCCCTGGCTTTTCTGCGAGGTTTGACACGGGCAGAACAAGTTCCCTGGCGACCACCCCACGGCTTCTCCCTGCTCGTCTGCCCGTGTCCCCTCTGTCTGGGATCAGGGCTGACAGCAGCCAGCAGGCGCTGGGAGACGGGCTGCTGCTTCCCGCCTGTATGCGATACGAAACACATTTCATAGTTTCCAGAGATTTGAGCTAGAAATGTCTTAACTTATGATATTCTGGTTTTCATAAGTTTGAGGTTTTCTGATATTTTGGGACTGTTGTCATCTTGATTTATTTTCTGGGTTTGAAAGGTTTGAACTTGTATATCTGTCTTCAGGTTTGCGTCTGTGTGCTCAGCACTTCACTGAGCCACTTCGCTATTTTTTCTCCATAGAAGAAAAAAGATTTCTGTGCTGGAGTAAATATAAAGATGGCTAAAACCCTCATGAGGTCTGGTTTATTCAAAAAGAAAAATGTGGTAGATTTTCAAAAATACAGCTGTGGGAAATAAGGGAACGGTCTGTCTTTTGGAAATCTCTTGCACAAATGATCTAAATGATGTGATCAATAACCTATTCCCATGATGTCCTTCTCCCGCGGGAATCTGCAATAGCACTGCCAACGGTCTGGTATGTGGGGAATCAGACACTCAAACAGAAACGATTTTTAAGAGATGTGTGAAGAAATCCATCCATGCCGATAGAGTGATTTCATCTGAAAGACAAGGCAAATATTGCTTGAAACAGCACCACAGTGAGGTGTGGACAGGACCGTTCATCTCGGTCGTGGTTCTCGTCTCCCTCGTCCCCAGCGCCGGTGGAGGGTCAGCAGCAGGACGTGTCCTTCTCCCGGCCCCGTCTCAGCATCAGCTCTGCTCTCGGCGCTGGTCGCGTCGTGCCTGTTTCTGATTCCCTGCCCAGGAGGACGGACTTACAGTGCAGAGGGGAAGAGTGGGCAGCGGAGAGGTTTATTATTCCTTGTTCCATCAAGCACATGATAAACATGGTCACTCTGAAAGATTAAGAAAGAGGCAACAACTTCTGCTCCCCAGGCCCTTCTGCTCCTGAGTGCCAGAAGACAGGATTGTGCTGGGAAAAAAGCTTAGTGCTGCTGTCAGAGCACCTGCTCCCTGCTGCTGCTGGCAGTAGAGAGAAGATGCTGGGAGAGACTGACCATGTAGGTTGGTCCAGCATGGATGGTCTGATGCTCCCTCATGCAATTACCTGCAGGGCAATTTTTTTAAAAATATATAGCTTAGTACCTGTTTTGAATTTTCTGCAACTGTCAGATTTATTTTTAATCCCATATTCTGTGACCAATGAAGACTGTGGAAACAATTCATTTCCTTTTTTTTTTCCCCCAGCTGTTTGATACTGGGCCAGTACTGACTAATTCTGCCAACTCAGTCTGAGGAAGGGAAAATGCAAGATCTCCCCTCTTGTCTTTACAAAAACATTTTGGGGTCAGTTCTTCAGCTTTGCAAAAATGCAGCTCAGGAACATTAACAGATTTCTTCTGCCAGAAGAGCTCTGTGGCAGTAACTTCATATAGCCGGGGAAACATTCAGCCGAGATAAATCACCACTGCCGCTTTGACAGCAAATATCCATCTTCAGCCCAGACCACTTAATGGCCATGAGCTAATCTTCATCATAAATACCATTTCCAATTTTGCTTCAAACAGGTGGAATGTCAAATGGTGAGTGTTGGCCAGCTGAAACTATTTTGATCTTGATCAGAACCACGGTCTGAGCTCCGGGTCTAGGGGCAAAGACAAAGGTTAGGTGTCATCCTGCAGAAAGATGATGTATTTTCTTTAGGGGAAGAAAGGAACTGAACTCCTTATTTAGAAGACCCCTAGTTGAAATTATTCGAAGTCCAGGGCTTTAAGTCTGCTCCACACCCAGCTGAAAATCCCAGGTTTTCAGAGCATTTGGAGTAGATATGTGAATTTTAGACAGCTGGTAAAAGTTATCCTCCAAACAGAGAGGGAGCTCCAGGGCAGAAGAGCTGGTTCCCCAGCTCCTCATCTTCAGCCCGTCGGTGCCGGCGTTAGGTCTGTGAGCATGAGACTCGCAGGGACTGTCTGGCGTTCCCTGGGGTGGCCAGTCCCTTGCCCTCCTGCCTCAGTTTCCCCACTGAGCCGGCACCAGCAGGAGGATGGGAAGGTTTCATGTGGGTCTGATGCAGGTGCTGGAAGAAGGAGCAGAGGATTCATGCTGCCCACTATCACAATGTTCAATAAATGAAGTACCAAAGGTACTTGCCGTTTGAGGTCTGCAGACAGGCAGTTCCGACATCCAGCTGCGGGGAGCGAGGACGCGGGTACATTGCCTGCTAATACTCTTTGGAGAAAACTTTGCAGTACACAACTCTCCAATTACCTTGCCTGCCTGGCTGAATCATCGAGTGGATCATGCAGTTGTTTAGGTGCTGCACTCCTCCAACTTATCATTTTCCTTTGTGCCATTATATTTTTTATATCTTTTCCCCTAGTTCCCTGTGATCTCATCCAAAATTAACCGGCATTGTGTTTCCTAGCCTTTTAACAACTATTAGAGTGGCTTTATCAAATGATTGCTAAAAAAAACCTTCAAGTTTCCCAAACATAATCACATATTAAAAGAATAAAGGAAATAACATGCTGTGCTAGAGTGACTTCACAGGCTTATTTCTTTCTACCAATTAATGGCTCTGAATGAAGCTGTAATTGAGCAGTGACTAATACTGAAGGCAGAGATTGTCGTCTTCTCTTATTTAGATCTTGTTCATCACTTTTATAACAATGATGAATAATAAAAATCATGATAATAATACTGTATTTTGGTTACTCCAAGGATTTCAATTTGTTTATTAAAATTACTGTAGCAATCCATAAGGGCTCTTAGGAATCCGGCACAGTTTAGGAGGTACAGGATTCAAATCAGGATTAAGAAACATAGGGGAGCGCCAGATGAGGCAGCTGAGCTGGTGGGATGGCTCGCTGCTACCAAAACGGTCAAAACCGTCTCCCCTTCCCTGCCTGTGTGCCCGGGTGCGTACCTCCGCTCCCGCCCGGCACCGGGGAGCGGGGCAGGGGCGCAGGGGGAGCAAACCGGGGCGAGGCGGGAGGTTCTGCCTGTTCTTGGCTACGGCATCTGCCTGAGCCGCAGGCTCTGCCCCGCCACGTGGCTGCCGGGGTTTTCTTCCGGCAAGCCATAGTGCGCTCGGTGCCTCATTGCGCTCCTCCGTGATCTGTTGTTAAATGTAAAACCCAGGCCAAAAGCATGTAGTGCCCTGGTGCCCAGTTCTGGCAGATCCCTGCATTATTGGTCCCATTTTATGGATGTGGAGATCAAAATACAGTGATTCAGTGACTGGGGTGAAGCCACAGCTCCCAGCATCCCTGCTGCTGTGCCAGGCACTGTTCTAGCCCTGTCCCCTTTATCTCCAACCCTGTCCCATTTTTAGAGAACCCCATCCCCTTTATCTCTAACCCCATCCCATTTTTCTCTAACCCCGTCCCCTTTTTCTCTAACCCCGTCCCCTTTTTCCTCCCCAGTCCCCACCCTTCCGTGCAAGTAGGTGTTGAGCCGGTGCAGGCAACGTCTCCAGCTGGACGCTAACCCTGGGCAAGAGAGGTGATCATCGGCCAAATCACCTCCTGGGTCCAGGCTCCTCTGGGGTAACCCGGGTGCTGGTGCCAGTCCAGACGAGCTGCCGGTGCCGTGCACCCTGCTGAGGCTCGCGGGGCACGCACGGTCCCCCGGCATGGGCCACCGACGTACCCACCGCACACATCCTCCATCACACGGACAGGTAGTTTGGCAGAGGGGAGTGGGTGCTGCTTCTCAGAATAAGGCCTTCGGAGACCTCCTTTAGCAAGGCAAGGGAGTTCTCAGTTTCTGCAGATGTATGTGTTGTTTATAAATACGTGATGTACTTAGAAAAGTGCTGTTCAATTTACCAATAATGCTGTATTTATTTTTCCCAATTGTATCTAGTCACTAAGTCATAATTCTGCAGCCGATTGGCTGGCTGCAATGGTTTCTCAGGAAACTGGCAATTAGGGAGCAGGAAAAACGTCTGTGAGTCACAGATACTTATAAACAAGCAGAGGAGATTGATTGGGCTGCAGCAGTAACCACCCGCACTCAGCGGTCCCCGCCGCGGTGTGGTGCTCGGTGCGGGCAGCGTGGCGGCCGATGGCCGGCTGCGTGGCGGGGCCCCGGGAGCGGCCGGAGCCACTGAAGGAATGGCTGCCCCACCAGTGCCATTTTGGGGTTGATTGCCTGCCTTTTGGTCCATTCCCAGCCCTGATGCGGTGATCGGCATCAATAGCATCACACCCTGCTTCGCCCCGCGCAGCCGCTGCGAGCCCTGGGTGTGCTGTGCCTCGCCAGCTGCAGGCAGGGACCAGATGGCGACGGCTGTTCCGCAAATTTGAGGAAGGAAAGAAAAGGACATTTATGGTCCCTTGGTGTTACGCTGTGTCTCTGCTAGGAGAGAGGATTCCCTCTGCCCCACACTCTTCCCTTTCGCTGTGCAGCCGCGCGGGGAGCAGCGAGGCTGGAAAAAGCTCGTCTGGGCTGTCGATGCTCCCCCCTCGCGTTGGCAGAGCTGGTGCGGGAAGGTTTTGGAAGGGAGGTGTCCTGAGGAAGCCTTGGCTTCCTGCTCTCCCCCAAGCCCCCGGCTCCCCACATGGCTTAGCAGTCATTTACAAATACCCTTTATTTTTAGGGGGTGGTTTGAGACGGCTCTGTGCTACCTGCAGCCTTCCATCCCCACCTCTGAAAATGTAAGCCCCCAGGTGGGAGTCGGGCACCACCCTGCCCCTGGTGGTGCCACCCCAGCACCCACGGCACCGGGCTGGGAGGGGAACCCTGCTCCCACCCGTGGGAGATCCCTCCCCAGCACCTCTGCAGGGCACACGCGGCTCCAGCCACCCTCTCTCCTCCTTCTACCCTCGCTCCAGTTCTACCGAGGGGCAGTGACAGGGTGAGCAAAGCCAGCGGCCTCACAAAATTACCCGGACTAACAAACAAACCAAAAAGAAGCAATAACAAAATGAACGCTCCTGTGTGGAGCCCATGAGGAGCGCAATGGGGGCAGCCGGCTACCAGTGCTGGCCATCGGGGATGCTGCGCTGCGATAGTGGGGCAGCGCGTACAGCCAGGCATCGGCCAGGGAGCCACGGGAGGGAAACCGCGACCGCATTCTGACAGCTCTCTTGGCATTTGATACCTATCTGTTGGAAAAGCCAGTCTGTCCTGAAATAATTAATCTGATGTCATACAGGGAGCTGGTGGTAGAACCAGCAGTAGGTTCCCATACTGGCAATGCCTCGTGGTGTGCTGCTTCGTACGGTGTTACAGACACAGGCTTGCTCCCTCCTCCTCTCTTTTATCCCCTAGTTCAACACAAATTTCAGAAATTTTCTTCTTTTTCTTCTTAACCTGTCTTTCAGCACTGCATACAACTTAATTTCTGTTAACTGTCCCATTATCTCTTTCGTGCCTTTTGACATACATTACTTTGAAATTTAAAAATCTTATTTCATATTAAAGCTAATCTAGAATTTTGATTTAATAAATTGGACCATGCTCAAGGAAATCAGAGTGAAATATCAGCTTGTTAAGTTTCATATCAGCAGCCCTCTGATAGGTATAATATGGCAATTTCTGGTGAGTGAATTATCAGAAAGTGTTATATGCTGTGTCTAATCACAATTCTATCAGATAGAAATTACCACCTACCTCCCAAAGGATGGATTTTTTCTTATTATTCTTCTATACAACTGTGAAATTAATTATGCTATTTGGGGTGGGAGTTTATGAAAAAGACACAGAGGGTGGTTCTTAGGGAATTATCTTACTAATGTTACTTCAGCCATCTAAGTAAACACAAGGGATTCATTTTAGAGGGAGGTATAGTCATCAAATGCTTTGATTCTGCATATCAGCTCTTTCCCACTTCAAAGTCTCATCTTTATTATTTAGCACCAGCTCTCATCTTTATCATTTTTTTAAAATGCCCTCTTCTGCTCAGCACTTTTGAGACATTTTCCTAAGTGGGTTGTTTTTTCCACTGGCCCTTGTTGAGCTGCATCATTATTCTGCATCTTAACAGCACTCTAATCTTCTTCCTAATTACATGTAATGAGTATTTGGAGTTGAGAGAAGTACATCAAGACCTAATAATAAAGAAAATGACTAAATCTAGTCTTCCAATTATATTCTATTAGCTCAGATGGTTGGCATCTACTAGATATAAAAATAAGCATTATTAAAATCCTCCAATCTTCCCTTGGTATTTCATCCCCTACCCCACACTGTGTTTCCACAGTCACATCAACAACTGACTTCTCTGCCCGAGCCAAAGATGCGCAGAGTTAGAACAGAGTGTGAGCGTGGAGTCCTGGCGTCCTGGCTGGGCTGGGGTCGAGGCCAAATGACAACTGGCTTCACTGGGACCAGGCTTTATCCCTCCGCTGTGAAGTTCTGGATCAATGAAATATGCCCATAATATAGGAAGATGCTAAGAATGGTGATCCTCAGCTTGCAGGAGGAGTGAGGGTAGTCAGTATTTTTTAGGATAAGCATCTTTTTTTTTTTCATATTGCTTATTGAAAAGAAACAAATTTTGTTCATTCTCTGACAGAAGAGTTTTTGCTCTTATTTTATTTTCATGTTAGCAAATACTGTGTCAGTTACAGCCTCTTCCCAGAAATGCCGGTTATCGTGTAAATACAGGAAAGCTCTTTTAGCATGAAAGCTTTTCCTTCCACCCGTTCCAGTCCTTCAGACTTTCCTACCTGGTGATGCAGCTGCAGGTCATACAGAGTGCGCACTGCAATATCTACCACTCAGAACTGGAGAAACTCTGGAGGTTATTAATTCCATATAAAAAAGGAGTTTTGAACTGATTTTTGTCCCTGCCCATGGCAGGGGGGTTGGAACCAGATGATCTTTAAGGTCCCTTCCAACCCAAACCATTCTGTGATTCCATGATTCCGCACTGAGCCCAAGCCCCAGCATTTGCACCCAAGCTCTCCCAAGGCCAGGAGTTTGGGGTTGGGTTGTTGTTGCTCTGACATTGGGATCTAAATGCAAAAGTGGTTCATAAGGTTAATGTCACCTACAGGGTTACATTGTCCTGACCTTTTCCCCAGCCTTTTGCTTCTCTTCTCCATTTGCAGCTCTCTACAATGTAGTTGAAATGTTGAAAAAGTACCTCCTAGCAGAAAGAGGAGAGCTACAGAAGAAGATTTAAATATTTGATCACGTCCATAAATCATTATCTTTAATGTCTTCAACAAAGTCTCATTGGCTCATATCTTCACAGCCAGGAGAAATGCAATGCAATGTGGTGCCACTTTCACTGGTTCCTACCTTAGACTGGCCTCAGTCCCTGTTTGGAATTGATCCATTAAACTCAGAATTAACCCTCAAACACAAGTCAAGATGTAGTTTTGTCGTGTATCATGGTATTGAAAGACATTAAGACCTTAAAAGGTCTGACCCAGAGCCATTCAGCTGCCTTCACCGTTCCCAGAAAGAGTTTGCAGATTACCGGCCGAGTCCACATTAATTCCCAGCTGTTTGTTGTCTCTTCCCCAGGAAGAGTCCTACGCTCTGCCTCCCACCACTCGGGAGTACCGTCTCACAGCAGCGAGAGTCATCCCAGCAACCTTCGGATCGGCTGGAAAGTCATTTCCCATAGAAAGTGTTGGGAGAACATGTCCGATTAGAGGTACTCCCTCGTGAAGTGCCATTTGGAAGCAGAATGTGACCAGCCTCAGAGATTGTCCATTAGCTGTTTGAGTGGTGGAAATGAAACTTGTTAACTATTCTGCTGTTCCTCACAGAAAAATGGCCCCAGTGCGGTTTAACCAAGCTGATCTTTCCTAAAGACAATTATAGGATGCAAATATTTATAAATCACCCGTTTACTTTATGCCCATTGATATGTTAAACACAATCTCCGTGATTCCAATAAAGCTCCAACAAATGCTGCCCGTTACCTCCGTCTCCATGGCGGGGTCCCAGAGAACGTCTCCGTCTGGGTGTCAGCCTGCTTGGACGCCGCTCCCGGGAGCTGAGCCGGCGGCGAGCCCAGCCTGACCCATTCCTCCCATCGGCTGGCTGGGATACGGGATGCTTTCCCACAGCCCCCGTGCCCATCCCGGGCTCTGCGGTTCCCGGCTGGAGACGCAGGCTGGATCTCTGCCTTTCCGGAGGAGGAGGGAGATGTCCTCTTCCTTAAACTTTTAGTGAGGCACCGGGAAAATAGAACCAAAAAAATAAAAAATAAAAATATCCCTTCCAAGCTCTGGGTGTTGAAATGCAATGCAAAAAAAATCATTTCCCAACTTCCCGTTCCACTGCTACCAGCCTCCCCTCGCTCTGCCCGGCCCCCCAGCCCCATTCTGCTGAAGCTCCGCTGACTTCTCCTGCTGGGCTCTGGGGCGGCTCTCCTGGCCGGGGCAGCCTTTCCTCTCCCTGCTCTGCAAGGCAGAAGCAAGGAAATGTGATCATTTCTAGTGTAGTACCATTTGTGCAGTTATTTGTGGACCCATGTGAATACAAATTGTATTTATATAAAGAAAAATTTGATAAATATAAATTACACAACTAGCATATCATGTCATTAAACTGCCATTTTTAGATCTGCCCTGGGCAACTGAGTGGTCTCCTGCCACTAGTGCAGAAAAGATGGGGAATTACAAATTGAGATAAGATGCTTGATCGTAAGTGGGCTGTAAATCCCAAATATTACAAACAGTAAGATTTCTCACCCCAATTCAGACTTTATATATTTCACACATGGTTTTTTTCTCTATTCCTGTCCATTTCTGCATTTCTTAGCTGCCAGCTTGCCACGGTGATGAGGGCAGTGGCCCTGCCTCGGAGGGAGATGATGGCTACAGCACAGGACCAGGATGCGGGTGCAGAGTCTCGTTTGTCCCGGGCTGTGGAGTGCTGAGGTCCGACACGAGCTCTGTCTGACACCCGCAGCGGGAAATGCCAGCTACGAGATCAAAGGTGGGAGATCGGCAGCTTTAATTAACCTGAGTAAGCAGGGAATGAACGCGGGTCCCTGAGGGATGGCCGGGCTGGTGGCCTGGCCTGGGAGGCTGGTGGCCCATCCAGGGCAGTGAGACGCCTGGGGCAGGAAAACCAGTTTGGGCTTTGGGTACTGAACCCGCACTCGCATGGGGGTGTTGAGGAAGAGCCGCTTCTGCGGAAACAGAGGGCCCTCGCTGACAGACACAAAAATCATCTGACGGTCTTCTGTAATGATGATCATCCTCCCTGTTCCTCCCCCAAACCAGGGAACTGCCAGCTCCAAACGCCTCGGGGAAGCAGCCGGGCCGTCAGCGAGGAAAAGGGCTGGGGCACATCCATGGAGCTGAGCGTGGCCCCGGACTTGGAACTGGGCACTTCAGAGTCGCTGTGATTTATATATCCTGTCTGAAATAATGGTTTCAGCAGAAGAAATGCACCTATTGAAATTGCTGCTGTCACTTCTGCTTCCTGTTTATAAGGCTGGATTTGGTTACACAGATGTCAGCGGTGGCATCGCAAACGTAGCATCTGCACTGGCTTCAGGTAGGGGAGAAAATAAGAGAACACGAGCTCTCAGATCACATTTTGGTGCCAATATCTTCCTTAGCAATAAGGGAAAGAAGAAAAACAATTTCAGAAAAACTGCAGCATATAAGCCACGGTTGCTTCCGAAGCAGGACAATTATTGTTGCTATAAAGGAACCTGTGATGCATCATCTGCTCCTTAACAACCCCTGTGAGAGAAGGAGGGTTATCGAGGGACTCGAGGGGAGTGAATCTCTAACCCCAATCTTTAATAAAGTAGCTGGAAAGAAATCAGGAAATTATACACTTTTAGGGTTGATCTCAATGGTAAATACGAGTCTACAGAAATTAATAAAGGATGAGGTCACACAACAGCTGGAGGAGTTTGAGTTGGTTTAAAAAAAATAATCCAGATGCTTTTTCTAATTTATTTTTTAAAGGAATAAAGCCTTACCTGACAAATGTGTGAGAATGTTCTCAGCAGCTGCGAGAGGAAAGGAGGGGAGATGGGCAGGGATAGTACCCGGATCAAAACAGTAACTTACTATTCCTAAAGTCCGTGAAAGGCTGAAGGGGCGGTCACGGACAGGGCGAGGGTGCGGAGCCGTATGGGGATGTGCACCTGAGCAAGGTAACCAGCCCGGGGAGGCTTTATGGAGCCTTTTGGTGGTGATTGTGAGAAAAGAAACTTCTGTTGTACTTTTCTGGGGAAAGAAAACCCCTCATCGCTTTTCCCACCCCTACCCGCTCCCTGCAGCACCAGCGCGAGCGGATGCTGCGGGGGGGCGAAGGGCAGCCCTGTGCCTGGGCAGGGCAGCAGTGACGTCCCACCCGACCTGTGCTGGGAGGCTCCTGTCCCCGCCGACACTCCGGAGGTTCACGCCAGGCCAGGGAAGAGGAGGATAATTGCATATACATTTGTGAAGAGCATCTGGCCGGGGCTCAGGGCGCGCTCGGCAGAGCTGCCTGTTGTACTGGGAGGGTTTGAGACTGTCCTGCATAGCTGAGCCCTTACCCAACATGAGCTCGCCTTTGAGGCCGCAGCCAACTGGTATATACTGGCTTACGTAAGGGTTAGATTTGGGACCGAGCAGTCATCCCAAATTACAGGCAGTATGGACTGGCTCCAGGAGGTACAGACTGCAGGAAAGCGCCGCTGGGGCTGCGCTCCCATCCGTGCTGCGCTCAGGTTCCAGCAGCAGCCCATGGCCAGACCCCGCCAGCACTCGGGGAGCCCAGAGGCAGCGCGGGGCTGGGCGGGCGCCTGGGACAAGCAGCGGGTGCCGGGGGAGCGACGGGGGGATCCTGGGGACCTGCTGGGGGGCAGGAACTGGTGGGACGGGTGTGAGGGCTTGGGAGAGAGCGGGCAGGTGGGGTGGGACTGGGGTGACTCCCGTGCTCCGCCGATGCTGAGCACTGGGGCAGGANGAGGGGCTGGGACAGGAGCAGGGTGGTGGGTGGTGGGTGGTGGGTGAGCTCAGGCCATCCGGGGACCCCCAGCTCAGCCAGTGCTCGCAGGACCCTGGAATACATTAGGGCCAATGCTCCTGCGTCGCACAGAGTGGTGTGCGAGACCCGGCACAAAGTATTCCAACACACAAACCCTTAAAATCACCGGTTACTGCTGAAAATTAAGGGCATAGAAATTGCGTAAGTAGAAGAAGGTTACTTGACAACATGGTTTCGTTTCATCTGGTATCCTGTAAGACAAAAAGAGAAATCTCAGTATTTGCAGAAACTGGATCTGCACTGCGGCAGAAAGCAGCATCGAGAGGAGCACTTTGTACTGGGAACAGGGGTGAAAACAGTGACAATGCATCCAGCTTGGAAACAGTCTGTCAGCAAGGTGCATCTCTCTTTTCTAACTTGATAGTTATCCACATTTAGCCTCAGGATGGCCAACTTGTGCAACTTTATCATTAATTTCATGGTGGTGTTTTCCTTAGCCGTATTTCCAAGACTCATATGATACACAAATTTCATTTGGTTTTAATACAATATGTTGTTTTAACATATTACTTCAGGCCTTAAATTGCAGTAAGATACTTGTGACTGGGAAATGCATCAGAAAAGAGAATGCCGAAAGTTTTCACAGCTGGGTGGTCCGTCCGTAAGGCACTGCCTAATCCTGCAGAGTTAGCCGTCCTGCAGCTTGCACATTTTCCATAGAGAACTTTTGGTGAACTTTAAGTGCTGAGCTAATACTGAACTGGTGTGAGCAATCTCTGACCATGGGAATGAGATTTTATGAGCAGCGGATTTTCTGATAGCAGAGTTTCTTGACCTTTCTCTGTTGAAGGGCCATCTGACTGCTTAGGGGAAAAAAGTGGGTCACTCTCAGTCTCCTTATTGTTTCGCTATTGAAAGCAATGTGATAAGTCAATTAAGTTTTCGGCATTCAGTGAACAAAATGTTGTTGTTTTAAAGAATCATAACAGTACTGTGGTAATTGCAGAGGCTGTAATTAGTCACTGAAAACTGCTGGAAACCAGCACCTGACACTACATGTGTGCAGGCACTGACACGCATCTGCCAACCTGCCTATCTGTGCTTCTTAAAAAAAAGTGTGTTGTTTTTCAACTGATTTCTGATGCCTTATAAACTTTTGCATAACACTGATATTTAGGGAACAGGCTTTATCTTTCTGGTTTTGCTCAGCTGTTTATCTGTTTTCTGTTGGTTAGTTTTGACCAGACAGCCTGCCACGTGCTGACTGCTTTCAGGGTCCTGTATACCAACTAATTGGTAAATATTCAAATCGATTAGCTGGAAACTCAGTCTGTCGGGCTCTTTGTCATCAGCTCGGTGCACTCTCTCTGCATGTACTCAACTTCTCGAGCTGGGAACTGATGGCTGGGGAACCCCCCTGGCCCTGAAATGCCTTTGGTTTTTCATGTCAACATTCATGAACAAGTAGCAAAGTATTTTTTCAGCTCTACTTTTCCCTAACCTGCGCGTACCACATAACCGTAAACCATGAGCATCCTTCCAGGCACTTGCTGGTTACCCCTTCCTTGGCTCTCTCGGAGTGTCAGGCACGATGGCTTCAATACTGGATCCTTCTGCGCTGCTGCACCTGGTTCCAACCCAATCCTTGACAACCGAAATCAAGTCAGGAAAAAGCGATTGCACACCTGTGTCCGAGCTCTGCGATGTTACGTGCACATGTGTATATACACGGGCATGCGTCTGTTTAAGTTAGAATTTCTCATCACAAACAGACTGTTTGCAGACACTTCTTTTTACATTACCTTTTGTAATCAAACCTGTAATTTTAGTCTTTCTTACTTTTCATTCTTTGCTCCTCATCCCTGTTAATTTATAAAAAGGGTGGGGGGAAGGAAAAAAAACCCCAGCATTTGATCAATCACTGAAAGACTTCAAACCACTTCAACTTTTGAAGCTTATACAAAGAAACTTATTTAAGATTTTTATCATTTTTCTTTCCATTAAAAAGCTGACATACAGACGTGTGTCTAAGCCCACCCACTGTAATCTTTCATGTCTTGTCCCTCTTTTGATTTTCATTTTATTTTTATCCCTGCTTTTATTCTTTCTCCTCTTCATTAAGTAGTGACAATTTACAACATCTTTTTTTTAAACTTTGCCAGTTCATTAAATCATGATGCAGATTTTTTTTAAAGTTAGGCTACAGTGTGCACAGCCATAAATAGCTAACGAATAAATTTGTTTATCAGCATCTAAAGGTGTCCTCTCCAAACAGATTTCCTTGGAGTCATTTACTAATTTTACTGCTAACTGACTTACCAAAGTCGTTTTTTCTTTCTCTAGGAGAAAAACAGTGAAAGAAGAAATACTGAAGAGTCATTTATTTCCAGTGACATCATCTATTTTTGCTAAATCAGTAACAGGTCGCATTGGCTCAAGAAGAGCTCTCGTTACACTTCCAGTCAAAATGAATCTGAGCTGTGAAAAGTAGTATGATTTGGAAATGTTGTTAAAAATAAATAGGGAGGCAGGCAGAGGTTCAGCCCGGAGACACAGTTCACACCACTTTGTGTGGCTGCAAATGCATTTTTTTCTCCACCATCTTGAGAATATTGAAGAAGTCGGGAATTATTACAGTAACGTCCCTGTCATTCTGAATAATACATGAACAAAATTAGTTACTCTTCATTCAGATTGAAGCAATTATTTCATGTCTCCTTGCATGAGGCCATGTGCAAACTATTTCTGAGATCTGCAGACAGGGCCTGAAAGGATGGTGAAATAACAGCTGGGACTAATTGGAATTATGGTTGACTTGATTCACTACGTTTATTTATTTATTTGTGTGTGCGCAGGGAGGGGAGTAAGGTTTAATTTAGTATGCAAAATATTTAAAGGGAAAAGAGCCATAGCAATCCTGTTGCGCGCAACACATGTAAGCTTTGCTGGTTTAATTAACCTTTCAGCACGAAGCCCATCCAGCGTTGCATTTGGCAGCTTATCACCTTATTAATAGCAGTCACTTTCTTTGTGCAGTATCTGTCCTCTCCACACCTTTGAAACCCAGCTGCGCAGCCCCAGCTCTGTGAGGCACGAACGCAGCAAATCCATCCACACACACAGCAAGATGGGAGCAGACGTGCCCACCTCGCCCGCTCTCCTGTGGCACGGCGTCAGACGGCAACCTCCGCCGAGCCACAGCTGTGTCTTCTAGCCCTTGCCCAGCTCCGAGTGGGCTGTTTGCAGAGTAAACCCATTTCTTAGGAAATTGAAACCGTGGCACTGTTTATTCATCTGCATCTAATCATTCAAGGGCATAAGGGGTCCGCTCTGAAGATGTTCAGGCTAGAAGGGGCTCTGGGTGCCTTGGTGCCCCTCAACACCCAAAGAGGCTTTGGGAGGGCTGGGTCGGACCCCGTGCCCGGGGCAGCTCAGGGTGCCGGGCAGGGCAGCGGGCAAATGCCTGACCGGCTTGTGGAAAGTGTCTCAAACCCAGCACGTTTCTGCAGACTGCTTTGGGTTTGACCAAGGGGCATTTTCTGGCAAAAACCTCTTTTTTCTCTGAAGCCCCCCAACCCGCGGCACTCGGGATCCCTGGGCTCTGCTCGGAGGCATTGACATGGCGAAGGCCGTTTTGACTTGAAGCCCATCACCGTGGTATCTGAGTGTGGATATTTATGTCTGGAATCAGTCCCCGTGTTTTGAAAGTAGGAAAATGATACTTGGCTACATTATGGGAGCGTGCAGAGGATTCGTGTTTACAGCATGTTTCAGAAATGCCGTAGCCTCCTCTCTATAAATAGGTACGAAACCTATTAATGATGAGGTCTGTTCTGAAGGGAGCACACACTCATTTCGGGACACGGTGGGTTAATGTGGTGGTTTTTCTNTCTTGGTTTGGCTGAGTGTCAATTTGTGTGATTCTCCATCCATTCTTTTTTTTTTTTTTTTAAGATGTGGCAGAATGCTGCTGAAAATGTGTAACTCCGCTTGCTGGAAAGAATCCTGTAAGTTGCAGTGAATAAATGCAGAGCAGGGAGTATAAAATATATGTGCTTTTTAATATTTATTCATATATTAAAAAGTCAATACGGTGGCTGAGATGAATGCTAAAAACTTTAATTAAAAACAAAACAACAATGCTCTCTTTCAGTTGCCTTAGCAGCAGAGAAAATGTAGGTAAACATCCTTCTTTCTGAAAAATGATCTTGTTCCTAGCAAATCCTATAACCTCCCTTTCCCAATATAAATGTATCATTCTGCTGAAGTGAACCATAAAATGACACTGGTGCAAAATCCTCCAAAGTCAATACCAGTCTTTTTGCTGATCTTGCTGGACTCCGGATCAGTAGGTGGAAGATTATCTCATTTTATTAATTAGTTGGAAGATAATTAATCATCTCCTCCTGATGCATAAAATTTTTAATACTAATTTCTCCTCTCCTGGGAAGCGTATGCCAGGGTTTTGGAGAGCCATGGCTGCGTGCTCCCGTGTAGGCGACGGACAGGAGCAGCTTCCCCCAGCTCAGCCTCTCCTCAGCCTTTGCCATCTCCTGCTGCAGGGACAGAGGGACAGGAACCCTCCTTTGCCTGCAAAGGCAAGAATTTTGAACCCCGCTGTGTTGCAACGAGCCAATGGAATAAGGGTACACTTAATCCTTCTTACAAAAACCACATTTCATCAAATTATGACTCTATTAATATTAATTACATAGTTCAACATGAGGAGTGCCACCAAGAATCATCTGCTCCTTTGATTTCCATTTTGGGGTGGCCTCTCCCAAGCCGACGCTGCCGGTCTCGGTGTCCCGCCGCCGTACGGGGCTCAGGTGCCGGAGCGAGGGGGATGCAGGGCAGCGGCTGCGCCAGGGACGGGGACAGATGGATGGTGCTCACCGCATATGCTGACACCAGGACAGCGGGAGCCTCCAGCCACACATCTCCTGCCCGTCCCCACCTTCCCTGCGTTGGTACCCGGTATGGAGCCACCCCCACACACACGCACTAAATCTCCCCTCTTTCAGTTTAAAATAGTTCCCCCTCGTCCCACAGCTCCCCTCCCTGATCCAGAGTCCCTCCCCAGCTCTCCTGGAGCCCCTTTAGGGTCTGGAAGGGGAGATATATATATAGATATATATAGATATATATGCTATTCAGAATACTCACTCCACTAAAACTTTGACCAACCTGTCCAGCGTCTTTGGGCCTGGGCATGGGTAAGGTGTCCCACTCCCGAGGGGGCAGAGCATAACTCACATCTGAATTTGAAAGATGCTTTATTAGCCATTGAGAAGACCTGAGCTCCTGAGCCCTTAAGCTGAGCGTCAGAATTAGAAACCATTACTGAAGAGTTTTATGAAAATCAGCTCATCCTTGACTGTTCATAAATATGGCCTGACACTTCCCTCTCTGCGTAGTGGGCATGCTTTTAAACAGTCCAGCTTTATATAAAGGCTCACTGTTATAAAAATCATTTACATTGGTTCCTTTCCCAAATACATTAATTACAACCTCAATAAGAGCATACGGTATTTGCATTTCCACTTACAACGATGTGTTTCTAAGAGGGAGCACTAGAATAGCTGGAGTACTTCATTCCATCCATAGACCTTGGCATTTCCCAGCTCCACTGGACCTTCCTTATGGAAAAATCAAAGAGTTCCAAAATCGGTTTTCCTTTCCAAGATGAGATAATACAAATAAAACAGCTGATATAATACAAATTTCACCCAGGATGTTAGCAACCAGAATAATTAGGCTTTAGGTTGCATTAAATATTAGCAGGTAAACTACCTATTCGCTCATTTTACCTTCAAGTCATGAAGGAATGAGCACTTACTTTCTTCATTTACTTGTCAGCTCTATTCATTATAGATGCACATTTTCTAAGATAAGTTACCAGATTTCACATCTGTATTATAATTAAGACTGGAAAAATGTAAAGCGCACAGGTGCCATTTAGCATCTCTACTCAAATTACTTGTATTTTCAGACAGTTATTCAGAAGGGGCATTTCAGGGGTGTCCAAGTCACTGCACTTTTCCCACCTCCCTTGTAATGACATTTAAAAGAGAGTTAGCCTTCTGCCTTCTATGGGCAACAGAAACCTAGTTAGCTAAAGCGAAAAACCACCTTCTAGCTCAGTTTTGTGTCCTGATCTCCATGAAACAAGAGAAAACGGGGGTGGTGACGCTCACCCCCAGGCTTAATCACAAAATACACTTCCCCAGTGCGGATCCGCCAAGGGTCTGTTCCCCCTCTGTTGGGGTCCCCGGCTATGCCGGCGTCGGCATTTCTCCCCTGTTACCTGCACGCCAGCGGTGGCTCGGGCGGTGGTGGGGGTGGCAGCCCCCCAGGATGGGCTGGGGCTCTGTGCACTGGTGGCTACAATCCAGATTTTGAGTTGGGATGGGAGTAAAAAGAATGCAACTCTTACCGCAAACCGTGATCTCATCTAGTCAGAGACCAAATATTTTCTGGCTAAATAGAAGGTCTGTTTTGGTGTTTTACTTGCTGAGTAAAGTGACAACTCAGAAGAGCCAGAGCAAGGGACCACTGATGCGGGCGTTTCTAAATGACACCCTCACTCCTCCTCCTGAGTCAACGTGTGTTTGCAGGAGACAACCCTGGAGTGAGATGCCAGACGAAGAAGCGCATTTTTTCTTTAGATTAGACTGGATGTGGCAGGAAAACTAACTTTAAGCTCCCAAAGTGCCTATTTTAGAGGCGCAGTTGATGTGAGTTCATGCAATCACTGTGTACAGGCAACGTGTAGGCAGAGAGAAAGGCAAAGAGAACATCGGCTCTGAAGCCCACCCGTATACAACCTGCGGGACCGGGGTCACACTCCCCTGGGCCGGGCATCGCAGCTCGTCGGGACGCAGCACAGCCACTTTGGACCTTGTTTTCAGGAGCTCAATAAGCCCACGGGCAGCTGCCAGCACTCAAAATCACCAGGGAATAACGAGCAGCCTGTTTCCCTGGTTGGTTCTTTTCTTCGGAAATTATGAGCTGGTGAAATGGTGTTAAAATGAGTTTTCGGGCGAAGCAGCTTTGCTAATGTTGCTTAGTGGACTGTCTGAGGAATTGGTTGTGCAGGCAAAACTCCATGGCTTTCTTCTAAGAGAAATGAAAATGTTCACAATTCAACTCTTCACTAAAGGATAATTATAATGAAGCTGTTTGTGGTAGCAAAAGACTGCTATTTACTGTCCCTCACGGTCAAGTAGACAATGTTTTTTAGCTTTTATTAAGGTCTTTCATGCTGCTCAATTACCACAAATTCATGATGATAAGAAATAAGGAATATCAAAGGAAAAATGGATAGAATAACAGGCCCCTATAATTATGTAAATAACTGATTGAGGAGTGTGGTAAAGACAATTTTTTTTTTCATTTGAATATACTGAATAGTTATATTTGCAGAATTATAGCATCTCTTGGGGCTTTTCTAACATTGTGGTTTGTATGTGCTACACTCATGCATAACTAGCTGTCTGCATGCCAGGAACATTTTTTTTTCCTTTATAAATGACAAGATTTTGATTTCACACCATAGTTATATCAATATTCCAGTCTCCTGAGATCCTCTTAATGTGATGACAATTGCGATATTAGTTCAGGCTGTTAATCCCAAGGTTCCTGTATTTTAGCATCTCCCCAGTCTCATCAGAATTATAGTCTTTCAAGAATATATTGTTGCATTTATCTTCATATGTATGCCATAAATAATGCTGATGAGCATCCGAGCGATAGTTAGAATAAGTTTTCAGGGAGGCGTGAGGAACCCTGTGTGATACGTGTGGGCATCCTAGTCAAATCAGGGCAGGCTACGTCAAAGGAAACCAGCGCTCTGTTCCTTCAGGCAGACTTCCTTTCTTTTACTTTTTGTTGTTTCAGTTGATATTAAAAGTAAATTCTGATTATAAATACATGTTTTGCTTATATGAGAAAAAATTCGCCAGTGTCAGTATACAAAGCTGCTCCACCGCAGGGGCAGATGCCTATTGCTCTCTGTGAGCACTGCACATTAACTGTCCTGAGGAAGGGAAACACAGCTGTTAGGGCAGAAGTGAAGATAATCAAGGAGTAATGATCGGCCTGGGAAGGTCAGCTGATGGAAATGAAGCATTAGGCTTGGGCAGAAAAGGGCTGTGAGCGTGAGGTGGCTTGGAGGATGGTAGTGATTTTCTGCAGAGGGCAAGGGAGGAGGCTGAAGGAAAGGGCTCTGGGAAGAGTCCTAATATAGGAAGGGCTCAAAGGCAGGAGCTTGAAGAACTGGAGGAAACAACTAATTGGGAAAACAAGGTAAAATATTTGTGTACTTAACAGTAGAAAGCTCAGGTCTAGAACCACCCTCCATGTAAAATTACTGAAGTTTTTTGTAAAATAATTTAAAAAGGGCATCCCTAGTTTCAGACAGGGACTTTACAGGGTGAACAACAAGGGGGCTGGGTTGGGTGGGGAAGTCATCTTCCAAAGCCTCACAGCTCCACCAGCGCCTGATTAAATGAGGAGAAGCCGTGGGGGAGTGCTGGTGGCCAGTGGACAGGACCCTCTGCCCCTCTCTTCCTGCCTGTTGCTGCCAAAGCTGGTGTAAGATGCTGGTTGAGTGGCTCCTGACGCAAGAGTGATGACATTGCGTGAGGCTGTGTGAAGTCTTTTTTTACTGAGGGTCTTGTTTAAATGTCTCTTTCTTTTGGTAAACCTGACACTGCTGAGTCACAGCCTCTCTTGGTTGCATGCTTTTGAGAGTGTGGAGAACAAACTTGGGTTTTTGTTGTCAAACACACTAAAGCTATTTCCTAGGAGCAAATGCCTTTCTAGTATGTTTTCCAAACATCTCTTTCAGATTTGCAAGATATGAAGGAAATAAAGCTATTATCAGTGCCAGACAATACGCTGTGCTGATAGCTGCACCTCTCCTGATGGAAAGCCAAAGGCCTGGAATAGTACCCAACTAGCAGGTAAGAGGCACTAAAAAGCAAAAAAAGTGTATTTGTGCATGAGATAATCGCCTTCAGATAACTTCTGTGTAAGCGCCATTGCCTGGGGCAAGCGTAACACGAAGCAGAGCTGTTGGTGTTCTTGTGTGCTGGTGGTCTGTATGCCTTGGAGGGGGCTGCTGGTATTCGATGGTCGAGGCAGTCAAGCAAAAGCATTCAGAGATGATTTTGACTTGTGGGGAGGAAATGCGTGATGCTTATTGCAGTCTCCAAGTCAGTAGCTCAAGAGGAAAATCCTCACTGAACTGTAGCTCCTCAGGTGGAAATGGTTTTGATCCCTCACTACAAATACTTGGGCAAAGCAAAACCATCCTGGTGTTATAAAACATGGGAGTTGTTTTGGTGGTGTGTTTGTTGTGGTTTGGTTTTGTTATTTCGGGTATTTTGTTGTTGTTTTTTTTTTTTAAAAAAAAAGGGGGTCCATAAATACTTTGTACATATGTTTGAGTCTGCTCAAGGTGAGTTTGTGCTTGGTGAAGCTGAGCCATGAATAGAGGTTGAGTCCAAAGCTTTCAGGCTTGAAGAAGTGTTTGTGTCTTTCTCATGTCAACGACTGTGACTTGTGATTAACCAGATAAAGTGGTGTTGCCTTAAGCTCTCTGAATAATCTCACTCTTACTGTGCAGTCATCTTCTGTTCCGGTATTTAATTAGCCTAATTTTTTTCCCTTCAGGCAGAGTATAGAGACTTAGATCTGGATATAACTTCAGAAATATTATACATGACTCCAGGAATAACACTGCTGAATCTGTTAAAACTGTGCTGTTCCACAGTTCCTCTGTACTTCTGGGAATTTCGCATACACATCACAAATTTGGCAATAATTGAGGAAGAGTAGAATAAACGTCATAGCATGTTGGAAAACTAGAGACAACGTATGCTGTTGTCAGTTCATGCTATCTTCATTTTCTGTCTTAAAATAATTTAATACTTATAATTTAGCATAAATAAGGGGCTGTCCCTGTAGGATGCTGCCAGCAGTGGGTGCCTGGGAAGAGCAGGGCAGATGGGAGCCGGCACTTCCCTTGTGTGCTGCTTTGGGTCCTCCTAAACCAGGGTGGTGGTTCCAGGCTTAGTAACTCCAGATGGCCTTTTCTTTTTTCCTTCTAAAAACCTGCAGAAGAGCCTTTGAGCTTGTGGTATCGTCCATGGCAGCCTTCCACAGCCAGTGCGGCGAGCAGCGCGGCATCCTCCCATTTGCGTGGGAACCATTGCATGATGACTTCATGCCATGCCTTTGGCTCTTGGACTGTGAGACACTGTGATGAACTTGTTCCCCATTAGCCTTCTCTTTCCCACTTATGATTTTTACAGGCTTCTGTCATATTCCCCATCCCCTGCCCAACAATCTCTCTTGCAGCCTGAAGTCATAGTCTACCAAGTCATTTCTCATACAGAAGCTATTTCCTACCTTTGCTCATCTTTTTCCTCTCTCCTAAAGCGATCAAGTGAGATACTAAGCTACTCTCATGGACAGAAAGCACCTTGGAGGAGTTGATTATGTTTTTTTCCAGAGCAGGAGTGTTTCCTTCAAGTGCCTGTTCTGGGTAATAGCCTTGCAAAGTTGCAAACTACTTTATTAAAAATATATACTTAGAGAGGATAGGATTTTATCCCCCATACTACTGCCTAGGTTCTGTCAGAAAGTCAAAATCTAAAATACTTGAAGAGTTTGTTATTCACTAAATATTGGCCATGCCTGCGGCAAGGGGGGCTTCCCAGGGCTCCTGGGCTGGGATGTGCTGACCCCGGCAGGTCTGGATGCCCTCTCCTGTGGAGATGCTGCACTGAGCTTATGTCTCTGCGCTGGTTGGGAGGGTCTGGCTGCAGAGATGGAATCACAGAATGTGTTGGAGGGGACCTTTAAAGGCCATCTAGTCCAACCCCCTGCAGTAAGCAGGGATGTCTTTAACTAGATCAGATTACTCATAGATGACCTGGCCAAGCACGCAGCCTACGCCACGACATCTTGCGGTTCCCTGTCCCAGCTGCCCAAGGAGATGTTTGCACCCCCAGCATTTAGAAACACGTCCCTGTGGCCACTTCTCTGCTCTCCTTGTAGATGCTCCATCGCTCTGAGCCTGAGTGTCTGAAGCAACTCCTTTCCCTGGCATTTGCAGGGAAAAGAAACTGCAGTGTCCTGCCCAGCTGAGAACTGGAGTCTTCAACACAGGGCTCGTCTCCTTGCTTTAGAGGAAGGACCTGCTGCTTGGTAAGGGATATTAGTTGTTTAGCGTAAGTAAGTAGGTTTTGATTAGAATAAATTACTTAGGATTACAATATGGCGTGATTTATCACCACCAGAATGGTGATACAGTAAAAGCCTTTTGTGTGTAGGAGAAGCTGAAGAAATACTTGCAGAGCTCTCTAGAAATTTTGCATGTGGCCCAGAGCTTGCTTTGTCAACGAATTTAAACATGTAATCTTGACATGTAAATATTTCCAGAAATATTTCCTGAATAAATAAAATTCCTTCCAAAATGACCTCACCCTTTGGCAGCCGGGAGCCTGGACACTGTACATCTTCCAGAAAGCTTCAGCTGTGCTCGGAGATGAGCCGCTGGAGCTGCTGCAAGGATGGATCCATCCATCCGCAGGGATGCGGGATCGGGCACAGGGGATCTGGAGTGTGTCACCAATGCCATGCCTGCTACCTTCGGCTCTAAAGCCTCTCTTCTTAATCCCACTCTCCTGCAGGTCTGCGCTGCCTCCAGTCCAAACCGTGTATGGTCAAATGTGAGGAAGCGGGAACCAAGCAGCGCTGATTTTTGTGGGCCATAAAGCAATTAGATTTTACAGCTGCTTATAACTTATCTGGAAGCGGATTTGACTCCAGTTTCTGGAGCAGGTTGTTTCCAGGGTGCTATGTGGAGTTATTCCCACTGATCTGGCCTTCCAAACCTCCTGAGGGTTTTCCCTACATTAATTTTTTGGAGTTTGCCTTCGGGGCAAGTGCCTGTCTCTGCGGGTCTGCCAGCTCCTGCTGAGCACCTTGTCTGTTAGCGTACGTGCCGGGGGAAAGGAAAGGGATTTCCCCTTCCAAATTTGAGGCAGATAATCACTTGCAGGAAGGAGATCACTCCCCACGTGATAGATAATAAATAAATGTTACTTGGTAACCCTCTTTCACTGCTTAAAGATGTATTTTCCACTACTGTATCGGAGAACTCTTACTCTGGATCTTCCTTCAGTTCACTTCCTCACCCAATTTTAACTTTTCTTTCTTGCCATTTTAATTTTTCTTTCTTACTGGGTCCCCTTGCTTACCAGTAATTAAAGCTGGTATCTGCGACCAATTTCTAGGTTGAAACTTTGACAGCTGTGCTGAGCAAAGCACAGGAAACTTCTGTCAACTTAATTTTTTCTGATTATCTTCAGTTAAATTTTCACTGCACAGAGGAAGATGGGGGAGCCTGGGTGAGGTGTTACGAAGCCTCTGCTCCCCCTTCCCGTGAGGAGGTTAATCAATGTGCATTTTGGCATGTAATTCCACCAAGGTAATCATCTCTGTCTTCATAAAAGACTAGTTTTCTCTCTGCTTGTCTGAAGTTATGAAAGTGATAAGAAATTCAAGTAATTTCTTCAAGTCTGAGAAGAACATAAAGAGTTTCTTCAAAGAGTGTCTCTTCTGAAAAGGTGATTTTTAAAATCAGTTTCATTTCTTGGCCAATTCATTACTCATCCAACCATGCTAAGCCCTGACCATGTTATCAAAATACTGTATTTGCTGGAATCGAGTTGGGCTGGCTAGAGCACAAGAATGCCATTTTCTGGATAATTTTAAGACTTTGAAATCTGTTTTCAACGCACATTGAACACAGAGTGCTTTAAAAAAGAAAAATGTGAGTCATGGATGTGCATGCACATCCCAAATAAGAGCATCACAGGTCTGTGCAACATCTCCCCAGCACGGGGGTGCCGCGTCCTGCTGGAGGTGAGCGGGGCTGTCTCTCCTGGGGCCGGGGTGATGCCCCTGCCCCCTGTCCCTTGGAAACACAGAAGTGGCTGTGAAGTGCCGTTCCCAGCCTGAGCGCAGCTTGGTGTGAAGTCAAGCAACCGATGCCAAAGAGGGTCTTGAGCCCTGAGCTGCCCGGTGCCAGGCGGGGGCTGTGACCTGGGAAATACGGGGGGTGTCAGGGACCCTGCGCTGCACCCACCGTGCTCCTGCCCAGGACTCGCAGACACCCACATGTGCCTCAGCGGCTGTGTTGGGAAACCTCCGCTTTGCGGGATTTCTATTTTCTTTTTTTTTTTGAAAGCTCAGTTTATTCCAACAGAAAATCATTTCCCTGTGAAATCCTCGGGCAGGACTGCACGCTCGCACTCGACTTCCTTGTGGTGCCGAGGGGAAAGGGGCAGTGCTGGAAGGAAACGCCTTTTGTCAGTGGCTGCGTTTGCTTGTAAATCAGTATAGCTCTTCATCTGCGGGAATACTCGGACACCTGAAATGCTGTACTCGACTCTCTCTTAATTATTTGCCGGAACAGCTTGTGCTCTGTAAACCAGGTTATTTACCTAATCGCCAGGAGGCATTGGCTCACTCCCGGGAGCGATGGGTGGAAGAGCAATAGGGACAAGCGTGCTGGGTTTGGTCTGAGGGGTGGGTAAAGAGCCAGCGAGGCTGCCGGGTGCTACAGAGCCGCGCTGCCTGCATGCGCTCGCAGGGAGAGGATCCGCGGGGAGGACACCCCGACATGGCCTTGTGCCCCCGGGGCTTGTCCCAGGGCTGAGCCCACCCTCTCTGTTCTGTCTGGCACCTGGGATCGATTCCCTTGCCCCAGCTCTTCTTAAACCTGGTGGGATCAGTCGCAAATGCGACTGGTAGTATAGATATTTTTACATAATAATATATTTTATATATGTGCATTTAGATATGTTAAAATCCTGAAAGAGAGAGAAGCTGACTCATTTCACTGTTGGAGGGTAAAAGTAAGATAACTTTAAAGGAGAGGAGTCTCCTCAACTGTATTAAGTTCATTCCTACTGCTTGGGTGGCTCCTCTGAGTAGATATCACAGGCAGAAGAAATGCAGGCAGCAGATTTGGTAGGAGGACAGGCCAGGTGCTCTTTACAGGGTAGTGCCAAGGGAGGTGGGGGATCATGCAGAGAACATTTTCGTCTTAGGAATAAGCCAAGGGGCCCCACGAGGACGGCTGGGTCGGCAGGGTGTTGCAAACCTCTTGAGCTGGGCTGTAATTTTTGCGGTTTGGTAAAACAGCTTTTAGAGCGCTGAGCGAGGAATGCTTCAGCCGCATGGCAGGAAATCCCAAAACAAGTCCCAGGAACTGCCCAGCTCGAGCAGCCCCTTGGTGGGCTGGGGGAGGCAGGACCCTCCTGCAGGATGGCACCCGAGACACAGGCCCTGGTCCTGCCGGTCCCTTCCCCTGGAAGCAAATCCACCTTCTCTTCAGCTGCCCGGGGGGAGGAAGCTCTGGGGGTGGAGGACGGGCCAGGCTGGTGCGTCTTGGAATTGCACAACGGCGCTGCCGGGAGGCTGAGCTCACGCGCTCGCTCCTTGTCTCTGATGTGTGGAGTATGCGCTTCTGCTGCGTGATTCCAGCCTCATCTGAGAAAAATAGGAAATGGCATGCCAGATGTGAAAGATTTAGGACAATAAAATGTTTATCTCCTCTTGGCCAGTTATAAGCATTAGAAATAAATCCAGTCGATAACTCTTTATCAATTTTTTTAACGTCTAAAAAAAGCGTTCTGCTTTTCCTTTTATGAGAAAACCCTTTTTGCTATGAGTAGGTACTTTCAACCTATTCGTGAAAAACTGAATTTCCAGTTTTGTTTGTACAAAAGCAATAATCCACCCACTAATCGAGTAGAAAAATTCTCCCGAATCAAGAAAGTGTTCCACTTCACTTAAAACTCCTCCAAAGGGAGAATTGGCATTTAGATGCTGCAAATCCCTTTGTGCTCAGAGACTGTGTTCGCCTCCTCTAAGAGTCTGTATTACGAAGCTGTCCTCCTGAATTCTAGCACGCAGCTCCTTCAGGGAACTGATATTTCTTCATTGTAAGGCAAGAGAAACACCTCAACTTAGGAACAAGTAAAATCGCTGTTAAAGGGTTCCTGCGAGCCTCAGCCAGAACATGGTGAGGGACAGGGGTGTGAATGGAGATGGGTCTGAGCTTCGCTTGGCTCTTACTGATACTCGGGAAAAGAAATGGCAAATATGTGCTGGTGCCGGGAGGAGACGTGGTGGTAAACAACAGCCTGTGATGTCCAGGATGCCTGAACCCCTCGCTGCTCCCCGGGCTGAGCTTTTCCATTGGAAAGGGCTTGTGTGGATGGAGCACTCCTGTCTGTGGTAATTGTCAGTGGTAGTTCAGAGAAAGGTCACAATTACTTTAAAAAAAAAAAAACCCAACCATGCACCAAAAACCCCAAACAAATAAAAACCCCCTCATTATTAATTGTCATTTTTGCACTGTAGAGTAATTTCACATTTTTTTAATATGATGACTGCTTCATTGCATGATTCATATGGTTTCCCGATAGTTTCTGAAGAAGTGCTTGGCGTCGCAAAGATCCCGCCAGCTGAGAAGCGCATCTCCGCCTCCCCCCGCGCCCGCAGCCTGTTGCAGCCACTCCACTGCTGTACCCCGCTCTTCCCGGGGGGCGGCGGGCGCAGCAGCAGCGCGGGCTCTCGCAGCATCTGGCCCGTCGCACGCTGCCGGGTGAGTCAGGCCCCCGGCTCGGTGGCCGCGATGAGCTGGCTTTTCCTGCAGCGAGGCCCTGAGGAGGCAAGTGCCGCCGGCGCCTTCCTCGCCCCTCCTGGCCCATCCGCCCTCGAGCTCTGGAGTGGATGCCAAGGATGGAGCTGAAGTTTCAGGCAGCCATTGGCAATGCCTGGCGGTGTTCCCCCTTTTTGTAACTTCATTCCCAGTACAATTAGGGTTGATTTTTTTTGGTGGAATAAAACCGATTAATTTTTTTGTGCTTATCTGCCGTATCGCTGAAATTGATTTCAAGCTGATTTTTAAGAGGTGCTCGTTGCTTGCTGTGAAAAAGCCGACAGGCTGAGGGGCTGGGCTGGTACCAATGCCTGCTGTGCAGGATGGGGGGTGATTTCCATCATGGGGAGGAATCCCTCCTGGCAGCGGGGCTGGAGGAGACGGTGCCGTCCGAGCTGCAGGCACCCAGCAGTGATTCGACCCTGGGAGGGAACTTCTGTAAAGCTGTTTAAGTACTGCCTATTAATCTTTAGTGACTAGAGATACACTTAATCGTATTTAAGTCTGTCCATGTGTGAATGTTTGCTTAAATATTTCTCCGTGTTCCTTAAAATACTAGCTGGTATTCCTGCAGAACACAAGCATTGATTTCTTTAGGCCTTTCCAACAATACGGGCTGTGGCATTGGTTTCCCAGCTATTGTTCTGCAGCTTTTCCCCTCTCAGCTAATTATTGCAGTTCTTAAATGATGCATTTAGTATTGAATTATATATTCTTAAAAGTTCTTAGGCTTGTCTTAGCTGGAAATAACTTCTGGCCTGACTTGTAATTCCCTCTGCAGCCTCATTGGAGTCAGGTAATATATACAAAAATATTAAGTCAATAAAATTGTACTGTAAATCACTGCAGACTTAAAGATTTTATTTTTTTAATGAATAGCTATCACAGGTAGCCAGAAATAATTTTTAAAAAATTCCAAGCCCTAATTAAGGAAATAATCTAAGAATATTCTGGGATTTAAAGGTATGCCAAGGGCTTTGCCTGCTCAGAGCCGAAACAAGCAGGTACGTGCGTGCGCCCCGTGAGGGGTCTGGGATCCCGACCCTCCCTGGGCTCCTGCCGGCGCAGCAGGGGCGGGGTCAGCAGCCAAACAACTTGGGTCAATGTTAATTGAGTGAAATGGATTTTCCTGCCAGCACAAAAGCAGCCAGGGAATACATATCGCTCTGGCTGCAGGGCATCCCTCTGCGGTCATTAGTGATAACCGGGAGACATTGCATCTCTCCCCGTGCACGCTCTGAGCCACTGGCTGGGGCTGCCCACAGTACTTGTGCGGGTTTTTCAAACTTTGTTGCCAAAATGGAAAAGTGGTCGAAATGGAAACAAAAAAAAAAAATAATCACCTGAAGTGAGTCTAAATTAGAGCAATTCCTGGTTCAGTTTGCCGTCGGGTTTCCTGTTACGATGAAAGTTTCCCATTTAAAGCTTTTAATGCACTTGATCTTTTCACAAGCTGCCAGTAAACTGCTGCAACTGATGGGGGACGGTTCAGTGACCTCTGGCTGGGTCGCAGCTGTGCAGAGAGGGGAGGGCAGCGCCAAAGCCCAAGGCCTCGTGCCGAAGGCAGAGGATGCTGCAGCAGGAGGTGACGCTGCGACCCGCGGGCGACGCAGGGCCACTGGCCACAACTGCTGGGTTGTTAATTGGTGATTGTGAGCAAACACCCGCATCCAGATCTGGTTTTTAGGACTCGGGTTGGCAGAAGGCTGTTGTGGCAGAGAAATGCAGTGACTGCAGGAGGAGGTTCGCAGAATTGTTGAGGTTGGAAGGGACTTTTCAGATCATTGAGTCCAACCATCTCCATCTGGGGCGGGAGGGAGGGCGCCAGTCAGAGCCGGACCTGGAACCCGAGGGAATTTCTTCACAGTTTTCCCCCAAAACCACAGTGGGAAGCAGAGGGCGAGGGAGCCGTCTGGGTGCGGGAGGGGACACCCCCCCTTCCCTGAGCAAGTGGCAGTTTTCCCTCGGTCAGGTTCGGTTCCGGAGACCCTGGTTAAGCTACGTTTATGGAACATGCCTTCTGTCGGGTTTTATTTTCGTGTGTAGTCCGCTCGGATTCCTTCTGCTGGTCCTGTCAGTGTGACCCTCGGCTGTAGGTACTGAAAGCAAATTCCTGGATCCAGTGGGAACTGTCTCCCAGGGAAATATTTTGGGCGTTAGTGTCTCAGCGCTGGGGAGCTGGAGGCGACAGGCTGGTTGCTGAGCGTGAGTTTTCCCCTCTTTGCGGCTAATGCCTTTATGCTGAATAAAGTAAATAAAACGTATTTCAGATTTTCAACCCTCCTGTGGGGTTTTACCTCTGGGAATTTATGGAAGGTAATTCTATGGGAGGGTTGTTTGCACTCGAATCTTACTGTGGTTATTTATAAAGCCAAAAAACCAAATACATCTCTAGGCCAGCGTGTACAGCTTTTCGTTATTTTTATTTATTTTTGCCTTTTTGGGGGCCTGCTTCTTGCAGCTGTCGGCAGCATGAGCTGCGCCTGCGGCACGGCGGGTATGGCATGGGGGTCCTGAGGGCATCCGTAGCATCGCTCCAGGGATGGACTCATCTGAAGAACAGTGGTGGGACACTTCAGAAATAATACTTGTGTTTCAATGCCTAATTCCACCTAATTCAGAGTCCCGCTGACTTCCAACACAGGTAAAGCCTTCCTAAGGAGTGTAAGACATTGCTCAGAACATCAGTGTTTGGAAGCGTCTGTTATGCTTAACCCAGAAGTATTTATTTTTGGACATAATTTGAAATAATGTATTTTGGTTTATGTCTAACTTGAAAAGAATAATTCCGGTAAATGGATCTGTGGTAAATAGCTTCTCCCAGTGTCCGTCTTGTTTCTTCAGTGCTGATAACGCTGATAGAGCCAAAGCTTATTCAATCTCATAGACCGGATGAGTGATTCACAGGCTCTGTCTCTACACAACAACTCTATTTATATGATACGAGAATATTATATAAATACCATGTTGTCTTAATCATACATCTGCATTCATTTTGATGGGAAGGCAATTATTTCTCTCTAGCACAGTTCCATTTAGTGACTTCCTAATGTGCCAGAGAGAAATTATTCCAGAAACAAATGTTGACCACTGAAACTGCATTTTAACGTATTGCCCCGCATTGTCCTCGGCAGAACCAGGACTTGTCCTGACAGCTCGGTGCTGGGGGATGCGCCGGCGTGCGAGTGCAAGAGCACCACTGCAGCGGTGTCATACCACGGGATGGTATGACATACCATCATGTCATACCATGGGATACCATGGGATACGGCATCCCATGATCTTTTTTTAGAATAGGACGGACTCATGGGTGGGTTTATATGATAGACGTGGGGAGAAGGACCAACAAGTTCAGGAAAAAACGTGGGTCACTCTTCACTAAGCCATGTCGTACTGAGCGGTGCCCAGCGCCGGGGACCCGGGGGTGGCCGGGTGCTGCGTCCTGAGCTGGGCCACAGGCCATGGGCTTCTACAGGTTCTGCCATCACTCTATAAACTGCTCCTCGCCACGGCAGATGCGGAGGAAAACAGTGTCTGGTAAATGCTTAAGCCCGTAATGCATGCCTCGGAGTAAACAAGTGCTCCTATAACTGGGCTTCTGGCCATTCGAGTTAAAGCATCTCTGTCTCCTGGAGCCATTACGCTTGTATAAACAAATATTCAGAGGCAGAGAGAGATGATCCTGACTGATGAGGAGCCCAGCCTTGGCTCGTGGCCTGAGCTCTGCCTGGGACTCAATGGACAGGCTGAAGAGGTGCTGGTGACATGCACGAGCCAGTGTCTGCATCTTCTCCCACGTTCTGCTTCTGTAACCGTGCCAACTGCTGAGGCACCCGGAGCTCATCCCTGGGGAATTTTGCCATTTCGCAGTTCCCTGCAGGAGAACCGCGTCCCACCCCTCTGCTCCTGTGCCCCGAGTGCTGGACACTGAACGGTACAAACAGTGATGGTGGCCTGGGCCACTGGCGGCTGTACCTGCCCTGGAGGTACCTGTCCTGAGGGCACCAACCGCCAGCGCTGCCCTCTCGGTGGGGACGGCATCGGTGGTTGCTCCTCCATCCAGAATGCACATGATGCCTTAGAAGGACCAGCGCAAGAACAAACCAGCCTGTTTGCAGTTAGTTGCTTCTATTCTCAGCAACTTCAGAGAGAAGCAAAAAAAAAAAAAAATCAAACCCATGTAGTTTGTATTTGTCTGTTCTGGGGCTGATGCACAAAATGTTCTCAAAGTTATTTCTACAATAAGCGGTGGTGAGGAGAGCTATTTCTCTGACCATCGCTCGTTTGAGAGTCACCAGTAAATGCCAAGAGCATGGTTCTTGTGGTACACCCGCCCGGGAGAAAGGGGGGAGCTGGTCCCCTGCTGGCGCCTGGTGCCATCTCGGGGCTGGGGGGCGAGCGGGAGCCCGGCCCCCTGCAGCCACGGCCCCAGCTGCTCCCTGTCTCGGCCCTTTGGTTTCTGTTCTGTGCTGGGAAAATGAAACTTCGTAATTGCGTGGCCTCAGGGAACAAAGTCGGGATCAGTGAGTGTGCTCTATCATTGATTTTTTTATTTTTTTTTTTTTTAAAACATCAAAGTGGCTCTGAACAGAGGAGTGAGTTTGCAACATGGAGCCAGGTTTCATTTTCAAATATTTTTTTTTCAATATACTAGAATTAATGTTATTCTAAGGCCAGTGACAGATGTTATTTAAAAACACTTGGGTTTGTTTTCTGAAGACCAAATAGTAGATACTCCAGATTTAAAAGAGGTTGTATCCCAGAGTCCCCGTAAAAAAATACTAAAGACATGTTCTGGGCCAGATTCTCGGTTCCCATAAGTGCAATTCCATAATTACAAACTAATCCGTAAGTGCAAAAAAAAAACCCCAGAAATACAAAATAGATTCAGCTTTAACAGCTGAAGGAGACCAGGGGGATGAAAGGAAACATGCAACGCTTTGAATATTAAAGAACAGACCAAGGTCTCCGGGAGCTTGCGAGAAACCCTTCCGGGCCGCCATCGCTGCCTGGCCGACCCCGGGACGGGCAGCGGGCGCTGGGGCGGCTGCGGTGGCACCAAGTGGGAAGGGAAGGTGCCAAGGGCTGCGCTCCGGGTGCTCTGGGGCGCCTTCAGGTGACACCTCAAACACAGCAGGCCGGCAGCTGTCAAAAATTTTCTCAGCTCAACCCTTATGGAGGCGTTTCTGATTTTTTTTTTGTTTTTTTCAATGGCCCATATACTTGTCAAAGCAAATGTTTATGGAGCGTGCTCTCCAGCCTCCATCCTGAGAACAGTAATCCCCTGCCGTGCATCCCCCGGGAGTGGGGGCACCGCCTCTCCCCTGCGCTCAAGCCCACTCTCTTCCGAGAGCAAATGACTCTGTTGATTGATCTCATACATGGGTAAGAAGTTAATTTTCCTTTGTTTTGGGTTACATGTAGTCTGAAATCTCAAATACAGCTTTAATGCCCAATTCAACACCCAGGCAAGATTCTCGTTGAAGTTTATCAGGCGGGAGTCTGGCCTGGGAAAGCCCCATCCCTGGAGAACCTGGAGGCTGTGGAACGTCTCACAGCGAAGACACTGCATTAGCGATGCTCTCAGGTGTTGACGTTTCCATCCCTGAAACTTCTTCTTAAGCACTGAGACCTGTCATAATTATGTTTACTCTCTTCATTACCCAGTAATATTGTTTTCAGATCTAAAGCATCCTCCAGCGTGCACCTGCCTCCCCTCCTCCTGCACGCGATGCTGGCGTGCACCGAGTGCTCTCCCACTTTGCGCAGAGCTGCCTCTCCTCGGCAGCGGAGGATCGTCACTCTGACACGCCGACTCCTTTTTTAAAGATGAAAAGAGCCGTTTCTTTAGAAGGCTCTTATTAAATGCATAATCTTGTTGAGCAAAACCATCTTTCTTTTAACTTGCTTTGCCTTTCATCGCGCATTTGTTCACGCTTGATCTACAAAGTGGTTTAACTTTTGCAAAATTTCGTGAGTGTCGTAGGTTGTTTTCTCTTGGTTTTTGGCTTGGGGAAGTTAGAATGCGATTTACTGCAAAGACAAAGCAAATGACACAAAGCCAGGCTTGTTCCTCGGACATTTGCTGCCTCAGACTTTATTGTGTTTCCTTCCTATAGTAAATGGGCCGGGGCAGTAACAAAAACCAGGGTAAGAACTGGAAAACTCCCGTTCTAGACACCGGGCAGTGAGGGAGATGGAGCTGGTTTCCAGCCTGTGTTTTATTGTAAACTGTAAAATCTGGGATCGAGAAAATTCCGGATGCCAAGCTGTCAGGATTGCTCCTACAGTCGCTCAGGCAGATAATTAGCTCACTCATTCGTGACATTAACAGTAGTCAGAGAATTTGCAGGAGTTACTAACTGCCAGTGGAATGTCTCTGTTTCCCGAGGCGGGGGCTGTCAGGAGCCCCCGTGTCCCCTGGATGGAGCTCTGCACTGGGACGGGGGTTGTCCTCTGCCCCCCGCCTGCCGTCCACGCTGGCCGGGACATCGCCGAGGAGCTGCTGGGGCCGGCTGTGGGCTGGCTTTTACCTAAGGAGAACAGATTGTCAAAGCAGACCGGGCACATAAGGAAAACACAGATGGGCTGCGCGGCTGCCTTCCCCAGCACTGCCCGGCGCGGGGCGCGTACGCAGGGAACCGGCGCAGCGGCGAGTGCGGTAACCAGCTCATAGTCCTTCTGTGGGGAGATGCTGCCTTCCCAATGGACACTCAACAACCTCCCTAAACCGCCTGGCCACCACGGTGATCAGTAAAACTAAGCAACAACAGCGTGCTTACCATTTCAGTGTTCCTATATCCCTCTATTTAAAATATTTAACAACCCGGTGGATGCTACGTTGCAGTGTGTATGGACTTAATACGTACTTTTCTGGTGGCCAGACCTTCTGAGGAGCACAGCGACAGAGGCTCTTGCCGCGTGTGCTGGTGCCGAGGGGCAACATCCCGGGAACGCCCCGGAGCTGAACCGGTGCCGCACCAAAGGCCACGGTGGTGCCTCACTTCCCAGGGGAGAAGCTGTTTGAGGGCAAGAGGTTTGGCTGGGACACAGCAGCACCTCACAGCTCTGCACACCGCGTTGCAGTGAGGGAGCCACGCTGTTCTCTGGAGCAGCCACAGAAAACATCTTTTTGTTTCTGACACAGACCTTTTCCACTCGAAAAGGCCGTGTCCACCCCAGCCTTGACCTGGAGAGTGCAGCGCAACCCCTAGTCCTGTTTCAGCCAGCACCACCATCGGTTACTGTCATTCCAGGCTTGTTAACAGGCAAACTCTGGTGATAATTGCAGTGGGTCTGCACCCACGGTGCCCCAGCGTGCCTCTTCCCAGCTCTGCTCCCGCACCCTCCAGAAAGGACATTTCACCAAAAAAAAAAAACTCTTCTCAGGCAGCAAAGCTCAGCAGTGCCCAGAAATGTGGTGGTTGCATGAGAGGAGTCATCTCCTTTGTATCGGTGGTCACACATGAGTCATGCAGACCAATGCACTGCTCGGCCTTCCTACCAGCGCAGGCAGCTTTGGTCGGGACTGTTGTGGTTTTGTGCAATCCTAAAGCTGCTCTGCACGGCTCTGGGATGCATCCTGGATGCTGGTGCTCCGTGCCCAGCTCCCTTTATGTTACACGGCAGCGTGAGGCCATGGACCCGCACCTGGGTTGTCCGAACCAAGGCCCAGCCAAGGCTTTGAGCACGAGGGGCAGCACGAACGCGGCAGGACCCCACACCAACCCCCGTCCCAAGCTCCAGCTCCTGTCTGTGGACCGCCGGAGTCAGACGTGGCCTCCGAAACACTGTTTCATAGCCACAGGTAGACCTGTCATCTCCCAACTTGCCCAGCCCTTCACTGGAGCTGCTCCTGGCCACCGCAGTCCCGCTCTCAGCAAGCTCCGCTTCTCTAGGTTAGGGAAAATTCACTTTGTTGTTGTCCCTTTTACTATCCATATTCTAAAACTACCTAATTGTATAGCAATTAAATATGCCCTGTAGAGAGCTATTTCAGTTGCAGAGTTAAGTCTCCTCTCGCTTATCGTGTTGGGCTGTTGCCCATTGAATATTACCGTGATTCATCATAACTTCATTTCTTGTAAGAGATCTTTGCAGAAGTAGGAGTTGTGCATGGAGCCAGGTTCAGGCTCCCCAGTCGTGGGTGATTTGCTGACAACATCCTGATTTGGCAAAGATGAATTTCAATTATTGTAGCTCCTTAAAGAAAAAGCAAATCTGACACCTAGATCAAACATCTAGATTCTATCAAACATTCCCACCATAAATTAAGGTTGTTAAGGTACTAATTACGGTACTAATTTAAATGGCCTGTTCTTTTTTGCTTTTTCCCAGCACTAATTAATATCTCTCTAAACCTTGGAATACATACAAATAAGTATTTGGTGCATAAATGTATGCACATATACATATATACATGGTTTTCTTTTTTTTTTTTAAATCTGTATTTTAGCAAGGCAAGAGCTTTTACAAATATTCTCCTACAGTGTTTGGGAAAAACATAAATAAATATTCTACCAAAGGAAGAATTGTAGTGTATTACTTCTGCAGCAAGAGCCCATATTGCTTTTAAAATATATCCAAAAGTCCCCCTCGCAGCGAATTGTGTACATTCTGTCCCTGAAAGGTTTCAGTGCAGCAGTGACCTTAGAGGGGCTTTGCAAGAGAAGCCCGTTACATTTGAATTGGTAGCCTGACATGTAATGAAGAGGTTGCCATGGCAAATATGCATTTTTTTATGTAATCATAGAAAATAAGTGTGAGTGTAATACGTGTAAACCATGTAAGTGTGATTCATAATTTACTGCTGCTCAAGGCAGTACTAACCCTTCTCTCCCAATACATGGTCAAAGCTTTTTTGGAAAAAAAAAAAAACCAAAACAAACACAACAACAAAAAAACGTATTAGACTGTTAAATTTAAATAAATTCAGTTGTGCTTTCTTTGCCTTGCAGATTTAAAAATGTTAAATTACTTGTACAAATTATTTAGAAATGCTCGATTACTGTACAAACCAACCACACCCCCAAAGCTTCCCGCGTGGCTTCGCAGAGCAAACACGAGCATTAGCACCAACAGGTCTTTTGTATTACTCTACTTCTTTCCACAGGGGGGAAAAAAAAAATCCACATTGTATACACAAATAGCCTGAGAGCACCTTACATTTGGCACTATTATCTGATTATATACACATAAATCTGCTTATATAATTCTACTTGAACAGCAGTGAACTGTTCTGCCAGCAATTTACACTCTCCCTCTGAGCCCTCGCAGACCTATTTTAAAATCTGACTTAACTCTTTGAGCTCTCACTTGCATCTACTTGGAAGTACCCTCATTTTTTTACAGAAAACGTGGGAGGTTTATTTCATTCAAAAGGTTCCAGTTACAGAAAACGTTAAATTGTTAGAGCAAACTGCAAATGAAACTTAATTTCCGATTCTGGCGCTCTGCTTCCTTTTTTCATTGTAACTTTCTGATGTGTAACTCTTAGTTAATGAAGTCCCAGGGCAGAACTGGTGACAGTATTATTGAAAGTAAAAAGATTTAGGCCTTATCTTAGTGACAGAGTAGTCTAAGACCCGCCTCCGCAAGGACAAAAAACATGATCTGGCTTGTTGGAAACACGTTGGTAGATTTTCAGTCTATAACTGGTAAAGTGAAGAAAGTTTTGATAAATAAAACAGGACAAGAAAATACTTTTTTGGTGGAAATTTTGAACTTTTTTCGAAACACTAAAATTTCATGTGGAAATATGGCTCCGTCTGACAAACGGCTCCCAGGGGATGTTTTTCACTTGATTTGGGGGGGATTAAGGAATGCCAGGAGAAGGGCCAGGACTGCCGAGGGTGGGGTGGGGGGGTCATGTCCCCCGGCCTGGCCGGGTCCCTCTGGGCGGGTGCATCCTCATCTCCTGTCGCTGCCTGCGGTCACCCGGGGGTACCAACGTACAGATGTGTGTGCGCTGCTTAATCCGCTCTTCCAGTTGCTCCCTCCCCAAGCAGTTTACACATTTTCCAAAAGGTCACTTGGGCAATTAACTTCCCAGCCCACAATGTCATTCAGCAACTATTTAAACTCACATAAATGAAATGACTGGAGTCCAACAGTTCCTTCCCCGTGACCTCCGTGTGCTTTTCCTTCGTTAGCTCTTTTCGCCGCGCAGGGAGTGCCCCGGGTGCCGGCAAGCGCTGCCTGGCCGGGAGGAGGCACCGCTGGTCACGCCTGACCCCAGCCCGGGCACAGCCATCAATTCCCGCGGTGGTTTCTGTTCCGGGCGCATTGTGGCTGTGCCTCGTGTGTCCCTTGGGTGTTGCCGGTGCACTCTGCACCTGGATCTGCAGCATCCCTTGCCCTGTAAAGTCCTCACACCGCCGCTGAAGGGCCAGCAGACCCCTCTGTGCCGTGATTTCCAGCCAGAGGCATCCATTGGGTTATAACAACCCGGCTCCTTGTTGCCTTTGGGGGGTATGGCACCAGGCATCGTGTCCTACCGGCTTCTGCAGGGAAATGCTGCCCTGGAAATTGCGCTGGGGGAAGAGGAGTTTCAGTTCTGCTTCCTTTGCTTGACCTCATCCATGTTGAAAAGGGCTCAGTCCTCCAAACCCACACGCTCTGGAGCGCGTGTTTTCTCTAGACAGAGGAAAAAGTCTAGAATCTGAAAAATCCAGATCATGTTCCCATCTGAACCCCAGAGGCTGCTCCGCGATCCCCTTGTCTTGTCACACCCCCCCCGAGCGCTTTACCCGGATAAATACAAAGCCGATGTCCCCCCGGGCCCGCTCAGCTCCTCTCCCCACCCTCGTCCCCCAGCCCCAGAGCAGGGTCTCCCGTGGGGCTCCGACTCCCCCCCTCCTGCCTGGGGGGCTGAACCTGCCCCACGGAGCAGGAACGCCGGGCCATCACAGACCCACCGAATTTGGCCCAAACTCCGGAGCTGGCCCCGTGGCGACCTGCGTGTGTGTCTCTTCAGATAAAGCAGTGTAATTAACACAGCCTTGTCGGACACATTGCTGACTGAACCTCAACTTTGTCTTAATTAGTGATGTTCTGTCTAGTACAAAGTGGGTTAAATAGCAAAAGGAAAAAGGAAGATAAGAGAAGGTAAAATGCTTTCTTATCTTTTTTTAAGGCAGGAGGCTTCATCTAGGCAAGACCCAAATAATCCCACTTAATAGAGAATTTAGCACAGTATCTGGTACAGAATGTTTTGAAATAGTATATAAGCTTGCTTTGAAAATATCAAGTGCTAAAGCTCCTCTTGACTTCCATGGGGCAGCAATTTATCCCGATGGTGGAAAGTTACTTGTTATGATCTAATTTCTATGGACCAAACTAGGCTGTAGGTGAGGAACCGGCTGGTTGCTGGGGTTTGCTGGGCTGCCCAGTACAGAGAACTACGTACAAAACCCTCTGCCCCAGGGAAAACAGTAACAAGTCAAGTATTTACACTTTCAACATGTTTTGCGTTTACAAGGACGGGCTGGTTTGCAAAAATCTGCCTTGTGCTGGAGAGAGAAATGTTTTTGTGCCTGGAAGGAGCCGCTGTGAGCACGAGTGCCGGGGGGGTGGCCACAGGGGCTCAGTGCCCGGCACCGCAGGGGACGGATGGGTGCCCAGGAGGATGGAGGGTAAACGTCCGGGCAGGGACAGCGGGAACTGGGGGCAGTCGGGATGGCGGGGGGGCCATGGGGCTGGTCACCTGCACTGGCCGAGGTGCCCGGGCCAGCGATCCCGTGGAAATTGTTTCCTAGCTTGCTGCTTCTTATGAACTGCAATTTTAAACCACACCCGTTAAGATTATTAATCCCTCTGTAATTAGCTCCATGGTTTATGATCACAGAATCACACAGAATGGTTGGGGTTGGAAGGGACCTTAAAGATCATCTAGTTCCAGCGCCCCTGCCCTGGGCAGGGATGTCTTTGTAGAACCTGGCAATGGATGTCTTTGTAGAAGGTGGGAATGCTTTTGCCCTCGTCTCTATTCCGTTCTTCACAACTATATTTGATCTTTTTAAGCCTTTTTACCCCTTTTCTGAGTGATGCCGTGAGTTCTGGCGAGTGGAGCCCTGGCGCGAGGGCAGGGCTCCCACGGGGGGCTGGGGCGATGGGGGACGGGATCTGGGGGAGGTCGGGACTGGGAGCCCCGACGGCGGCGGGGACAGGTTTGTGGTTTTCCCCCTCCCCTGCATGGGATTGCAGAGCGCTCCCCCAGCCCCGACAGGGAGCCAAAGGATGCGGGTGACTCGGAGGGGAACTGGCGGAGGTCTGCGAGGTTAAAAGGAGGCATTTAACCTCATTAAGTAGTTTCATTATAAAGAGAAGGGCAAATGTCTCAGCTGTTCCAGACATCACCAGTCAGAAGGCAAAAGTGACAGCCCAGCAGAATTATTAGAAAGTTTCGTATCACATTAGTGGCAGATTGTTTCTGGAAACGGAGAAATGGCTGTGTAATGGGAATGGCAGGTTTTCCTGGAATCCTGGATGTTGTACAAAAACAGCTCTTTTCAGACCCAGCAGACACAAGTGAAGTAAAGTAGGTTTTTCAAGTGGAAAACTGCCAATTATTCCAGATTGTTGTGATAGTTTAGTGATTCACACAAGACTTTAGTCGACTGTTAGTGAGAACTTCTCTTTAAAATGCACTACGGGTTATAAAGCATATTTGTGAATAAAGCATTCACATTTTGAAATAAGTCTTCCCTGCAGTATTTTTCTGAGGGCTTTCAGCAGCCGAACGGAGCCTCCACAGGTGTGCGGGGGGGCACAGGAGCCCCAGGGCATGGACCAGGGCCCTGACGGGTGGGTTTGTGCAGCCCAGGTTCACTGCTGGCACCCCAGGCAGGGTGGGAAGGGTTTCACCTACTGCTCTGCTGCGGCAAGAGCCGCCTTGTAAAACAAAAAAAAAAAAAAGATAAAAAAC
>VYZM01004604.1:758974-776725 GCA_013398915.1 Dromas ardeola | reverse complement strand
CCCCCAAAACAAACCAAAAAAACCCAAGCAAAACCCCCCTGGACACTATTTTATAAAAGCTTGTGATCTATGTGATGGAGGCAGACAGACAGGGAAGTTCCATTTTTCGCAGGCTGCACGGCCCTGTGCTTTCCAGCTTCGTGCTTTATTTGAAGGTCTGGCTTTACAGCCTCGAGGCAGAGGAAAAGAAAATTTACCCCAAGTGGTTGCGATTAGGAAGAAGAAAATTACGCTTAAAAAAGAGGGAAATAGGTTGAGGCAGGTTACCGTGTATCTTCATCTGATTTAGTGCTTACTAAGGGGTTCCGCTTGTTGAGCGAGTCTCTGAGGGCGTTTCAGACACGCTCAGGCTGCAGGGTCACCAGGCACCAACCAAGGACAATGCGTCCTGTCTTTGCTCCCTCTTTTTCCACATCTTCTGTTGGAAGAGTTGCACAGACCAATAAGCACTATTGCCTAACTGTCAGAAACACATAGCAGAGTACTTCAGAGATATATAAAATACAGCATCTAAAGTGTATGACTATGACAGGGATACAGAAAATGTGACAGCACTAGTGGGTAAAGATGTCCATTGACCTGGGAGTTCAGGCATGATTCATAAATGCAAAACAGAAAAGAACATGTTTAATTAGTCTGCGATTACATATTAATTACCTTTCTGTGGCATGTACACCCAGGAGGAACGTAAGGTCTCTAAGCAGAATGAGTCTATTTCCTTTAAGGAAACCAAAAAAAAAGAGAGATGTGTGCCAGAGGAAGCTGACAGGGTTTGCTCTATCTCCTTAGATTTTCTCAATTACTCTTTTGCAAAAAAATTACCCAGTGCATAAAAACCCTTTTTGTTTAAGTCCGTGTGAGTTAAGATTAAAGGCAGAATGGAAAATTGATGTTGTGACTTAACAGCAAGAGAAAGAACGCAAAATGTTTTCACCTTCAGTTTGCAAAGACTAAAGTAGTCTGGTTCTTCAAAACTGGAGTGAAAACTGGGGGTTTACATCTTTTTTTATTGGTACTCATTTTTCTCTGGTGTGACTTCTTGATGTTTAAGTAATGGGTCCAGCTTGTACATGGCTATCCCTATTTCCTAACAAATAGCAAGAAACAAGGCAAGCCTTCATTAGCAGTCCGTAGCGCTGCTGTTCTGGGTACCAGCGTCTCCTCAGAGTAACTCTACGGGGGCTGAGGGACCCGGCTCATGCATTTTGCAAGGATTCCACGTTAGGATATAGCAAGGTGAGGCTCACAAGCGCTTTCCAGGCCTTCCAGAGCAGGAGCAGATTTAATGCATCAACCTCCACTTTAAATGCATAAAACTTGCTCCAGAACTCGCACTGTTCCTTCCATGTGATTAGATCTACATTATTCATAATGAAATGTGTAGCCCTTGCAGCGGTCCATGGATTTACCGTCAGATTGTTAAATTGATGGCCCTCTGTCTTGAAACCAAAGACGCAACGAGACCCGATGCCTAGAAGTGAGACTTAGACTAATTCTGAGCGAGACGGGCCAATATTTTTAATTTTGAAGGAAGCTTGCCACAGCAGACGCTAAAATGCCTGTGCAGAAGTCTCTGCCACTGAAAATAAATGAACTTAAAATGAGACATTTTTACATACAGATATGTTGTTATTGCGTGTGTGTAATACACACACATACACACACCCCCAGTAAAGAAATTAATTGCACTGCCTCGGTCTGTTGGTGACCGTTGTGCATGATCACAAGTGGCTCTGTAGTCAATGAATTGCATGGCCCTAGTTGTGCACTGTATCCTTGGTAAATTATCCCTTCAGCACATATATTATACTGTGAGCTATTTTTAGCATCCTTATAAACATTCATTCCTATCGACAGTCAGCCCTTAAACTGAACGGGTCCTTGGATTGAAGCAAGGTTGAGCTTTGTCCCGGCCCTGGCTGGTCGGGGACGGCGCTGCCCCGGCACCATCCTGCCCAGGGACTCTCAGGCTCGCGGCTTTACCCCTCTCCGTACCTGCGGGGAAGGCTGGGGTTTGCGACGCTGGCATCATAAGAAAAATACCATCTGAAATTAACTTTGAAAATAAAGAAGAGTGGGTTTCTCCCTGTCTAAGGTGGAAAGTTGTCAGGGAAGCAGAGAAACTTCATCCAGTTCTCAGCGGCTGGAAGTTTTGTTTAAAAATCTTGATCTGAATTACTGAAAATTTGAAGATGGGAAGCAAAGAGCTTCACAGTAATGACCTCTCTTTTCTGCGTGCTTCCCCAGCATCTCCTCTGGCTTCCCTCTCTCCTGGGTGCACAGCTGGGAAAAGTGTTCAGTGCTGCGGGGAAAAAATTACCTCTTTCTAGGAGCGGTGTGTGATGTGCGTCGCTGCGTCCCCTGTTCCAGCTGCGCTCGTCGAACCGCCTCGGTCAAGGTAAGCGGCAGCCTGGCACGAGCGCGAGGTGTTTCATTTGGAAAGCAGCCTTGCTTTGGTCAGATACAGAATAAAAGTTATTCTCTTCCCTGGTAAATGCGTTCAAGCTTGGTTTCTGCCCACTGAGCGGTGCCCGTGGCGGCTCTGCCAGCCCCCGCCTGTCCTGGGGACCGCGGGCAGGGACGGGGACGCGGCTGCTGGGGCCGCCTCACACGGCTCCGCGTGGGATGGGGACAGCGGGGGGAAACAACCCCCCCAGGACACTGCAGGTGGGGGCAAGGCAGCGCCCGTGAGGGTCAGTGTGCCCCGGGGGGGATATGGTGCCCCGGGAATCGCTCTGATCGCAGCTTCGTTACTAGGGAACAGGCTGGGAGCGCGTTCTCCAGAGAGGCTGCCATGGAACACGTGTGTCCTGAAGCGTGCTGCCCAGTGACATCGGTGTCGGGGCTTCTATCCTCCGTGCCTCCAGCATATCAGGAAAGTGAATGTAAAGGGGCTTCTTTAAAAAATCCAAAGGTCCTGGACAGAGTTGTCCCTGGGGTTAAAATGAAGGTGGTAGTAAAAAAGAAGCACGATATTCACCTTTTATTAACCATTAACCTTACTTAAACTTCTCACTAATACAACATCATCAAATGCAAATGACAGAATGCACATGTGACATCAGTTCTGTTACAAATGCCAGAAAATTTCTATGCATTTTATAGAAACTATGACAGATCTTTAAAAAAAAAAAAGCCTTTTCTTTTCTTTTTGTTTTTAATGACTTTTCAGTGTTGGCAGTTTAAGGAATCTGAAAATTGAATCCATCCATCTGGCACTGGGAAAACAAACAACATATTTGTCTCTGTATTCCCTCTTCACTCTGATGCTTAAAAGATCCTAAACACAACTAAGTAAATGCGAAATGGGAGGGGAAGAGAAGGTTAAAATCACTTACCCCTCAGTCTATTAACTTGGTCATGTTCTAGAGAGATGATTTGAATTATTTACCAGAATTTCTCCGGTAGTCTTGAGCATTCAAAAAATTACAGAGCATCTGAAAAATGCAGTTGGTAAAATAATAGGACGTAGTGTGAGAATGCAGGGGTCAGGCCTGTTCTCCCACTTGCACGGCTCAAGTTGTTGGAGCCATAAGTGCTCCGAGGCTTTTGCCCGTGTCTGTCCAAGTGTATCGTGAGAGGCTCTTCCAAGAGCGGATAAGGAATAGCAGTCCTGTTACAAGTTAATTATTTAAACCGCAATAATCTGATGCTGCTCGCTAGGGACTCCGTCGATGTTCAGAAATGATGCTATCGTCCTCTGCATTTCACCAGTCGCCTCCACCACGATTCCTCAGCCATTTCAGGGGCTGATGAAGATTTTTTACTATCACTTTTTTGTTCTTTTGGACTGGGGAGGAATGCCAGGAAATATGTGATGGTGTCTCACCACTGAGCCCCACTGGTCCCTCTACGAGCTGTGCTTATTAGTAAAATGCAACAATCCACAAATTCTCTCTTCCACATGCAGAATGGAATAGTTTCAGGAATTCGGTTCTCTCTGGGCCTCTATTCTGAAGTGACAACTCCAAGATCCCCTCAGGGCTTCTGCTGTACATGGGTTTATATATGATATCTTTTTCCTTTCTGGAATAATAACAGGTATTTTCAGCAAGAAAGCTTTGGTTGCTGAGAGCGGGTCCTGATGCCGTGCGTGTGTGCGCTCCCTCAGCCTCTGAGCTGAAAACTCCGTATGCTCCACGCGTGCAGCTCTGCGTCAGGAAAACGCCAGGATTAACCCTGGTTAAGGGTCTGGCCCATATTTTCTCCATTTCTTTTGCCTTTTACGCGTCGTGAGTTGCTTTACTGGCCATCTAAGCAACATGCAGGTCTTCATGTAGGGGTTTGAAGATTTAGCATCCTCTCATATTGACCGATAACCCTGATATTGCTTCCCTCTAGAGAAGGTATTTTGTCCTTCAACAGGACCAAATCACATCATTCGGATACTGATTAAATTTTGAGGAAAGCAGTAGGAAATTCAGGCCGTCAGTTTTTATATCTGTGTTTAGATCAATTGGGGATTGATCACTCTTCACCTCGCTAAATTAGAGAAAACTGTAAAGTGTTAATCTTTATCAGAAAAGCTATAAGCACACTAGCCAAATTATTTCCATTAAACTTCCTCCCCCTATCTATAACCTTGGTCACATAATCAGGAACGAAAATCATTATCTATTTCATTCACATCTGTTATTAATTTTTTGAAGCCTCCTTTAAATCTGATTAGAACTTCTCATCTAAACCAAACAAATTCTGAACTCAAGGCTAAAATGTATCGGGTTAGCTCAGTAATTCACATCATATTTTTATTTTCTCTTCCTAATTGAATTTGTACATTGATTTGTGTTACTGTTCTCCTGACCAGTTATTATTAACCGTTCGTGAAATGCCAAGGGTGTACGATGTGCGCTGTGGAGACGCTGACAACAAATTGCTTTTCCAGTTCCTGCAGCCCATCGTTTCTGTCCCTTGCCCAGGCAATTTGCCGTGCGTCTGCTCCGGCTCTTCCTGCCCGTTCAGCTCCAACAAGGCCGTTTCTTTATGACTTACTGGGAACGTTATCTGCGATGGTACCTCTGGAGGACTGCCCCTGTACCGGTGTCGTGAATTTTGAGGGAATATCCCACTCGGCCGCTGGCAGTACAGGTAAAAAGATATGGGAATTTAATGTTTACTTCACCTCCTTGTGAGCATCCCCGTTGATGGCCGTTGCCTCGCGCCGCCTGCGCAGCACGACAGGCTCTGGGGAGAGCAGCGCATGGGAACGCGCCGGGCTCCACAGCGCTGCCGTTTCCTGTTTTCTTTGACAGTTATTTAGAAAGGTCTCTCAACAAAAATAGTCACTGATCCCTGCGGGGAGACGCCTCCTCGTGCGGCCCAGCATCCCCGAGAGGTCCCGCTCGGAGAGCAGGTCCCAGGACACCGAGGCAGGGGGCACAGCGGGGTGGCTCCGCACGCTGCCGGCTTGGGAGGGGGGACAAAAATCACCCATCGGGTTTCATTTTCATTCTGGGTGACGAGAGGGAAAGATGCTCGCAAATACAGTGTCGCTTTGTAGAAATACCTTAATAAAGCCACCGAAAACTCCTGTATTCGGCCGCTTCCCGAAGGGCTGTCCTGGAGGAGCCGGTGGCGGCTCTGGCGGGGGTGGTGGAGGCAGGGAGCCCCCAGCCCCCCCAGCTCTGAGTCAGCCTGATCGGGGCGATGATGGCATTTGCTGTCATCTGGCCTCTAATTTTCTTGTCTCTTTATCTCATCTCTTTGAGGGCTACAGGCGTAACAGTGTTTTGGCAAGGAGACTATACTGTAATGTCTTTTTTTTCCCCTTTTGCAATTGTTTGGAGCCTTGTGCCTTGTTCGGCAGTAATGGAAGAAGTCAAATACTGACCTTTTGTATAAGCACAAAAGAGCCTTTTGGGGCAATATATTAACCTCTGACGAGTCCTGTAGTTTCTACAGAAGTCTGTGTATAACTTACAGTTCATAATCTGCTCTTTCCTTCCTCTTTGAGGGTGACTGAAAGTTATTCTAAAATGATTATTTATTGTTTTATTAATAAATATTTCTCTAGTCTCTGCTTTCTCTGGATCCCAAAGAGCTCCACAGTTACAAACCATTACAAATCTTACATTAGTCTGGTGAAGCAATGCAAGTTTATAGAAGGGAGAGCTGAGGCATCGAACCTCAATCATTCAATGTATTCCTCCCATTTTTAAATTCTACAACAAAGAGATGCGACCAACACGTGTGAATGTGAGGTGTAAATCCGCAGTGAGAAGACCGTGGGTAACTTTCTCACTGCGTCCTTTCCTGGATTGCGTTGGTTGTAGATACTTTTTTCCACCAAGGAAACGGCACGGGACCCTGTGGGGCTCGGGCAGAGCCAGGGCTGCTCCTGCGCACCCGCCAGCACCCGCTGTGGGTAATAATAGCGCGCTGCAGGGGCCGAGGGTGTTCAGGTGTAAGAAGACAGTCGGATAGTTGTGCCATGCTTTGATCCCACTGTCCTGCAGTCCCCGGGGAGCTCTCGTTTGGAAACATGCTCCATTGCATCCATTTTGATTTTCTGGGGTTTTGGTTTTTTTTTTTCTTCTCTGTTGTTATTCTCTGGTCTGTTTTACTTTGCACACCAGAAATTTGTCACATCCCAAATGGCCTTGATCAAAACCATACGGCAGTTGACATTTCCCTTGGCTGTCCCAGACGAGCCAGATGCACACTGCGAGCCCTCGCAATACTTTGAAGAGACTGTGCCCATGGGTGCAGGTGACGTTGCAGGGCTGCTAACTAATTAACCGCAAAAAACAAGTGATGTTAACGTCTGGTTGGCATCAGATCATATCTTATAGACAAATGGTGTAGCAAGGCTCAATATCTGACTGTTCAAAGCACACAGTAGGCTCCAGCTCCCAAGAGATGTAGCAGCTCCCAAGAGATGAAGCAGGACTTGCACCATCACGCGCCCCCTCCTGTGTGGCAGCGCGGGTACGTCTGCCTCTTACCTGCCAATTAACGAGTAGTCTCACACCATACCTGGAAAAACAGAGAGAACTTGTTTCCTCGGACAAACTTTTGTTTAGGAAGTTTTGCGCTGATCCAGGAGAGTCCAAGTCTACAGCTTTGTCAGTTTTTCTAACCCAATTAACCTCACTAACGTACTCTCATGTAAAAGTTTGCAAATTCGGAAGTTTAAATCCTGCAAGCGAGTCTGTGCTTGGGCAAAACATCGGATTCATCCTAATTAGCTGGGATCTGAGAAGTGCTGTCATTTGTCTGCAGGGGTAAGTCAGGCTCTTGTTCATCTCAGCATGAACCTGGTGATTTCCTCGACATTACTCCAGCTTCACGCTGACACCCCGCACAGCAGAACTGAGCCCAGCCGCCATCCTTGCTGGTTTTCAAATAAAAGGTCAGATTCGTTCCTCTACCTTCTGTTTCTTGCTGCTTCAAGACAGCATTCATGTTAGATGAGTCGGGCTATCCAGGGAAGGTGAGAAGATTCTTTAAAGGGTCAAAAAGTGGTTAAAATATGGAAGCAAAAGGTAGGAAGAAATAGATCATTTCACAGCAAAAGGAGATTATTGGTGGAGTCCCCCAAGGATCTGTACAGGGACCTGGGCCATTCCAGTATTCATAAATGACTTGGAAAAGGGGAGGAGGTAGCAGGAGGTGACAAAGTTGGCTGTTGAAAATAAATTATTCAAAGTAATAAAAACAAACTCTAACTGTAAAGAGTTGCAGAAGCATCTCACCGTACTGAGTGACCAGGTGTTAAAATGCTGGCCTGAATTTACTTCCAGTAAATCATAACGCACACAAGGAAAAGCAAAATGCACAAAGTATATGTGCAATGACAAACTGTAAATTAGGTATTACCACCAAGGAAACAGATACTGGAGATACGTAGTTCTATGGAACCATAAACTCACCGCTGGCTGTCAGAAAAATCAACTGGAATGTTAGGAATTACGAGGGAAGGAAGAGAGAACAAAACAGAGAAGACCATTGTGTTACCACGTCTTGTGTATTGTATGTACTTCTGGTCGCCCATCTCAGCAAGTAAATGCTGGAACTAAAAAAGGTGTAGAAAACATCAAGAACTATAATTAAAGCAAAAGAACAGCTTCTGCAAGTCTGAAAGGAAGGGAAGCCTCCGAGCAGTGGGAGGTGTGTAAGATAAGAGACCTCCGAGACAGATCTCTCAGGAGGATGAGGAAGAGTTATCTGTTCTTTCCAATGCACAAGGAAGAGTTAGCAGCATTGGCATTTGCAGCATAAGCAAACAAAAGGAAGCTTTTTTTTTCCCACCCAGTGTGTAATTAAACTGTGGAACTTACTGCTGCAAGGTGTAGTAGATAGCGAAGTATAAAAAATTTTAGAAAGAGAAATTGAAGAAAGAAAAATTCCTGCCCCCAGCTTTGCAGACCGTGACTCCAGAAGCACTAAGGCCGCGTCGATGTGCCCCTGGGAGCGATGGTGTCTGACGGCCTTGGCTTTGCCACCACGAAGAAATGGCCCAGCTGCCTCCTGGTTTTGTCTGCTCGTCCCTCTCCCGACTTCCCCCTGGTGCCAGTGCAGCCACTTGGGTGCCCGCCGGGCTGAAAGGGAGCCTTTAACTTGCTGGGAGGGGGCAGAGCCTGGCTGAGGACGGCTCCCCGCGGCCACCACAAGTGCCACCACCCGCCTGGCGGCATCATGCTGCTCCCGTGGACATCTGCTGCTGCCGTGGGTGTCTCTCAGGGATGGGCGCTCAGCCTCAGCTGGATCTGATCCAGTTTAGCCACTGCATTCCTGTAGGATTCCATGATCCCTGGCGTTGGAAATAAGGATGAGGCTCCTTTCGACTGCTGCAGGTGGGCTTGATGACATACGGCCTGACGTAACCCCCGCAGGGGCGAGAGCCTGCCCGCAGGCGCACCACTGTCCCACGTCCTCCGGTAACACTTGGACAGCGAGGCAGGTGCCCAGGTGGAGCCCAGCGCAGATGTGCGGCGCAGCATAAGCACGGGCTGCAGCTCGCGGTGTTGGCGTTACATCCCCCGCCACGCCACCGTCACACCTTTGGAGGAGAAAAAGATGAGCCAAAGGTGGCCGGTTTCAGCCTATTTCTGAACAAAATGTAGGAGAAGCACTACTCTCGAAAATATTACAAGTGAAACTGTTTCTGATGGAGTTGTCTGTTTATTACGCTGAAGTGTTTAGGATCCTCTTATGAGGCTGGGTCTCGGTGCTCCCGGCAACGCAGAAACTCTCTGGTGGCAAAACAAACACCTGCTTTAAAGGGCTTTGCGTTACCATAATGTTTAGGTTTCTTTAAACTTTTCGTACTGCTAACTATGAGACAATAAGATTTTATTTGTCTTTCTTTTTGGCGCTGCAATTCCAGCACCAATTACCGTATGTCAGACTAATGCCAGGTACAGTCTTACCAAGGAAATACCTTCTTAAGTCTTCAGGGTTTTTTTCTAATCTCCCAACTAAAATCACAGAAGCAGCCTGTTTAAAACTGAAGTCCTTGAAAAGTTATAGTCATGTCAATACTGCAGCAATAAAACCCAGGGAGTAAGTAAGATGGAACACAAAGCATAAGGCCAATTGTCTGCAAACACTGTTTCCATAAGAACTTAAAGATCAAGACCTTGCATCAAATTCATTTATACCGTGTTCTCTTCTTGTTTCAAGAAAAAGCATTTTAATTTTCATGTCCCATCTCCTTACTTAACTCCCTATGAATTCTTCCATTTCAGGTGTGTGATATTTAAGAGAAGATTTAAAAATCCTTTCTTCATACGTAGCACCTATTGCAACCCACAGAACTCTTCCCTTTGGCTCCTGGGCTTGGCTCGGACTCTAAATTAGGACCCATCCGCGGTACTAAACGTGGCAGAGTTTGGAATTATGTTTTCAATTTAAAGAGGTGTCATATCTCTTGCAGTAAAGACAGATGTTTTAAAAGTTATATGACATTTCATAAAACACGTTTTTAGTGGTAACATTTCTCTTTTGCTTATACCTTTACTTATATATTTTACTCATGAGTCTGAGCTTAAAACTTGCACAGTGTCAAATCTTGAATTCCTTTTCATTAGTGAACCCAGTTGCATATAATTCTGTTTTATTGCTGACAAGCCCTAAATTTATACAACGTGATTTGAAATCCCTGACATGGGAAGGTATGACTTGCTTTAAAACAAAATAAGTACAAGCCTACTGTGTTCTGTACCCCTGCACCGTACCTGCCATGCTGGAATGACGCGGCGGCACGCACCTCCGTTTGCTCCGGTTCCCGGCACGTGGGGGCTGCAGCTGCCTTGGAGTGGTGGGGTAATTTACCCCTTTGCAGTACCATTGCCACCAAAGCATTCCAGAGCAAACAAAGGAACACCAAATCCTATTTTTCGTCATTCCCACTTGACTAGCTCTTAACACATGGCAATTCGTGGACCTCCCACAGAAGCTGGTCGGCCAGGGCAGGCCTTCATCCCGCGCTAAGAGTTACCCGCCCCGGTCATCTCTACCTCTGCCAAAGGAGACTGGGGCCAAGAAGGCCCCGCAGCAGCTCGGGGAGCTCCCACAGGGATTTCGAGAGGTGCGGAGCCTGGTGCTGCCCACCCCGCGCTTCCAGCAGTCGCAGGGCAAAGCTCCCGGCCCCGCGCTCCCTGCTGCTCCCGCAGCAGTTTTGCCATGGGGGATGAGGAGCACGTCGGGGGTGAACAGACCCCACTCCCTGCCCCCCAGAGCAGCAGGCGGCGGCTGCCCAGCCTCCCGGCCGGTGGAGGACATGCATCGCTTGTACCTCATAGCCCAGGCCCCAGCAGATCCGTGTGTCACTGGCTACTGATTTTTATTAGGCATTGTGTTGCAGGAAAAAATACTGGTGAAATCAAAGGTGGTTCTTTTCTTGCAGGCATCCTGTAATTAGCTAAAGTTTTCTTTTCTTCATAGAGAGGTCTTGATGCATAAAACAAAAGTTTCCTCTTCCTTGCATGTTGTTGCCAGATGTTTCTGCAAAACTTAAAAACAACAAAGTTATTTGTGTGTACTTACATATGACTTCACCCCAATGCCTGTCTCAAAGTGCTCCTCCTCCTCCTCAATTAACCCAATTAATTCTCCCCCCATTTCTGAACAGGGCATTTCCATTGTCTGTTTGTCACAGCACTGTAGAATTTCAGCCCTTTGTTACAGACCTCTGTCCTAGCATTCAGAAAGGCTCAATAGGACCGTAACCTCCTCAGATTAATTTCCAGTTGCAGTTGTGATCTCTTTTTTACACGAAACAGCTGCGGAAGAAAGCAGCCCTCCATGTTTTGTCAATGTAGACCCAGAGCCGGACGGATTCAGCGCTCACAGTTGTTCTTATGTCTTCAATAAACACCGAGGGCCAAACTTGCCGCTGATGGAACTGGAAGGAGTTGATATCACATCATGCCAGAAGGAGATTTAACCCCATGTGGGGCTTTATCAATTGGATACAGGCTTCAGTTTTCTCCAGTTTCTGACAAAGCTTGGAGATGTGTTTTATTCAGGCGTTTGCCATGAGTTCGATTTCATGGTATTGTTACACATAAAGTTTCCCTCTGTACTCTTTCAGGATTTGCTCTATTCAGGCATGAGCCTGAGAAGGGCCAGCAGACTTCACCTGCCCTGGCTGCAGTTCTGCACTTCTCCGCATTGAATGCTTAGTACCAATATATTGCAATTAGCAATGCCCATGTGGTCTTTCACTCTTCCTAATTAGCAGGTTAACACATTTGCGAGCCTCAACCCAACCACAGCTCGTGTAAGCTCAAGCGTGCCTTGAGAAGCTGGCAGAGCCCGGTGCCCCAAGACATCTCTGATAAAGGCAGAGAAGGTGGAAGATGGCTGTGCTTTGGGAAGGATGTGTCTGACTCCAGCTCCGGGAGAGGGAAGAAGAAGCACATGTATTCTGTTCTCTCAGTGCTACGTGGAGGATGGATCCTCTGGGAGAGGAGGGGAAGAAATACAGGGATTCGTGATGAAGCAGATCAATACACGTAACAAGGAGGGATCCAGAAGGAGAACGGCACGATGGAAGAACTGAACCAGTGGTTGAAGTAGAACTGAAGGACCTGATGGGAAATCAAGTATAAAATGTATCAGCAGAGCAGAACAGAAGAAGGACTAGCGCAGGAAGTAACGACAGGAAAGACCACAAAGGAAGTAGAAAAAATACAAAGAGTTATTAGCCGAAAGAGGATGCAGGAGGGCATGGCAGAGACCCTCTGTGCCTCAGTCTGCGACCTACCAAAGTTAATAGCAAAAGCATTCATAGATTGAGTTTGGACCCAGGAGTCCCCTCCAACAAATACATCTGCAGCCATGAGGGTGCTGCTCATGGCACGGAAACGTGCTCCTGCGCCTGTGGAATCAGCAGCTGGGGAACACTGATTTTCCATTCTGGCTTAGCTGGAAAACTATTGACAGGCCGCAGTCACTGCCTGAATGACTTTGATGTATATTCAAGAATTGAACAGAATTACTTACGAGCTGACAGGAAACAAAACTGACCTCCTTACAAGACAACCAAGATCTTAAAAGATTTGTGTTTGTGAAGAGCATTAGACACAGGGCATGTTGCTGCCTTTTTGTAAAGAGAGAACAGACTGCAAAGGGAGGAAGAGTTCTTCCTGTAAAATTGTGGCTTTACATGAGCCGTCCCTGATGCGCAGCTACAGAATTAGCATTTCACAGGGAAAGACAATGCAACCCTTAGTTTTGGAAGTACTTCCAAGTAGGCTTAAGGACTTTATGGTTTGTTATTTGTGGACTTCATATAGTATTTCTTCCAAAAGTGCAAATTCTTTGTTCTAGATAATTCTGAACAATCATCTTTCAATTCCTGATATCTCTGCAAACATTTATTTAGTAAGATTTTATTTCATTGCTGTGACTTTTGCTCACTGGTGCTACCATGTCCTTGGTTTGACTAAATTCTTTCCGTTCCCCATTGCCTTTGATATGTAGCTCTTGTTCTCTGGCATCTGTTTTTTCCCTTTAGCTTATCTTTATTAATTGCTTCAGAGATCAAAGACATCATTTGTGTCCATTTCAGTACTTTGAATGAAATACTGGTAAATCAATCCCCTAGCTTGCAAACTTCTCTGTCCTACCAAAGTAAAGTAGATCCAACCACTTGAACCTGCTCTCCGTTAATTGCTAGCACCATTTTGCACGCTAATTTCTTGAAGGTTACAGAGAAAGTTGTTGCGATTCTATTTCATGAGCACATCACTTCATCTGGAAAAACTTCAATCATTTTTTTTCCTAGCCTGCTTCTAGCACTAAAAATGATTTAGTACAGATCCACAGTGGCCTATATCTGGTTGCCAAGAGGGACCCATGTGTCAGTTCTATTCTTACCAGGCCTGTTAGCACTTCGTAACCAAAGAAATCTCCCCATATTGTAAACGTACTTGTGTATGACCACTTCACAGTTACTTGTTTCCTTGAGTCTCGAGGGGGTTAATTTTTTTCCCAGTGTGGCTCCAGAGCATTTATATACCTAGATGCTCCCTGTGGATTACGTTATGCGTGCTCGCTTCAAACTCCTGTGTGGCATCATCTGCTTAGCTTTGGGTGCTCTGCGCCGTCCTCGCCAGCCCCAGACAGACAGACAGACAGATTTCTGTCTGCATCTGGCAGCCACGAGAGCTCCCTTCGGTGCTTCACACGGTGCTTGCTGGGGGTGCACTGGGGCTGCAACGCCGCACACACAGCTGAAGTCGGGTCTCAGTTTCCATGAATTGCTTGGTCTCCTCTATGAGAGTCATAATTACATTGTAAGGATTCAATAATGGTCTCCACTTAGATATATATTATAATGTCTATATTTAGTGTTTGTTAAGGTTGAGGGTCATTATCTTTGCAATATTATTACATTGTGGCATAGGAACGTGCAGTCATTTATATATTATCTAAATCCCCTACATGACAGTCCATTCCGCTCTGCTCTTCCTGCGGCTCCGCAGAAGCACTGGGTAAGCCGGACACCCACCAGACCTGCACTCCCACCTGCCGAAATTCCCTTTCAAAATCAGGCATTGATCTGCAGCCAAAATTTTCATTGTCAGTACAATGCCGTAGCTGAAACTGCGTTCCAGTCCTTCTCTTGATCCTCTTTTTTCAGGATATTTATTACTTCTTCCTCAAATTCAAATTTCCTAGTGGAAATAATTCTTCACTCTATCGTCCAAATATATGTTATTCTTTACACAGAATACTAATACATATGCCATTTGGAGACATTTTGAGATGGACAAAAAACTCCTGAAGTCTTTAGTTAATTAACTAGTCATCTGTAAAACAGCCACAGTATTTTTATGATGATTGCTATAGGGCATCACTGGTGTATTTAGAAGAAGAGAACTAGTGGAATTTTTGAAAAAACAAAAACAAACAAAACAAAACAAAACAAAACAAAACAGAACAAAAAACCACCAAACCCTAAACCTTCACCTCTCAATTTTAAGAAAGGATATACATTTTTTACTAAATTACCATTCTGCTCAGGTTAGCAGAAAATGATCGACCAGTGCTGACGTTTTGTGGAAGACATGATCTTCTTAAGATTCTTATCAAACAGGAGTCAAAGCCATAAAAACTGTTGCCCCAAACAAAATTCATTACCTGTGTTGACACTTTCAGCAGGATGGAGAAATCCTGTGCTGGACAGACACAGGATAAGAGGAACCACATATTCCGCGGTTGCAGTAAGAGTTTTCTTACTATTTTTTCTTCTGGGGACTAGTGAGGTTCCTGCGGTGCGAGAGAGCAGCTGTGCTGCTGCCGCTGCGCCGGGGAGGGACGAGGTGTGCTTCTGAGCAGGGGCAAGAGATCTTCATACCAGGGCTGGGAAATTTATTAACAGAGGATTTTGATGACGCTGTTTGTCACAACAGTGCACTCCCTTCTAAAACCCAACACCGCCTTCATTTTCATCTGATCGTAAGAATTTTTGTATTTTAAATATGAATATAAGATAAAACCGGTTGAATTCAAGAAATAGAACACTCATGCTCAGTAATTAAAGTATTTTGAAGGCTAATTATATTCCAAGAGGAGTTGTCAATGCCAGTTGTTTAAGAAATTCATAGATTTTTAGGGAAGGGACAAAAACAATCAGCAGCAAAACGCAAGCCACAGACTTTCAGCCCGTCACCTTCATCATCTTCTAGGCATTTACTTGAACAGGAACAAAAATCACAAGCCCTTTAAAGCCTAACTTATTTCATACCTTTTTATAAACTAGCAAAGATGAGCTTTATTTAACTCTGGCCATCATCATACAACACATTTTAAGGTGTTATGTACAGGCTAGCATGTTACCATTGTAAAATGTTAGCCAAAACATGCATGCTTACCAAGTTTTTACACTACAGTTATTTTTCCAATGTAGGAGTGCCCTAGGGAACATTTCTGTTTGAGGGAGAACAAAGGGAGACGGTGTGTTGGGGTTGTGCAGTCACATAGGGTAACTCGCAGGAGGCCAGAAAGACTGCAGAACTACTCCTCTGTCACTGCCGTGCCTCGTTCTGCGGGCTTTGCGCTTGTTTCAGTACCACTTGCAACTAAAAGAAGTGAGAATCAGTAATATTCTTTTCCCAGCTTTATATACTGCTTTATATACTAGAAAATGTCTGTGGTTTTTCATCTACTCAGTTCAATACAAAATATTTAAAAGGGAACCAATATAAGAGATTGTATTATCGTCTGTATTGTAGCAACCTGAAGACAAAGAACAAATCTAACTTTGTATCTGAACACGAGCGGTGCTGTGCAGTTTACTGACAAATTGTGAGGTTTACCAACAACGACCTTGCAGTGAATGCTGCTGCGCTTAGCAACAAGTGAAAAACACACTTCAGGAGAGTAAGAACGCGACTCCTTTGCCCTGGGCAGACCCCGCTCCTGCACATCCCGCACTCCGGCCTGCCTCAGTGTTCCCGGCATGAAAAGCTGGTGAGATGTCCCCTGGTTGCTGCTTTGCACTGGTGTACGGTCCCTGGCTGGTGCTGGGGAACAAATTCTGTACGGCAACCTAAAATCGCTGATAAAAGATGACATTAAGATATGGAATTATTCATTAGAGAAGGAATGTCCTACCCATTATCGTGCAGAACCATCTGTAATTAAGCATTCAGGCGTGTGTTTATAAACAGATGTTCTCATCTAAATGTCTTAGAAATAAACAGCTTTGTTATACCCGTTCCCTCCAACTAGCCACCGCCAAGTGAAGCCACCGCTCAGCGACGTCGCAGCTCTGCTCCGCAGGCTGGTGCCTCCCACGCGCACCCCACGCTTGAGTTTACCGAGTTTCAGTGGCAGGAGGGGTCCCCAAACGCAAGGCAGTTCCTGGGGTAGAATATTCACATAGCAATAAGCTGAAGTAAATTTTCCAGGTATAGACCCTGAAGGGTTTCATGCTTCGAGAGACATTCTTGCCTTTATTTCATACCCAGGACCTCGGCAACATTCCTGTACCTGGTAACAAAGATTTGTGAATAGTCCGACTTCTGCTATTCTGTTCCCCTTGTATGGGAAGAAGTGTTTCCTGTTAGCTGGGAATGCGTTGCATCGTTCAAAAAGCACCAGGAGAGAGTTCTGAGTGCTATTTTAAATACATCTTTCAAAAATGCACTAAATTAAGGGAGATTGCAGAGGAATATCTAGAATTTTTACAACCGTTTTTTATCATTTGTGAAACATAAATGAATATTAAACTAACATTGCATGCATTTATTTTGCATTTTTAAATGTAAACCAGTATCTTCCAAAAAATTAAGGTGGCACATAAATAACTTATTACTTAAAAAAAAAAAAATTGGGGCAGATTAATTGTGCTTGAAAATCTGTGCTTTTACTTGGCCTTTTCTTTCTCCTCCTTGCAGAAGAATCTCCAAATCTGCATTTAGACACCTGGAAAGACAAATACATATCTCATGGATGTAACCTGTATTATGTAAAGTAATTTATTGGATGCCATAATAACCATTTCTAGATACTAACTGCTTGTCAACACAGTCCCAGGGCATGCGTTATCTGCTCATTACCTCCCAGCTCATTTAATTGTCCCAGATCAGAACGAGGGATAGCTTCACTAACGGACGAGCGCCGTTTCTCATCCCCCATCACACGAATTTCTGTCAGTTCCAGGGAAGGCCGAACCCAAAGGCTTGTTCTACATGGAAAGGGCAACCTCTTCCCCTCGGCTCTTCCTCCACTTCTCCCAGGCAGCGGAGTTTTCTACTTTGCTGGTTTATGGTCTACTTCATCGGTATTTTTAACTCCTGGTCTGCTTCCGTACTGCCCACGTCTGGCCTTTTCTTGCCCAGAAAGGTGTCGGCAGGAGCGGCAGGGGCAGCAGGGCTGGAGCAGACCGAGCCGCCGGGCACATCCCGCCACCGGCACTTCCTTCTTCCATGCCCTTGCGGCCTAAGACCGGTGCATGACCTGGTTGCCATTTTTATTTTAAAAAATGCCAAACGCCACCATGACTTGTGGAGTTTAGTTGTATTTCTCAATGAAAACATATATACTTCCAGTGCTCGCCAGGGGACAAACGTTTGTCCCTCTCCCTGCCCCCTCGGTGTTTGTTTCTTCTCATGCCCTCAGCTATTCTGAGGAGATTCTTTTTGCCTCTTTTCAGGGATTTGCCCCAAAATCGTCCATTCCAGCGGATTCCCGACTCTAGGGCTGCCCGGCGGGCTCCAAGGTGCCTTCCCCATGGCTTTTTTTCCTCTCTCCCCAACACGCCTCGCCTGGCCGAGGCGCTGCCCGGCCATCACG